>VWZT01001068.1:129841-148915 GCA_013397055.1 Pachycephala philippinensis
GCCGCACCGCCCCCGCCCCTTCCCCTGCCCGCCCGCGGCCCCGCCCCGGCCGGCTGAGGGGGGAGGGCAGCTCCGCCCCGGAAGCCCGCTGGAAACCAGCGTGGGAGGGAGGGCAGAGCAGGGCGGTAGGAAGGGCGGTGCGGTGCAGGGTGCGGTACGGTGGTGAGGTCAATAACAGCGCGGGATCTGCGATAGCTAGTAGGGTGACATGTCTCAGCCGTGTAGGAACAGGTTTCACACTTGTAACAAAAAGCATGAGTGTTTAGTTTCTGCTGCTGCTGCCCCGTTGTATTTAGCAATTTTTAACGTTGAGGAGAGATAGGCCCCACAGTCGGTAATGATGCCGTGGATCTGTAGGCTGATACTGAAGGGGAACTGGCATGTAAACGGCGGACGAGACAGAGAGTTTTTAAGGAAACTGAGGAGTGTCTGCTGGGATCTGGCATCAGTGATTGCTGTGGAAGTTATGAACTGCAACAGAGGAGCAGCTGATTAGGAGGAGAGGGCTTTGTTATCTGCAACAAGCAATGGACACTTGATGGAGATGGACAGTGGAAGATTATGGAAAGAAAGAAAAGAGATGTGCTCTTGATGGACTGAGATGAGTAGCCCTGAATTAGAACTGCTGTGAAGTCACCATGAAAGGAACTAAATATCTGAACAACAGTTTTGAATTTATTAACACGTGTTGATACACAAGGTGCAAAAGGGTTTTAGGGGCAGAGCTCTTAAAACAAAATTATTAAAAAAAAAACAACAACAACAAAAAAAAACCCCAAACAACACTCGAGATGGTTCTACCGGGAGAACTTTTCTGTGGTTTTTATAGAAGTTCGTTGATCAGAGAAATTTCACGGTCACCAAATAGGCTTTAAACCATAGTTGGAAAATTACATATGAAGATTACCCATTACTGATGTCTGAGAATAGGACTTCATTATGTTGCCATAGACATCCTTGTCTATGCTCTGTCTCCCTGCCTGTCCCAGCAAGATAATAGGCAGGGTCTCCACTACTTCATGCTTGTACATCCAGCTCTCAGGAGATGGATTCTTATGCCCCAGTGTCTTGAGATACTCCCTGCCATGTGCATGCATCCACCCCCCATCAGGGCACAATGCCTCAGGAGGACATTTGCTGGAGGTGTCCCGCTGTGATCCTCCTAGGGAACAGATATAGGACACTCCGGTGAAAGGGGAGAAGCATTTTCCCTCCCAACAAGGTGTCACGACCCACTTGGTAGGGTGCTCAATGTTCTTTAGAACTTCTCATCACACTCATGACCAATTCACGTGTCAGGGAACTCTTATGTCTTACTGTATAATCATCTTTACTCCAGCAAATAGTTCACTATTTAGTCTCAGAAGTGTTAGTTAACCAGCCCTTAACTTTTACAACAAACTTCAACAAGCTCCCAACTCCCACAACAAACTTCGGGTCTCTGAAGTGTTGGCTAACAAGCTCACAGTTTAATATGCTCCCAATCCTAACAACCTTTCAGGTTCCCTAGTGGTCTGAATTGGAGGTAAGAGAGGAGGGAGAGACACACTAATCCACTTCCTTTTATAGTTTATCTTGTGCACATGTCTTATGTAAAACAGATTTTTGCACCATTTTGTTCATGCATGCAATAGTCAGCCCTTTAGAGCCCTCCAAGAAATGAGGTCTGTGGTGATCCTGGAGCCCCTTGTAGTGAGGTGCCCTGTAGTGAGGGACTCAACACCCGTGTTGATGCAGGCACACTGAGCATGAGTCTCAAACCAAAAAAGAAAGTTGGCTCCATACAGCACAGCCACACCTCCAAAGGACCCTCTTTTATAGTCACAACTTTTCTGTCACAACAGCCAGAACATCTGAGACAAAACATGCTTACATGATTATGCCCGCTCCTCCACACAGGCAGCAAGGTTTTCTCCTAACCCGAAGATCCCTCATGGTGTGATTCGTCCCATTCAAAGGAGGTGGCATCCCTGAGCCTCATTTGTCCTTCATTTTCCTTCAGAGGGAAACATGGAAGACGTGGCCTTCAGCAGACTACTAAAGTGCTGCTTATTTAGCACCTTGTCTTAGATGCTTCACAAGAAAGACCAAGAAGTCAGAGCCAGCTTTGTGTCTCAATTAGAGGTACTCCCATTCTGGTTTCTTAAGGGCCTGGAAAGCTGCCTCCTGCCGCCAGGACCCAACTGTTTCCACTATAGATGTAACTTTTAATTTTAATGCCAATAATGAATAAGCAAGTGGAAAAATAATAGCTAGTTTTAGGGTGAACTATGTACACATGGGTAGCTCACCATAGTTGTCCTATGAAAACTGCAGAAGGCTGCTTGGGGTAATTTGTCTAGAGCGCACAGGGATCACAATCCCAAAGTGCTGTCTGTTTGGTAGCACAGCAACAGAAAGGAGAATGAGGTTTTTTATCTAGGATTACTCGAAGTATGTATTCCTCAATAAAAGTAATGTAATAAAATTTGAAATTCGTATTCAAAACATTTAATGTTTTAGGAAATAAATTGATTTAGGCATTGCTAGTTTGCCTGTGACTTCGCCATTTCAGTACTTACCTTGTAGCTATATAGTGTGCAATATTTAAATAAACAAGGACAAACATTTACACTTCCAATACAATACATAAAGCCTATACATACTCATCCAGAGGATGTGCTCATAAGCCTCAAAAAAGCTGTCTCTTGCCATGGCTCGCAAAAGCAAAATAAATAATTATTCGATACACTGCTATTGTACATGTCAAAAAATCTGGAGGAAAATTTGCCTTGATCAGAATTTGTGTGTGCGTGTGGTGTCAAGTGACAGTTTCAAGGAACTGTTTCCTTACTTCATGTGTTCAGTGTCTGGACAAGTATCAGAAACAAAATCATTTTTCTTTAAGGGTGTGATGCTGGTAATGTGTTAATCATACGTTTGGAAAAATAGGTCATGTAAATTCCAGTGTAATGACTGTGTCTTTATATTTTTAAGGCTGCCAAAAAAAAGAGGAAGAGAGAAGTTTGCAGTATGCTCTAGTCTGATAGCCTCCATTAAACTGCACTGCTAGAGGGGTGTTGCTGCTGGCACTTGATGCATGAAACTATGTTGGTCTTTGCCAGTTGTACATATTACAGTATTTGACATTATGAAAATACCAGACTAATTTGGGCACTGACAGATTTCTCACAGTTAACACTGTAAATAGGAGGGATTTGATTTGATTTAAATGGGAGGGATTTTTGATTAGAAAATTATAATCACTGTAATAGAGGCTCTTTCAAGTATTTGTGTCCTTTTTTTTTGAATTTTCACACAACTTTTTCAAACAACACCATAATCACCTATTATATATGCTGTTGGTTTGGGTTGGGGTTTTTTTTTTCCATTCCTTTGCCTTTCCTTATGTCTACACTTGGCTTGTATTTAGTTAGAGCGGCTTGAACATACAGCATGTAATCTGTGCTGTTTGGCTAAAGTGTTTAGTCTGGTCTTCACTGAATACTTTAACAACAGATTTTCCATTTTAATTTTTTCAGTGCCACCTTCTTAAAGTAAAAATACTTTAGTATGTTTTTGCTTTTGTTATAAATCACATTAAAATATTAATATTACCAGAGCTGAGCCATAAAACAAGGAAATGTCAGTCCCTTGTAATGTTTCTAATTATATACAGCCTACATCTACTCAGCAAATTGTGATTTCCTTTCTTCTACATTCAAAATGTTGTTATAGTTTAAAAAAAAATTAGGTTTTGATTTGCAAGAACAATTTGCAGCCAAACTTTTGGCTTGAAGAGCGTACTGGTGGGGCAAGAAAGACATGTTTAACTTTGCCAGTTTTAAAGGTTTGTTATTACTTACAGTAACAGGTTGAATATACAATAATAAATACTGTAGGAAAAGGCCTGAGGAATAAGTGTGCATTAAAAATTAATGCCTGCTGCAGTAAATCTGAAATAAGTTATCTTTCCAGGAGCTTAAGGTGAAGTTATCATTATTCAGAACTTTACTTTGGACCAATAATATATGTAATTAAAGCCCCAAACTGTCATAGATTTTTCCTTCCTTCAGAAAGGAGAGATGAAAATAGCCCTCATCTAGTTCCTGCAGAAACCATTTTCATAAAAGTTGATCCAGTCCCTCCATGCTGTAACCCTCTTCCTAAGGAGCCTTCACATTCTGTTGCCAGCTTTAGGTTTCATTTACCATTGCAGAAACTAAAGAGTGTTAGCTATCCTTCCCTGGGTTTTTTTTAATTGATTTACCTTAATGCTGATTTAAGATGTTTAACTTGGCTTCTTGGAATGTCTGTGTCTCCTGTTAATATTACTTTGTCCATGATCTTAGAGTTTCTGTTCCTACCAAAGGGAACTCTTCTCTGCCAGAATGTGATTTCTGAAGTAGAAATTTAATTCCTTAAGAAAAAAAAAAGGAGGAAGGGAGAAGTTTTATAAAAAGAAATGTGTGCCGAGTAAATCACAGACGTGTCTCTTCTCCTCCTTAAGTCAAATGCATAGTGAATATTGGTGTTTTATCTCCATTAAGAAGCTCCATATCTGGCTTCTATACTTGCAGGATATTGATCTTCTGTTCCCTATAGCTATCGATTCCATAGTTAACTGAAGAAACAGGTTGGTATCACTGCAGTAATTTTAGTTATTTCACACATTCATTTTTAAATTCCAAATAGTGCAGATTTATTATCTGTATTAAAATAACACCTTAATTCCCTTTATACGAGGTTCTATTTCAGCATTATTTTAAACAGGAAAAAAAACAGTATTTAGAAGCAGCAGAAATCTAGATCATTAAGGCAATTTTTGCCCCACAGAACACAATAGCAAAAATTCTGCTGATACCAATAGGATTGCATTTTTAAGTAAACAGGTCACACTTATTCCAGCATTACCACTAATGAATACTAAAGAAGTCACTTAACAAATCAGTACTTTGGTTCACCTATCCATCAGTAAACTATCAAAGCAGTTTATAATGTTACCACTGAATGTTAATAGTTGCAACTTTTCAAATTCTTGTTTAAATGCATTCTAAAGCAGCATATCACTATTCTTCATTTAAAGTACCTGTAGTTTAATGAGGTACTCCAGATATATTGCAGAACAGAAATAAAATTTGCTCATTATACCTGCTATGCTAAACATCTCTGGAATATATGAACTATAAAGATGCTTGGGTTTTAGGAAAGAAGGTGCAGAGAGATAATGACAATAAGTGTTATTATCCAAGAACTGAAGAATTATACTTAATTGTATTTTCTCGTCAGGCATAGAATGAGGTCATGCTTATAGAGCTGACAGAATCCTCGCTGCTACAAGGACCTTCTGAATTTGGAATAAGCTCACACTTCAGATTTGATTTGTGGTGAATCTGATTCCTGTATTGGATGTTCTCTGCTCCGCTATTTTTATTAATCTGATATGTCAAATTCAATAGATACCAAAAATCCAACTTAATCTGTTTAAACTGCAGAAATGTAGAACAAACAATCTTTAATATGCCACCTTGGTGTATGATAAAAAGTAATAAGCTGAGTTTGATTGTATCTGTCATTTTTATCTGTTGAATATCACTTTATTTTTAAAAACTGCATTGATCCTCTCCTATGGTAAATTTAATATCAGATATCTTAGAAATCAGCGTATTTAAGTGGCCTAAGAACTGCCTAAGGTTAGCAGTAAAATTGCATATCTGTATTATTTTTTAAAAAACAGATTTTGTGTATATCACTGCAGGAATTAGACTTAACAGGAACAAAATGAATAATGGTTGATGCTTCTGCAACTTCTACCATTGCCAACATGTTATGTTAAAAAAACCAAAACAAAAACATGGGGAATTCACTTAATACATCTACACCAAACAAAATGCAACAGCTGTTTAACTATGCCATGCAATACCACAGAGTAGGTTAATAGGCAGTTACTATCCATCTGAAATTGTAGGAACTTAATAAGCAAGGTACTATTATCTAAACTGGAATTTGACCAGGATGTGGAAGTTTACTTACTGTTTTTTACAAAACTATTATTGTATGCTGATTAAGATAGAGGACGTTTCCATGGAACAGTATCATTAATGGCCTCCATTCATTTGTAAAGCCAGAGTTGTAAGAAAAAAAGTGCCACAGGGCAGAAAATCTCCAGGTTTCCCATCTGCAAGGTATCTGCCTTCAGGCAGTTGTTAAGAGGACAGGCATAGTTGCAGAAGAAATGTCACTGATTTTGAACTGGGCTAAAATATTCTAGGTTAAGACAGAACTAAAATAATTCAAGAATTTGCAGTGACACTGCAGCATTTTATGTTCTTGGGCAGCTGAACTTCTCCGGGGATATCTTACGAAGAGTCAAATCCCTAGCATAAGTGGTAGCAACTAAATCCAAAGAATTCCATGTTGGACTTTGTCTTTACTAAGGAAAAATTAGGGCAGAGGCAGAAATGAAAAGAAGTTTGTTTCATTTAGTTAGAACAATATCTCATTTTATGTATTAGATGGTTAAAATAATCTTATGCTCCTACCTGTTTACCTTCATCAAGATAGCATGTAATAACTACAAACTACCTTGCTCGTATTAGGATTTTATCACGTTAAGGTACTCTGTATCTCCTAAAGTAAATGTTTTCCGTAGAGCAAAAGAGATGCATTTCCTCAAATACATTAATTCCCAAGTTTACTTAATATGACCACATCATACTGAGATGCAGAAATAAACACTTGGAAACAAACCATTTAAAATGTCAATTTGAAAGAAAAGGGAAAAAACAAAAAAAGCTATCAGTTATTATTTTCTTTTGACTACGTAATAGTGTAAGTAAAATTTAGTTTATGTACTTTTGTATTTTATGGGTTTTGTGGTATTAAGTTATCAATCCATTTCACCTTATTAAGTTATGGGGAAAAAAGAATCATTAAAACACTTCTGTGATTCTAAATAAAAACCAGTACTTTCATTCTACTGAAAATTTTGAGATATCTTGTTTGTGCTGATTCAGAAATTTTAAATGTTAAAATATTGGACCTTGTTGCAGGATGGAATTTGTAAGTAGATCTAATGTTAAGTACAAGACTGAATGTTAGGCAAGTTTCAATCATTTATTAATGTTACTCAAACGAAAAAATGCTTTTACCTGTCAAGACAGACTGTACTCTATTGCCCATGCAATTCATTTACCAGAAGCTAATTGCTTGCCAATCACAAGTGATTTACGAACCTGTTTTCCTCCAAGTGACTGACCTTCAATTAATATAATATTAAAACAATATAAAAACCTATTTTATTTCTTTCCCAAAATAGTTTCATGGAGGCCTTATTCTCAAGTGCAGATATGTACAATACACGTCCTATCCAGACATGAGTATTTTACAAAATTTTCTGATACCACAACTCAATGGCTTCAAAATTCTACATCTATAAATATCTTGCAGGTATCCTGCTTAGTGTCAGTTTTCCTCAGTTACCATTTGTTACACAAAAGCTGCTAGTTACAGCAATCCTTGTGCTTGACATCTGCCATGAACATCTGTGGATTACTCCAACTGCTTGTAAAAATAAATTAGGGAACTTGTTATGGTCTAAACCCACTAGCACTCATTTATTAATTAGATTTCAGTAACTAGTTTCTGAACTTGAATAACTTGTATGCCAGATGTCTTATGCTGAAACAAGAAGCCAAGGAGATGGGGGAAGGGAGCAGGGAGTGATGTGCATTTAAAAACAGCTGTGTAGACTACTATTTTTTAAGAAAATCCTTTGTTTATTATGTGCTTCTTTGTAACTGTCACATGATAGAATCTAATTATTTAGATAGGAAATGAACTCCATAGCTATTTGGTTGTTGCTGAATGGGGAAGAAGGCCTTCTTTGCTTTCCTGTAAATTCTGACATCTTCAGGGTTTTTTTTAGTCCCTTTAAAATCCACCTATCACTTCTATTTTTTCAACATTTCATACCCTCTCTCATTGGAAATGGGGCCACGTTCTTTTCCAGTGAATAACACCAGCAACAAAAGCAACTCAAATTTAGAAAGCCACAGGCAGCTAAGGACCATCTTACAGTTTCAGAGACATAAAAGGACAGTCACTCGTTTTAGCAGGACAGTCTACAGTTTCCAATTTATTTAAGGACTAGGCAAAAATTAGTTAGCTTATATCTGTCAAATTCATGACAATTCCAAGTTCAAAGAATGAGGAAATCATATCTTAAGACAAGCTCCATTCCACCCTGCTCTCGCTCATGACATTCAGATTGGTATCTGCAACCTGATACACACAATTCAGGATGGAGCAGAGGAGGTGTCATTTGGAGCTGGGCCCATCTGTAATAGACAACTTATTAAAAACCTAGACAAACAAACAAACAAACCAACCCCCAAACCAAAACAGTTGATACAACCAGCATGAAAACATGTTTAAGCTTTTTTCAAATAGATGATCAAACACGGAACTCTTTCAATTGCTTTATTCATCTGATTACATTCCCCAAAACCTGGAAGAAAGAAGACACAAAAGAACATTTAAATGGGAGTAGTTCATATTTTCTGTGTTGTTCTTCAATTTCTGAGTTAGTATTTCTTCTTCTGTGCAGTGGTGATGGTTAGGAGACAAAAATGTGTACCTCAAAACTTAAGTAAGAGTTTTCTCTTTATAACCATTTTTATTATGAACTTGCCTATTTTCCATGTACAAAAAATAAACTAGATATACTACACAGTAGAAGAATAGAAAAGGAAAAGGTTACATATTCAGCAGAAAAAATTTCCATTTTCCCCCTCATCCATTGTGCTGGGTTCGGATGGGGTAGAGTTTCTTTACAGTGGCTGTGTTTTGGATTTGTGCTGAAAGCAGGGTTGATAATACAACAGAGATGTTTTTATTACTGGTGAGCAGCCCTTACACAGAGTCAAGGCATCTTCTGCAAGGAGGCTGAGGGTACACAAGGAGTTGGAAAGGGACACTGATTGAGTTGGGAAGGAGCAGCTGACCCCAACTGGCCAAAGGGATATTCCAGACCATACAGTGTCATCCTCAGTATTTAAAGCTGGGGGAAGAATGAGAAAGGGGGGGAACATTTTGAGTGATGGCGTTTGTACTTCCCAAGCACACGTGATGAAGCTTTGCTTTCCTGGGGATGGCTGAACACCTGCCTGCCCATGGGAAGTGGTAAATGGATTCCTTGGTTTTCTTTGTGTGTGAGGTTTTTGCTTTACCTAGTAAACTGTCTTTATCTCAACCCATGAGTTTTCTCACTTTTACCCTTCCAATTCTCTTTCCCGTTCCACTGTGAGAGAAAGATTGAGTGGCTGTGTGGGACTTGGTTGCTGGCTGGGGTTAAACCACAACATTCATACATGTGTTGGTAATTATTTTCCTCAGCAGCATTATGCAGTTTGTGACTTCAATGACTCTTAAAGACACATGTTTTTGGACTTTCCTAATTGTTTTTAGTTATACATGTACTTTCCAAATTCAGCAATTATAAAAGGCACATAGAAGTAAATCCATATCTAGATTATGTTTAAACCCATTAATGGGATGAAATAGAAAACAAACATTTCCATAATTTAAGCTTGTTTCATTTACTTTTCAAAACACTACACTGTCAGGTTCACCGCCTTGAGGATGGCAGGTTGTGTCACACCCAAGTGTGATTGCAGCCACTATCACACATATGGTCTTCCCAGGTCTCAGCAAGAAGACTAAGCAGCAGCATCAAAACAGCAAGCAGGACATATGCACACAGAAGTAAAAGCTCCCCATATATTTTGATGTAGCTCTCCAGTTGACCTGAAATTCCCCTTCATGTGTAAACAAGGGGCAAAAGAAATCCACAACCATCTCCTTTTTAACTTTGAGTTTTAATAGTATGCTCTGTTTTTAAAAATCTTCCTGCAAGTTTGTTCAGCTAGTTTCCAAAGAGATTATTTTAGTGGCTGCTAAATATGCAAAGCCAAGATCAAAATTGAAAGAAGCCTTTATATTAAGTAAATAGAACTGTAGGTGTAACTTGTTTTAAGACATATAACAGAACATTTAATTATATTGTTCTCAAAATTTGGCTTTTCCAGCTCATCTTGAATTTGGCAAAATTGTACTTACAGTCCACAAATAATGATATTTAAAAGGTACTTACAGTTCACTCAGTGCTATTTATTTCACCTTCTACCTCTGCATTTTCTGCTTGCTCACGTGAAACTCCTACTGCCCAGCCAGCTGCAGATTTTCTACATCTTTTCTCATCCCATTTCTCCTGTACATTCATACCTTTTCTTGTGTTCCTATTTCTCACACCCAGCAGCAAGTCAAGGGACAAATCTTTTAGAAAGGAACAGAGAGACAAACACCGAAATAAGGCTTTTTGGTAAGACAGAAAAAATATTACTGCAAGTTTGCTTAAATTTAGGAAACTATAGAGGCTTTGGGGGGTTTTTTTGCTCATGGATTATGTCAGCATTTGTGTACTTCTTTTATTTCATACTTGCTGTATGAAGCAGCTTCCTTAGGGGATTTAAGGATCTATTGCTTTTCTCCCCTAGAAGTAACATTATTCTGTTCTGTCTTACTATATTCAGAATCTGATAGACTTGTCAACATATTTTTTCATTTAAATATTATCTTTACTGTGGAGCTGTGTAAGAGAACATATTGTTATAGTTTTTTGAAGAAAAATTAATGCCTAACGGAGTGCATCCAGGCAGCTGAATGATACTGAAAATGGATGAAAAATATGATTCACTCCAGTCTTCTTCTGGATTGGAAGTGGCTGCTGAGCAGATCTTGAAGGTTTAAAAGTTACTGCTTAAATATAGGTCAATGGCATTTCATAAACAAAACCTGACTACATCTAAAATAGTGACTTAAATGTTCACGTGATGGCTAGAAGTCTCTTTCTGCCTTATTAAAGGACTTAGATGAAGGAAGTTTACAATTTTAGCAAGTGCTTCTCTGAAAATATAAATGATTAGGTGTAAGTATGCAGTGTCTGAAGATAAAAAGCACAGTACAGGGCTATACTTAAGAAAGCAAGTGTTTATGTGCTTGATACAGTGTAGTTATAGTATATTACACAAAGTACACATGAGCTGCCTTGCCAAATTCAGATAGGATATAAATAGTGGTATTAGATGTTGGTGAAATTCTAAGTGGATACATACCACTCTACAAGCAGTAATCCCTCTGCTGGCATTAGTATCACCCTCATTGATCACTCCACCATCATTGACTTTATTATACTGCATCATGAAGAATTTTTGGCTAAAAATCTCAATATTGTTAACACAGTTTTTGTATTACTACGCATTTTTGTCAAGACTATACTTTTCTCATTTCTATATTTGCTCTTGCCTTGTCATGGCTACTTCTGGCTTTGTCAACTCAATACTTGATATTCTGTGCTCTCTTTAGATACCAATTCGATGTCTGCTTTGTCAAGCACCCACGCAAGTACTGGCTCAAATAACCTTACTTAGCTTCTCTGCTACCACATACCCCAAATTTAGGAAAATCTTCTTCCATTGATACTCAGTATTCCCTGCTGCTGGATCACTATGTTGTCAGTGTACTGCTACTGTCATGCTGGCTAATGACCTGGATGCAAGTCCAGTGCATTAACTGAAGTAGAATTGTAAGGATAAAGTGACTGGAGCAGCACAAACCAAAGAAGTAATTTTACTTTATAAATTCAAATGCAAATTGTTCTTTATGAGGGTCTGAAATTCCAACTTTCATATTCAGGTTCCAAAATGGTGTAGTGGTGTAATGTTTTAATGATTATCCCCTTGAGCCGTTCACAGCACACATTGACTGGATCATCATTAGTTGCTCCCCTAGTGCATAAACCTATATGATCAATATATTTCCTGACTTTGTTCAAAGGCAAACTATAATGATTCTGTTGTTCATACAGTCATACCCACACCCTTTGATGCATCCCCAACTTTGATAAATGCAACCCTTCTTTAAGCCTCTGAATAATACACCACATAACCTATCCATCAACGTGAACTGACCCCGTCATTACACTACAACTCTGAGGCTGCACATCCATTCATCAAACGTCTTTCTTTGACCATAATGGTAAATTCCAAGTTCATATTAATTTGTAAAGTTTCATGTAATTCTTTTCTTTACTGCGAGCAGCAGACGCTATATCTGTGGAAGAATTAGCAACAGCAGCATCGTAAATACAATTGATACTTTTCACAAATGAGCCTCTTAATCAGAACTTGTTAGTACCACACATGTTCTCATTTTTTAATAGATCATAGGACAGTTCTTATTTAATGGGGCAGGGGGAGATATTCATTATCTTGCCTCCAGAAAACATCTGCCATGGGCTAAACATACTGCCAAACTTTCCCAATTTTCCCAGCAGTATTTCCTATAAGCAGTCCCATACACTCAGAATTTCCCCAAATCTGCCTTGTTATTTGAAAAAATACCAAGTGAATATAAAGAACCATGTGCTACTATTAAAACTACAGGTAATTGCAAATTTCCTTGTAGCCTGGCTGGGACAAAAAAAAATCTCAGAAGGACTTTACAGAATGGAAAAGTTGAAATTTGAAATTGACCTCTTTTAAATGACCTTCAGCTGATGACATAGCACTGTCACTGCTGTACACCAAGTATTAGAGAGACAATAAAAGGCTAATGAAAAACAGGGTATTCTTGAGTATGCCATAAATAAAATAACTTTACTTAATTAATAAAAATAGTGTACTAGCTAGCTTCATGGTTAGTGGTCTAGATATAGAGACTGTTCAAAAATTCAGTTACCTGGGATCAAATCTACCCAATCAGAACCTGTCCAATAGAAACTGGAAAATTTTGAAGGATAGTTGATCCTTCCATGGCTTCCCTTATAAAAGCCTGGAAAAAAAAATTCACCATGAAGGTAGAAAGATTTGACCGGTGAAATGCCTAATTTTTTGCTGTAGCAACTTATGAATGTGACTTTTGAGAAATTATTGATAGTGACAAAGAAAATTGAAGCTTTTGCGATATGGTGCAAGCAAAGACATCTTCTGGACAGAAAAGATGATAAATGCACATATTAAATATATTAGTGGAGAAAAGTTGACTTGATTGTCAGAAATGAATAGGTGTAAATGTATGTGCTTTGGACACATCAGGAGCAGAGATGGAAATAACCTTGAGAATGTAATTATGGAGTGAATGGTGACAAGTCATCATAATAGAGAGCAGCTAGAAAGGAGGTGGATAGATGACATGCAGTAGGCTGCTGTAACTTCAGTTTCTTAATGTTCAAAACTAGCAATGGATCCTGGAGGCTTCTAAAAATTCTCCTGCAAAATCACCAATCTGCAGGTGTCAATAAATTGATTTTACTTCACTTGCAGGCAAATGAAAGAAGTGCAATCATTCTGTCAGTAGAGTGGTTTGTAAATTACAAATGTATTCATAAATATACACCTTTTCACAATGGCTTAAATGTTATGTAATGTGACGATCCTTGTCATTTCTGAATGCACCAGGACACCACAAAAGTTCCGTGGCAATTGTATCTATGTGTGTGTATATATATATATATATGTATATACACAAAGGCTGGGGAACTAACGAATCAAGAGCAGCCCTGTGCAAAAGGCATTTGGGGTTGCTGGTGGGTGAGGCTGGACATGACCCAGCCATGGGCACTCACAGCCCAGAGAGCCAAACGTGTCCTGGGCTGCATCCAGAGCACCGTGGGCAGCAGGGGAGGGAGGGGATTCTGCCCCTCTGCTCTGCTCTGGTGAGACCCCACCTGGAACACTGCATCCAGCTCTGGGGTCCCAGCACAGGAAGGACATGGACCTGTTGGAACTGGTTCAGACAAAGGCCATGAAGATGATCAGAGGGCTGCAGCATCTTTCCTGTGAGGAAAGGCTGAGAGAGCTGGGGTTGTTCAGCCTGGAGAAGGTTGACTCCAGGGTGACCTTGTAACAGCCTTCCAGCACTTAAGAGGACTTACAAGAATGATGTTCTTTTTAGCAGAGCCTGTTGGGATACAACAAGGGGTGATGGTTTTAAACCAAAAGAGTGTAGATTTAGACTAGATATAAGGAAAATATTTTTTACCAGAAGGGTGCTAAAACACTGGGACAGGTTGCTCAGAGACGTTATGGATGCCCCATCTGTGGAAACATTTAACGTCACGCTGGACAGGGCTTGGAGCAACCTGATCTAGTTGGAGATGTCCCTGCTTACTGTGGCGGGGCTGGACTGACTAGATGACCTTTAAAGATCCCTTTCTACCCAAACTATTCTATAATTCTATGATAACTGCCCTATTTGCAGGCATGATTCAGAATAAGGACATTTTTAGGCAGCACAGGGGGAAGCCCTCCTTACCAAGACCAGAGCAAAAATAACATTTAGACAAATCATGGCTAAGGATCAGTTTCAAAAGAGTTTATCATCTATACAGTATTTGGTCCTTCCCTTTATTCAGTACTGGTACTACTCCATGAAGACTCAGTGAGTTGTGGGACTCTTCCACAGAAGCACTTCGTGTCTCCATCTGATTGTCTTTATGTCTTTATGACATAATACATGTAAGTCCTCCTGCACCCCTTTACAGATTTTATCCTGTCAATGTAGAAAACAGGAGATACACAAGTCCCTGGTTTTTGGACAAAGCTCGCTTCCTGGTCTGTTCTAAGAATAATCTCACTACAAATACCCTCTGGAATGGAACACCTTTTGGAGGTTTTTCATTATGGCAATGCACATTGTCAAGAAACCCACCTCTGACCCACCTCAATTTGCAGCAGATGTAAAATATATCAACTACTAAAATAGGCAGTTAAAACAATTAGGTGATGTTATCAAAGGTATGTTATACTGAACATCAGGGATAACTTTGAAGGTCCAGTGCAGCAAACTTAGAGGCTATAATTTTAACTGGACGAGCTGCATGCAAACTGCATGTGTGAGATAATAAACAAATGGACAAAGAGGAAAGACAGCCAGACACAAGGACTAATACCACAGTCAAAGAGCTACAAGAGAAAGCCTCTGAGCAAAACTGAGGACAAAAAATTATTTTCCAGGGTTTGTTTCTTACTGAGTTCAGAGGAACTGAAGTATTGCAAGAAACAATGTTTATCATTAAAAAAAAAAAAAAATCTTTCAAAAGGAGAGGAAAAAAACCCAGCATTCCTGATTAGGAAGCAACCTGACAGAGATACCTGCTAGATATCAAGAACTGGCAGATACTACAGTTGAAAACAAGCAATTTAAGCGGTTTTTTTGTTTGCCTCTTGACCTGTTTGACCGTGATTTAAAAAATTTAATACTGAAGGACCACACTCCACCACCTGGTTCTGCAAAACAGCTTTCAAGAGCATAGTTATTATTAGGAAGACAGGTGCTTTCCTAACCCACTAGATAGGATTTCTTACTTGTCTGCCCAGCTGAATGACAGATATTACTTATTGCAGTTCACAACACACTGTCATGTCTTAATGTGACTGTTTACTTCTTAGCCATTGTTACTATCCATGTTTACTGTATTAACAAAGACCTGAGGACAACCACTAAGCAGTTCCTGGGAACATATGAGTGTAGCTTAATTTAATAAACATGAATTAAAGGATTTTCTGTGCTTGAAGTAATCACTCCATACTCTCTTCTGTTTCACCTGAAAGGCGTTTTGTTCTGTGCTGCATTATTTCCCACACCAGTAAAAACACCATATTTTTCATTTCTTGAACCTGTCCTATCACAATACAGAGAAGGAAGCACCTCACAAGGCTGCCCCACAGGTGTTCAGCACCCTTTATTTCAGTCTGCTCATGAATAACACTTGCAATTGTAGTCTAAAATATAATAAAAACAAACAAGAGCAGATCAGAGTAAATACATTCCAATAAAAATAATGTGAGTAAAGGTAATAAAATTCCAATTGAAACAGTAAAATCTGGGTAAAGACTAAAGGACTCGGTCATATTATTAGACAGAGCCGTGCAGTAAAACCCAAGGGATCATGTGAACCTGGCTACAGCTGTACAAGCACAGTCCAAGTCAGATCTCAGCTGCTTGCTGAAATTAGAAGGGTGAAGGTCAAACAAGCAAAAGCAACAAACCAGACACAAGCAGCTGTAGTAATATCTGATGAGAGCAGATTTCAGGACAATTCAGATTAAATAGTACCACAGGTCAGATTATCTGAAGCTTTTATGTTTTTACATTCTGAAAATGCCACGCATATATTCAAGCTAATTGGCAGTTAAGTGTTCATTCATACCTCCCTTAATTGTGTGTGCTATCAGAACCACATGCTCTGTTTTAGCCCTTTAGAATTTCAAATGGTGCAGAAGTACAAATCGCACTGCTTCTCTTCTGAGAAAAGATAGGACCATTGCCTAATCAGCCCACGATTACAGAATTAGCACCTATTCCTCTCAGCCACTTTGCTGTTATGATTTGTCCAAGACTCATTCAAAACACCACATATCTGGCTAACATACTGCTGACTAATGACCCATTATTTGTAAAAGCAGGAATCTTGTGTGAACTCCTTGATAGTCAACCTTCCACTGATGCTTTTCAAGACTTTCTGTGTTATTCTAACTTCACTATTTGTCTGAAATCTGCAAGAAGACAGAGAGATCTTGGTCCACAACCATGAGTACTTCAGTGGGGGGATTCACAAAGAACTTGCATAAGATGAAACAAAATTTTAATTGAATGAGCAAATCTTGCCTGGGACTCTCAAGTCAAATCTTTGAATTGCCATGTCTAACTACATGCTACTTTCAATGTACATATTCCTTACAATGCAAGACTTTATTCTTTGGTGAAAAATAAAAGTGATTAGAAGTGCACACTAGAGGCTTTGCACCGTGTTTGTCCTTAACTTAGACTAAAAGCAAGTAGTGGGAGCATAGCCCTTTACCATTATGTTCTTAGTCCTACTTCACGACCCATTGTATAAACATTTCTAAGTAAAGATGGTGTCAGTTTGTGAAAAAAAAATCTCGCAACTACAAGATTACAAGAAGTTATGACACTGTAGATCGCACTAATGATATACATAAAACACTGCTTTTCAGTAACAACTAAAGAATATTCGAAAATAAATATTAAAACCCAGGAAGTTCAGAGACTTAGGTGAAGTTTCTGGAATGCAAAACCCGTAATACTTCAATTCTGTCCAAAGAGAAGTCTGCCTAACATCCTTCTAGCTTTATGTTTGGTTCATGAAAAAACCTTAGCAACAGACATTTCGAATTTATTTCTTGCATCATTTTTACTAACTTCGATTCTGCCTTTTTCTATTTAAACTGAAACCAGCTCATATAGGTTTTTGATATATACTTTCTTTAGTTACAGAATAATCTTCTAGGATTTGTTTCTAATTTATTGTGCTAATACAAATGTATTAAAAAGAGGAACCTACACCAAATGGTTTGTATTAGCAATTTGATTTGAGAAGAAAGTACCTTATGTAACAAATATAAGGATAGAAGACCCATATATGTTCAATGGATATTAGTTCTGACAGTACATCTTATTTGATTGACAAAAAATTAAAGTCGATAGCTAGTCTGAGTACTTCAACTCTAAGGCAAATCTAAATGGCCCTTTCAGTTTGGATTAGGAAAAAAGATTACATGCTTTGTATTGCCTTTATTTATTTACTAAAATCAGTACAACCTTAGGGTCACCTGTCCATTGTGAATCCTCAAATCCATCGATCCTTAAGCGTGGAGAGAACCATTTCATCTAAGTCTGGATTCACAGCCACATTTAAATGCCTGGTCTAATGACACTTTTCTAAATTTCAAAATCAGTGTCTGATATCCTCCAAGTGTTCCTTGCAACTCTCAGTCATTTTCACTACAATCCTTCTAAGCTGGTTTCACAGAGGCTGTGGACATTCAAGGCTTTAACTCCCCTAGGACAACACTGCAGGGAGACAACGAACCCAAGTGTAGGAGAGCAATTTCCTACCCACATGCTATTACGCCAGAAGTTCCAGAGAGCTTCTCAGTCTTTGTACATTTTCCACCCACACCTTGTAAAGCTGGAATTTGGCATACTTCACCATAATCTTACTTACCTCTTTCCCATCCCCTCACCCTCCTGCATCTTTCCGTTGCCACTGCCAGGCCATGCCAGCCACTCTGCTGTGCCTTGCAAGGCTCCTGTCATACCCGTGCAACCCCCACGGAGAAAAACGTCCCTCCATGGAGACTGCTCCTGACCTCCCGCCTTTAATTTGCTCTAAAGAAAATTCATTAGAGATTTTCAGAATTAGGAAAAATAATACTTTTAGCTGGTTTGAATAACGAAAATAACCAGCTGAAGACCCGAAATTAGTCTTGATCAGTTAAAAGCCATCTTTCAGCTGTCACACACCTTCTCTGAGCAGCACAGGCACCTAGAAAACACTCCATTGCCACCTACACTTCAAACAGGCAGGGTACATACTGCAGATTCAAAACAGACAGATTTATCCCACTTTGCTACTGACGTTCCAGACATACCCCATCCCTTGGAAATAGGAATATTACATTACAAAGACATTTTGCACGGAAGGATTTCCTGAGTTGGCTGGCGAGGGCTCCTTTGGTCTGCATATTCAAGTTCATCCTTAAGATCTATAACCAAAGTGTGGATACTGTTCTTTCCCCTCATCTGCCTGAAGAACTGTTCACTCTCGCCTGCCACCGCACTCACCGTGCCACCCCACACACCGTTTCCCCACACCTTCTTCTCTATCACGCTGATCAGGCCCCAGATGCCTGAGGGACCGGCCAGACGAGCCCGCGCAGCCATGAGCGGCCCGGGCTCCGTAAGGAAGCACGAACGTAACTCGCCCCTTCCCGCCCTGCAGCCGGGCCCCCGCCGGCTCGCTCGCTAATACTGCCGACAGCCGGGCATCGCCGCTCGGCGCCGGCCGTGCCCCAGCCGCCCCGGAGGAGCCCGCCCGGCCCGGCCGCTCCCGGGGTTTTGGCGCCAAGCTGAGGCAGCGGTGCGCCGGCCGCGCCCGGTACTGCCCGCTCAGCGCGCTGCGACACTTACTGGGCGGCCTCGCCCCTACCCCGGGGCGGGGGCTGGGGGCTC
>VWZT01001068.1:149352-175672 GCA_013397055.1 Pachycephala philippinensis
GCTCTGAGGGGACGAGGGGGTCGCGGGGGGGTTTTGTTTGCTCTCGCCGTCGCCTCCCTCCCTTCCTCCCTCCCTCCCCCTCTCCTGTTGGCTTCTCTGCCTCCCGATAGTTTTGAGGCCTAACTGTTTAGGCCTCGTCTCCGGGCTCTGGGGCCGGTGTGCCGGCTCTGAACCACCCCCTGGGGCTGGGAACGGCGCCCCCGGCCCACCCCCCGGGCCGTAAGGGGCCCTCGGCCGCGGGGTACCCCTCGATTGGGCCCCAAATTTCATTGTAAAACCGTCGGCTGCGAACTAACAGTGTTGGGCTGGAGCAGCCCCGCAATGAAAGGAGGCGCCGGAGGGGAGCGGAGGGGCCCGAGTCGCGCGGAGCGGCGGCGGGCCGGGCCTCGCTCCCGCCGGGATGCGGCGGGGGCAGCGCTGGGGGGCGCGGCCGGCGGGGCGATAGCCGGGGCCTTCAGCGAATTGAGGGTGAGGAATGGAAAAAGAGGGTTAGAAAGTCGTTTCCATTCTGCTGAACTTTTGTTTTCTGACCGATAGAGGCCGGTAGAGGACTGTGGAGAAGGAAAGTTTATAACCAGCAGCGCCAGGATGGACTTCCCTGCTACCCAACCAAAACCTGCTGCCGACGGTAAAATCATCTACTATCCTCCTGGAGTGAAGGAGATTACGGACAAAATTACCAACGATGAGGTGGTTAAACGGTTAAAGGTGAGCAATTCTGACCACCACCCCCTTCCCTGCAACTTTTGCTTGTTAAGGTAAACATTTTATCACTGGAATGGAGAACTGCCAGAGTTTTGTTGTCCTTCCTGCCTGCAGACCTTTAAGGGATTATGACTTCATTGCTTTTCTTTAAAAGAGGAGGACTCATTTTTGTAATTCATTACTGTTTTCTTGCGAGTTCTCTCAGTGCCAGAGTTGATACATTAACTGCTAATTTGTACATGAAACATATCCACAGTTTACAGGAGAGATCTGAAGTGGAATCATGAGTAATAATTACAGGATATGTTAGCAAAATTTTTTGGCAAGCTAGGTGGCTTTTTGGGTTTTGGCATTTGAAGAAAGTATAGTTGAGCGGGGGAAACAAGTAGATCTGCGTAAGGATATTCTTGATTGAAAAGATCACTCTGTTTGCAAAAGGCAAAGCTTAATTTCTGGAGTTTATGGATGGCCTTTTGAAAGTGTTTCAAGTGTAAAACCTGCCTCAGATTTTTCAATTTAGTGTAGTATATATTGGGTTTTTCTATTTTGTATAACTGACAAAATTGCTAAATTTTCATAAGCAAAAAGGGTTATTAGAAAAGCATCTTTGCTGCTTGTTTGACAGCATCCTGGAGGACTGTGAGTCTTGCCTCTCTTTTTTTATTTTGTTAATCCCTTTTTCCAGTGGAAAAAAAAAAAAAAAAAGAAATGCTACTGTGATACAGTAGTATTATTTCCGAAGTCCATGCTGAAAATAGAGAATTAAGTTGAGCATTGATCAAATATTGACACAGCTCGTTTGTTAACACCATGGTCTTTGGACCAAAGGTTTTTGTAACCTGGGATTTGTTCCTATGCCCTGGGTGGAGATGCAGTAATAATTTTTAGAGATCAGAAATACTCTGTTATCTGATGATCTGTTTCCCGTGACAGCAGTGACCTCACAAAGACTGAAAAACAGAAATCTCGGTCTTGGCTAGTCAGTTAGTACATTGAAAAGTTTTCTTAGCTATAAATGTGATGAGAATGTAGGCTTTGTGCTTTGCTTTTTAAGCAGCAAGGCGCATAGTGGTTTTTCTGAAAATGAGCCTTGTTGTTCATTTACAGTTTTGAAAATTATTGAATGGACAAGTCCAGCCTAGTATTTTCCAAACTGCAGTGGAATATTGCTGGTTACAGGAGAAGATACTAGAGTTGTGATTGTTTAGACGGATACCTTGGATCAAAGTCTGTGGAATGTAGAGGAATGCAGTTTTGAGGTGATCCTTGGAACAGGTATTTTATTTTGTCCCAGCTGGTGGACTTGCAATGGTGAACTGTGTCATTCCTATGTAATAGGAATAAGAGAACTTCAAAATCATGTGTACGTGTTTTGCTGAATTCACGTGTGTGTATTAAACATCATTTTCAGGCTAAGAGCAGACTTTTTTGTTGTTTTTTAATTAATTGCTGTTATAGAATTCAGACAGCCAAAAGATTTGAGACTAACTTTAAATGGGAACAAATACTTTGCTACTGCACCCAGCATCGCTGAAATGACAGAGAAAGATTTTTCTTACTGTATTGGTGCTGTTTAATCTGAGAGGAATTTTTTTTGTCAGATACTGGCTTTGCTGAAGGATCAAGAAAATGGGAAGTATTGTACACTCTAGAACTAAACCAACAAATATATTTTTCTTTATGCTTTGTATAACGTGTATGTTCTTTATGAAGTCCGTGCTTCTTTATATTGACTTAGTTTATAAAAGCAAATTCATTTTGACATGTGGAACATGAGGATGATGCTGTGCTTGGGATGAAAATGCGTGAAAAAGTCTTGTTCAAGTTCTTCAAGTTTTCTTCAAAATATAACTTCCCAGAGTTTTAAATATGACTTAATGATAAAAGCCAGCTTTAACAGAATGTACAAACTTAGGCATGAATCAGTTCTTGAAACTGTAGATTTTTTGTCTTCTTGGCCATGCATCAGCCAAAGATGCTCTTAGAGAAGATGGTTCTTACAGAAAATGTTCAACTTAGAGTTTTGGCCACCAGGCTGTGGGTCAGTTCCTGCAAATTTTTGTTCTTTCAGCTTGTTGAAGTCGTGGCCAGCTTAATTGGTTACAAATTTGTGTCCTTATTAGCAAGTTTTCTGATATCGCATCTGTATTTTTGTGTCCAGACCTCTTCTCCTAATGAAAGCTTTTCTTATTATTGGAACTTGAGACGTTCTGGGCACCTGTCCCAGAGTGCCTGAGCAGCAGCTTTTATGCCAAGGGCTTTTAAAAAGAATGTTTTTATATCCTTTCCCTCCTCCTTCTTGGGGATGTGGGTAATAAAATGTAGGCCAGATACTTTCGAAGTGTTTTGATATATCTGTATGATAACATTATCACTGTCCTGAAAATGAAAACATTGAGTATTTTAAAATTAACATGCGTCTTTAGAGGGATGTAGAAAGGAAATGCCTCAGGATTGTATGTGTATGGCAAATGAAGCACAAGTTCAGGTGCTCAATTGAGTCAAAGGTAGTTTCTGGTGTGTTAAATTATACTGATGGTTTGGTGCATTCTTAGAGTGGGACAGTATGTGATGTATAGTTTCAGCTGTTGAGGAAGTGATTTTAACTGGTGTGCTGTGGCTGGGGTCAAGCATCCATTCAATGGACACAACCAAGTTTAAGCAAACTAGGCAGCTAGCATGTAGCAGAGTGTTGAGGTTTACTCTACTTTTGACTACAAAATTATTTTTTTTTTTTAGGTCAGTCTTTCTCTTTACAGGGCAGATGTTCAAGTTATATGGTGATTGGTTTCAGGGCTGCAAGTCAGATGCTTGACAGTTTGGGTAAGGCTTGTGAAGAGGAGTGGTAACTTTGACTTAACCAAGTGATAGAAGGGGAAAACAAACAATTCTAAGGCACCCAAGAAGCCCTCCTTCAGTTCCAAGATCAAGCCAGAAACTAAATAAAACTTGAGGGTAATTGTGTTAGCAGTATTATATTTCTTTCCATAAGATAGTTGAAGGTTTTGAAGGAAGTTTTAGAAACTTGGCATCTGCTTTGCTGCAAAGCTTCTTTATGACTACAGAAATTTTTTCAAGATTGACTGTATTTTACTGCCTTGTTAAACTCCAGACTCGTATATTGCTGTCAGTAAACTATTAAATCTCAGATATAACTTTGATCACAAGAGAATATTTGAATGTCATTAATATAAAACATTTTAGTCATTATGAGTAAGATTAATAGTAGTGTACTTAATTGTCAGATACATTACAAATAACCCCATCAATCCAAAATGCATAGAGACTGATTTTCTCAGTGACTGACACAAATAGCCCTTGCAGGCTAAGCCAGAACTGCCACCAAAATATGTGGGGCTCTCACGTGCTTGTCCCAGCCTCTGTTCTGTAGCCTCTTCACAAGCATTTTGTTTTGCTGCACACCAGAATGGAAGGGTTGACAAAACTTAGCAGGAAAAAAAACCAAACCAACCACCACCAGAACACCCACCCCTCCCCAAGTATGTTAATTTTAACCTGAACCATTTTCTTGCATAATTTATCACGAGAACTCACAAATAATTGGGCAGGCAGAGGGGAAAAACTAAGTTTTTTTTGTGGCAGTCCTACCTTAGAATGTTGAAGGAACTTCAGAGTCGATTTGAATGTGAAAGTTAGCAAATGTTTTCTTTTGAGATAGAGATGGGGACATTTGCATTGTTTCTGGAAAACTATCACGCATGCTAGGGTTTTAATGTAAAAGAAATAATGCATGATGGTGAGTTCAGATACAGCTTTGTACTAAAAACTGTACAGTTTTTCAAAGTGTAAGACAAGTCTGTAGAAAAAAAGAAAATACTTACAGTGCAGCATTTTCTTTTACCTAGAGATATCAGTGTAAGCAACACTAATTCATAAAATCTGCAAAAAGCACATTTAATCAGACACTAAATATACAAAAGTAAAAGAAAAGTTTCTGAAACTTTTCAAAGGAAAAGAAGTGATAAATTAATTTCAGCCTGGAGATTTTTAACACAGGTTTAAGGCAGTGTTTAAATATGTTTCTGTGAAATTAAGTTTTGTAGGTTAGAATTTAATGAGGGAGATACGGTTCTTTATCATAGCTGGGTTAGGATTCTGATTTTTGTTTTGTGGGAGTTTTGGTTTTTTTGGAGAGTGATTGTCCTTTTGTTTTTCAATCAGTCCAATAGTCTTGTTCCTTTTCCCATGGTGACGGTTTGGCAAGGCATTTGCTGTGAAAGTCGCATTTGATTTCAATGCCCCCCACACCCTTTCATCCTCTCTCCAATTCTCCCCCTGCCATCTCCACCCCAAGGCCTAGCTTGTGATCATCTTGGAGAGGTTAGCAATCCAGGTGTGCCTTGCAGTCTTCCCTATCTTGTCCCTTGGCATTTCTTAGTTATCTTACATGTATTTGTGCCAGAACGAAACGAACACTCTCACTCTCCTTTTTTCCATTGTCTTTCTGCACATTCCTCTGGTTATTAGGTACTGGTCCCTTTGTAGTTTGGCCTGTTGTGTCTCTATCTTCATACCACTAGAAACAGCTAATGCTAAGAATTTGTCATATCATGCACAGGTGTTTTTTAGACATCTGTTACATCATGTTAAAATTGAGAAAGGTTGCTTGTTGCTACTTAAATGTTTTGCGGTAGGCTGTAGTTATGTGAGAGGAAAAAAAGTTTCTCTTAACTAAGCCTGATATTTCTGCATAAGTTAATGGCCACTCTCTGAGGTTGTGTAGTTAGGTGGACCTTTGATCTGACCCGGCTTTTACCTAGGTAGTTACTTTAAACAAGACTAAAAAATACAAATTAAAATATCATCTGGTAGGAAAGAATCTGTTGTGTCACCCACAAGAATTTGGTATGTTTGAAGCGAAAAGGTATACACCTATTAAGTGGGTTGGATAGTATATTAACTAATAAATGCTCTTTGCTGGCAAGACTTAGATGACATGGGTGACTTGCATGTATTTACATGCCTATATTTAAGAATTAGAAGTAATTTTGTGGAGGTCATATAGCCAGGTTACAGAAATGATCCACAGTTAATTATTCTAACAATTTTAAAACTTTCATTAATTGTGTGTAACTGCAGACTGCAGTTGCAATGTTCTTGAGCTGTTGCTGGCCACATAAGCCTAAAGCCAAATTTTTAATTTGATTTTGCTCGTAGTTTAATCTTTTTAATTAGTTTGAGTCTTGTAACAATCAAGTGTTTCATTAACTAGGACAGGCCACTAGTCAGAGAAGAAGAAATTGTGTTCTGATTTTTTTTTTGCCAATGGAATATTAACCAATTGCTTTGTAAATGTCCCAATTTTGTCAGTCCTTAGAGGAACAGACCACATGGGTGTACCAAGTTTGCCCAGATGTTACTGAATTTCAAACTGATTGATGATGACACCCTTTGTTTTTGTATCTGATAATTTTCTTTTGTTACAAGTGCGTAAGTAATTAATGGCAATTTCCCATGTACAATATTATTCTAATGGTTTCCCAACAACACTAAGATAAATGTATTATGAAAGAAAAAAAAAAAAAAACATTTGAAAGGGGGGAAAAATCCAAAAGGTTGCCAGATTAGAAGTGATAACTTCTGATGTCTGACCACTGAAATGGGCAGACTAGTTCAGGAGTCTTTATGGCCTCATTTATTCTCCTATAAACCTCAAAGAATTTTTAATCTTATTATTTTGCTAATACTTTTTTGTGAGGTGACTGCATGATGTTAATCACAGTTAAAAGATGGGGAACTGAAGAGCTACTGAAAAGGAGAAAAACAAACCCCAGTACCAGAAAGACGAGTTGGCTTCATATGGCTGATTTGGTATTTCTAAATTGTGACTTCTGAAGTGAAGTGAATTCTGCTGCACTTTATATGTTCAGACTGCAAGTTTCTTTGATTTCAGTTACATTTCTGAGTGCCCAGGGCTTCTGTAAATCAGGCCTCATCATCTCTCCTGAAAAACTCAGAAAATGACTAATGTTTTCTGTGAAAACTGTGTTACAGGCTGTTTAACAGGCATTGTATAGAAACTTTGTAATAGGTGGGAGGCTGGCATGCAAGTCTTCAGACTTTACTGTTTCAAAATACGGCATGGAATATTCCTTTTCTTCAAGTATTTTCCTTCAGTTATAGTATTCCATCTTCAGTAAATAAGAAGGGCGGTCTTTGAGCAATGTGCTTCTCTATCAAACAATCTTGATTAACTCCGGAACAAGTTTTGTAGTGTGAATGGAACCAAGTAATGGCTTCAAGATTTTGGTTGTGGTGTTCCCTTTTGTGAGTGTGTGTGTGTATAATCACTTACCAAGTACTGCGTTAACATTAGTTTTACAAGGACTGATTAGAAGTTTGAGAAATACAGGATTATTTTCCTTGGAAAAGAGATGAATAAGAGTTGTTGTGATAATAGTAAATTACTAATTTCTGGGTTTGTCCCCCTCTTCTAAAACTGAAACAAACTGATGAAGGCTAAATATTACTTAGGGGCATACTGGAAGCCTGCGGCTGACCAGAGCTCTACTAATGTTGTCTTCAGTATAAGTGACGTGATTTAGTCATATAAATCACTCTAGGTGGAGATGCAAGTCAGTATGTATTTTTCTGTGATAATGTGATAATGACTTTTTGTGAATTTAAATATTTTAAATAAAGTTTGGATACAAAATCCATGACATATGCATTCTTATGAGGAGTTTATATGGCTAAGTTTGCAAAACAGCAGGAGCCTTAGCTGTGCTCAAAGACTCGTAAAGGAAGTGTTAATCTCTTACCAGTGATATGAAGTGAAAGAAAAACTATCCTTGGTCTTGCAGACAGTAATACGGAGATGATTGATAGAAAGGGAAATCAGACATATATGTGGTTACTTTTCTTCCTTGTCTGCTTGGATCAATTGATTCTATTTTGTCTGCTTTATGTCAATGTGCATCATCTGCTATGAAAAGGAAAAACAACAGACAAAACAGCAAATCCTTGATTCACAGTATATATTATAGTCATTTAGCCATTTGGGGAGTTAAAGAAACTGAACTTTGTCTAGTCCCCAGTCTATGTTAAACATTCCTCATATCTGAGGGGTTTTTTTCCAGACTGCAATATCTTGTTAATCCCTGCTGTTACCTAGAAATCTAAAACACGTGCTTATTGTTGGTGTCACTCAAAGCAATGTGTGTTTGCTGGCTTTGTAGCTGCAGTAAACTAATGAACTGTATTCCCACTGCTGTGCTGACATCAGAATTTGGCTGTTGTAAAGATCTCTTAAGCATGATGAAATACTGCTAAGGATAAACAAAGATAAAATTGCCACAATGTAGTTTCTGCTCAGGAATGAAGAATGAAAAATTTCTGGTACCTGGATAGCAAGGGGATATTCTAAACATACGTTTTATTTATGCGAGACAGAAGATACATACTTATCTGATGGAGGTGTCAGAGCGTCAGTGTTAGGATCAGTTTTGCAGCCACAGTGGGGGAAAAATTCTTTCAAATTTACTGTGAAGGCTGATCAGCCTTTTTAATGTCTTACTCTCAAGTGAGTTCCTGTTTCTTTCTAGTTGTTCAGTTATATTACCTAATTTTAATGGTACTCTATTGTCTTCCCTGAGTACAGCCTGTCACGTTTTGCTGCAAGACAGTTTGGAAGTCATTAGCATTTTAGGCCTCATGTCTTTAGTTTCTAATGCTAGAAATTATGATATCTATCTCCATGAGATTTATCATAACTTTCCAAACTACTGAAACAGAGAAAAAGTTTTGTACTGGCAAAATACATTCATAAGCGTTAAAGAGACGTGTCTTTTCTATTTACCAATAATTTTTGAACAGATACAGATATTGAAGATGAAAGAGAAGAAGAAAGAACAGTTTTTAAAAGGATTTTGAAGAAGTCAGTATTTCTGCAGTTTTCCCACACACCATTCTTTGGTGTCAACAGCACCTGAAATATGCAGATGCTTAAAAAAAAAAAGCAGCTAGATTAGTACTTAGTAGTATTAGAATTTGCTTGCGGTCATTAAAGAATTCCCTTTCCTCTGCAGTTGTTGTCTTTCTCTTTCTTGTAGCTCTCTGTGGAAATAGCCTGATTGACCATGAGGAAATGGCTTAACATCTGCAGGTTTACGGTATTTTTTAAATACTATGTAACTTACTGATCTTAAAACTGTTTTATCAGTGCATCTAATGTGAAAGCCCATCGAAAGACCAGCTGTAAACTTGTGCTTACTATGAAAATCTTCTTACTGTTGTTCTAAGTACCCAAAAATCAGCCTCTCAAAAACTGGAGGAAAACATCTGTGGGTCTCAGTTTACTTTGTGTATGTGATAGAACTTCAGGTGGCCATCTCAGGCATCAT
Organism: Pachycephala philippinensis; assembly: GCA_013397055.1. Taxonomy (NCBI): domain Eukaryota; kingdom Metazoa; phylum Chordata; class Aves; order Passeriformes; genus Pachycephala; species Pachycephala philippinensis. The sequence continues at coordinate 158,421 of VWZT01001068.1, forward strand.
GCCTGGAAAAATGTTTTTAACTTGCTTTTCTAATAAAATAAGTTTAATTTCTTTGTTACTGATCTTCCCTGAAGTTACATTAGTTCAGAACTTCCTGGCAGTTGGACAGAGGTTTCAGAGATGGAACGTTTGTCTAATTAGTGCTGAGCAGAATAGAGACATCTGAATTCTGTTTACACAAAGGAACATGGACACAGCACTTCAAACATTTCAAAAGGCAGCAGCCCATGTGCTAGCTAGAATAAATGCAACTAATTATTTCATGGGTGTTTCAAATGTTTTAGGGGATCTGCTGCCCCCTCCCCAGCTTTCTGGACACAGCACCCAAAGTAGAGTGGGCAGGTAATGCAGGAGGATGAGAGCAAGGGATGCAGCAGCTTTCTGAGAAGAGAGTGATAGGGAAGAGATCTGTTGGAAACCAGCTAGTGGCAATTTTGCTGCCTATGATAAAATCAATTTCACATAGCAGCAACACAGGAGATAAACAAGTAAAATAAAGCACAAAAACTTTTTAATACTCTCTTAACCCACAAACTCTTAGTGAGTGGTTCATGATATTCGAGAATATTACTAGTTTTTAAACTTAGAAGTGGTGTTTTTTAACAACTGAATATGATACCTGTATTCCATGAACATCTTGATGAAAATTGCTTATGCAATATGGTATTACTGAAAGGGTAAAGCAATAATAAAAAAAGCTAACCTAAAAACCCAACAAAACCCAAATCACTCAAAAGTAGTTTAAAATCTCAAAAGACAAACAGGAAGCTCTTTAGTTGATGTTTTCTATAGTGGTTTTTTAGTGTAATTAGCTTTTTCGGGCTTTCTGGCTACTTAGAGTCAAGATTATGGTACAAATGCTGAAGCTGTATGTTTGCAATGAAACTGTAGTTGAACTTAGGAAGTGATTAATATAAAGAAATTTTGCAAAGTGAGTGTAATGATGATGCCAATAGTGATGTGGATATGAAAAGAAATTTGTTATAGTAAGTTGTTCCTTGAAAAAAAAAAAGCTAATTGACTTCTGTTACAAATTCAATGTAAGGAAGATGTGGTTGCATATTTCACCTTAAAATTTTTACTGTCTTTCGATCCATAGGGTAATCAAAATATGGTGAATCTCGTTATTTTAGTATAACTGTGTGTTTTAACTGTGCTTTTCTTCTGGTAGCATTTGAAAATACATGCATGTACTTAATTATCCAAATGCAGTAGTGGGTCTCTGTAATACATTCATTACTGAAATTTAATCAAGCTATTCATAATTTAGTAGGGAATTATTTGAAAGTAAATTTTGCAGAATATAAAAATTGTTTTTTCTTGTGATTTAAGAGTGTAAAACCTGATATTCAGTCACTTAAATCTGACTGCAGTGCCTTTCTATGGGCCTTATTCCTGTCAGTCATAAAGGAAATAATTTTTCTTTTAAAACTTTGTTTACATGAGGTAGTGAAGAGGAATAATTCAGAAATTATGCTGCTTTGTTTGCACAATGGCACAGTGTATTGTGGAGTACATGAAGGGAAGTTTAATTCTTAAGCTGTTGCAGTAATAAGAAAAAAGCAAGCAAACTCAGTACTTTCTTATGATGGTAAAAACTGATCAGTGATCTGGGAGAGATAGAAAAAGTGGCCCTGCATGTGTGGATATTGACAGGTGTTTCCTTCTCATCACCGAAGTGCTGCGGAATTAACATTTATTCACCTAGAAGGCAAACGAAGAAATGCAAGGCAGCTTTAAAGCTTTTTTCCCTGAAAATACATGCTTATTTAAATGCCTAATTCAATCATCCTTTATAAATGTGGTTGGCATGTGCCATTATTCCTGAAAAATTCTAATCCGTCTCTTCTCAAAAGCTCCTACTTCTGCTATTGCCAGTAGAATATCAGTGGCAAGAAGTACTATTTTTGCTCCTGTGAAGTCACTAAATGAAGGTCTAGGAGTTGCATTTGTGAGCTGTTAGTAACATTTTTTTCTTAGAAAATGTATGTAGAACATGAAAGTAGGCATAACTCTGTAGCCGAAGGGAAATTGGGAAATCTGGAAATAAGATTTCAGCTTTGTTCCACTTGAAACTGGTAGTCTAGACTGCTGTAAAATCATGAGAATTTTGCTTTAGGAAATGGAGGGTTCACCAAGTACAAAAACTATACCTTTGTAGAATATATACACATTAATGGAACTGGAAGTAGGTCAGTAGAAAACTTAATAAGCTGTTAAAAAAATCGCTTTGAAATGGGAGTAAAAACTAAGTTTAATGTCTGTGTTTCTAAAGCTCAGCTGGGAAAGCGGGGGTGGTGTGTAAGGTTTTCCAAAGTTACAGTCTTTCAGTGCTAGCCTATGTCTCCTTTTAAAGGTTAAATCACCTTCAGTCAGATTACAGCTTAAAAAGCTGCCATTTAATTTTGTTTCACTTTGACATTTTTAGATGCTGTTCTTAGTTTAGGTTCTTGTGCAAATTGGAGCATTCTGGTCTGAGTTGGATATGCTACGTAGATTAAAGAATACTCATCATAGAATTGAAGCTCTGTGTGTCACTCTGTGTCTGATGCTAAAATTGATACCTGTGTATGTCTGTGAGGATGGAGCTCTCCATTAAATTTTTATCTAGCAGTGAAGCTGGTTTGAGAAATGCCTTGAGGGACTTTCTCTCACAGGCTCTGCCTCTTGAGAATTCACACTGTGGAGCTGTGCCCTAATTCACACTGTCTCGAGACTCCTCAGAGTTACTCCGATTTCAGTCCGTATGAGGGCTGTCGTGCTTTTGTTTCTGTACAGTATCTGAACTGATGCCTCTCAACACTTCAGTTAAAGGCCTGGCATCATGCAACATCCCCAGAAAATTAATTTTAAAACTAGCCTCAAAATTTTAGAAATTAGACAGTATTAGTTGGTGGTTTTAGAAGATTTGTTGAGAGTTTTCCCATTATTTTTCATCATCTTTATCAACCTTCTGTTGAAAAACAAAGCTACGGGCAAAAATAATTTCATCAGGAAGGTAGGAAGGTGAAGGAGTAAGTAATGACAGGTTGGTTCTGTAGAGCATTGCAAGTCAGTTTAGTAATCTGAGCTGACCTGCATAGTGGGTATTCTAACATAGTCAAAATCAATTTAGTTTATCTAAAAAATAAAATAAAAATAAAATCTAGTTCTCTTTATAGTCTGCCAGAATTGTGTTCTGGAAGCTTGTCATCCTGGCACTTTTGTATCTGACTGCTTTTGAGTACTTTTAGGTTGATGCTGCTACTGAAGAAACAGTTGCTCATTTTCACTGCTGCTGCCACTGCTGTTCAGGAAGAATAATGGTTCAAAGTAATTTTCCTTATTTGTGTCACCAGCACTCTTAAAGTCATAGAAACAAATCAAGTTTGTGAAGGGTAAGAGGAGAAAAAGTAAAAACTTAGAGGCACATAGTGGCTGTAGGGAAAGAGGGGAAACCTAGTACAGTTGGAAAGGATGGAGTTGCTATAGCAGTAGGTAGAGGATTGCCCTGAATCAAGCCCTGATGTATGGAAGCAGAAGCACCAAAGCCAGCATTTCAAGCGTTAACCACTCTTGCTACTTGCGGGCCACAGTTTTCCCCATGCCAATCCAGATGTATCTGTGGCTTGCAGGATACTGGATTGTGGAAGTCATCCTATTCAAAAGCACTTACCTTTTCCAGGTAAGTTTTGATTTTGATCAGTGTGACTTGCACAGTCACCTACTACCCTCTCCCCACTTTGGCAGAAGCTCTATGACAATATCGGGGGGTGAACTGTTACTTGCAGTGACAGCTTAATTTGGAGCACTGTGTTCATAGGGTTTGACCTTACTAAATCAACTTCTAAGTCATTAAACTGCACCCTGAGATTGGGCTGAAGTAGTCTCACCCTCCCCTGTCATTTTTACAGCTGTGTAATGAGCTGCTTCAAGCAGGTATATCTGAAAAATAACCTGGGCAGAAAAAGGGAATTTTCACTAGTGTGACTTATCAGCCACATACGTGCTGGCGTAATGGAGGGACGGATCTGGCAGATTTGGATTGACTCACACAGCCATGAAACTGCACCCTAAGAAATTCTACAAACACATTTCCACCCCCTCTATTTTTGAGGCAGTATCTCTAAACAAAATGAAGTAGTGTCCCTTGTTTCAGGGAGCTGCAAATGTCAGTGCAGTGAGTGATGTACTGGCCTTACATGTCTGAAAAAAGAAGCTAAGAAACAGAGGAGAATGTTCTGTGGTTACAAACAATTGAAATCAGTGCTGCGTTTATACACAAATCTGTGGATTTTGCTGGTGCCAGTAATTTTGAACAAACGTGAATGTTGGGGAATCCACGATGAATTTTCTAATGTTTAGCTGACGAACTGCAGTAATAAGTATCACTCATCGTGATACATAATTGCTTTCAAAATAAATTGATTTTATATTTGAATTCAGAATTGATGTAGTAATAAGTAGAGAGAAGTATTTAAGTAACACCTCTCCTTTCTCCAGGATTGTTTGGTTTTCTCTTTTTCCGCTTATAGTCTGTCCTGTTTGCACAAAAGAAGGAATTTGAGGTTTCAGTGTTTATCAGGCCTATCTAAGCATGATGGCTCACACTTCTGTACCAGTATTAGGGTTACGAGATGCAGTCTTTGATGTTTAGACTGGTCTTTTCCTGTTCTGCAGTCCAAACTACTAAGTCTTGTGCTGTGACTTGAACTAGAGTAGGCGGTACAGGCCAGTGCTTGCAAACAGATTTGTCTTCATGCTGGCTCTCATTCTTACTGATTTTTCCCCTTCCTAATGCCTGCTGTAGTTGATTGTTCTTTAAACAAAGACATGTGCTAACTTACAGGATGTGTATCTGTCTGTAGGGGAGTAACTGTATGCATACGTACACATAGGCAGAGATGAAGCTTTTCTTTTCAGATAATCACAAATGCAAAAAGAAAACATTGTACTATCCAGCAGATAGGCACCATAAATAGCTTTTTTCCCCAAGCATGAACCGATAAAATGCAAGTAGTAGAATCTTTTTTTGTATGTGTGTCATATCAAAGCCAGTTATTAACACTCCACGGGGTTTATAGCAGGAATAGACCCCAAGTTTACTCTTGCACATGAAGCGCTTCCAGAATTATTCATAGAAAGTGAAAACCCTTCTTTTTTAGCTCATTTACCTTATATTTTTTATGCTTTGGGACCTGAGAGTTGTGCAGAACATACTAAGGGCTCCTCAATAGGCCAAAAATCCAGCTGCTGTTGAAATATGTTTGAACATAATTTTTGTTTATTCTTCGTAGAGACAGCGTTTACAAGGAATTTGCACTTGTTTAGTGGTTATATGCATTGAAATTCTGTAGTTGTCAAACTTCAGCTAACCTTAGAACTGAATTTTGCCTGCTTTTCTAGCAGTAATTTGTTTGTGTATGGAAACTTCTATGAAAATAGCAGTGTGGGAAGGTTGCCAGAAACTTTTGGATGAAGTTATGTAGATAATTTTGATTATACAAATCCTTACATTGAAATAATTTGATTTCAGCTCATATCATTTGGTTTGTGGCTTGTTGGGTTTAGTTGTTTCATTTTATATTATTATTGAAGTAAGCCTTTACTGTTACTCCTCAATTCAGAAAACTTCGAAATAATGCTTAAGAAATGAATGTGTGAATATGCTTTGCATATATTCACATCTGAGGAGTATATTGGGATTCCTGGGCTTCAGTCTTTTTGTTTGTGTATAGATTCTGGAGACTTTAAGTGACTCTTGATTAAAAAATCTGTAATTACCTGGCGTGTCTTTGATAGTGTATGAAAAAAACCTGTGCGTAACTGATACCATTCATGACCAGTGGATCAAATGTTCAGAGGTTTGACCAACACAAAGAAATTCGGATGCATTTATGGGAAGCTAGATGGAAGCTAATACCTATTTTACTATAAACTGACTTTGTGCTGTCTTAATCCTGACCAGAACACTTGCAAAACCATCATACTGAAATGGGGGGGAAGATGTTCTGGGTTTCCTGGGCTTCTCTAAGACTGCTGACTAGGAGATACCGCTTTCTCACCAAAGAGAAGTGATGAGCACACAGGATACAAAATGCTTAAACTGGAAGAGTATATTCAGTGGTGGAAAACTACTTTCCTACCACTTGGGTTCTCAATACCTGATTCACAAGAATCAGCTGTCTTCTGACCTCTGAAGGCGTCTCCTAGGCAAATTCAAAACAAGTACTGTAGACACAGTGTCAACAATATGCAGGTGGCCACTACCGGATTTGAATGTTACCCCATGATTTAACCGTTTTTAACCCTACATGTGAGCAGTCAGAGCTTTGGCAAAAGAAAGATGCCTAAATTCAAAGCAGAACAAGGCGATGTTTCAAGCAGACAACAGGACGCATTTCCCTCTATCCTTCAGTTTTCTTGGCTGGATGTTACCCTTTGGTACTTCTTTTTGGTCCTTAGTACAGGCAGTACTTACCTTTAATGAGGAAACTGCCAATAGTGGAATCTGGGAGTAACATCTTTTGGCCTCTCTCCTTGGTTAGGAATTTGAGCCCCATCTGGATTAAGGTTATTTGCTCTACTCTCAACATCTGGAACAGAGTTCTGTAATTAATCCGATGAGTGTATCAGTATTTTGTGACTGTTGAATAAAAATACTAGAGCATTTTCCTCGAGATCAGTTACTTGGTCAGCATCTGCTTGTCTCCTCATCCACTACTCTCCAATAAAATTCATAGTAGGATATTAGGTCTCAGCTGTTTTCTTTAAGGTGCTAAGTGGCTTCAGTTTAATGTCTGAGTTTTCAGCGCTAAAGTCTGTAGTTGACAGTTTTTGTTTCCTGACCATAAATCTTAGCCAACAGTATTTTTAGGATGTCCAATGAACTCTTGCAGCTATTGAAGACTATTGCAAACCTCTACAATTTGTAGGCCAAAGTGCATTCTGAAGTTTTCCTTCCTTGCTATGAAGATGAATTGCGAAATGTGTCATTTTGAATTTTAAAAAAACCAAAACAAGACCATCGATTCAATCGGAATAAAATATTGCAGTGTTATGGCTTTCTTTTTAGGATGGGAAGGTGAGAAAGCAAACACAACAAAGTACGTTCCACAGGGGGTTTTTTGTGAATGTGTTCAGTATACCAGTGCATGATCTGTGTGCTATGATCATGAGGGTGATTAAAAAAAAAAACCTTGAAATATTCAAAAACCCACAGAAAAAAACAACTTACTGAACATGAATGAAAAGGTTTCATGGTTTCAAAAGCCGTTCATGGATTTTGAAGAGTAAGAGCAACGGAGCTTCATGTATTTAAAGTCTTGTATATGCAAACTCAAGAGACATGATACTTTTATATAGGATTCAGGACCTGAAGGCAATAACTATACAGTCTAGAATGGTTTTAGATAAGAAAAGTTAAATTTTGTGCCTATGTGTAATGCTTTATGCATGCTTAAGAAAGACCAAGTGATTCATTTTGACAGTCACCTAGTCAACTAGTTGTCATTCTCCTGCAGAGTTTTTATGTGAAAGAGATCTGTTCTGTCCTTCTACAGGTAACATGTCCCTTCCTTTTTTTAGTTTTCCCAATCATTGGGGTTTTTATGATGTATTGAACCTCTAGAACATGCATGTGGACTACTGTTCTGAGATCACTGCAGCTGAGCAAGTGAAGTGAAATCTCTGTAATTTTTGAGTCAGAGAAACAAAGATCATTTTTAAATGAGGCGTTATTTTGGCTTCAGGCCACTTCAGTCCAGTACTGTTGGAAAGTGGATACCTTCTTGTGTGTCCTGGGCAATCATAATTTCTTTGGGCTGAGGCTTTGTGCATTCTTTGTAAGCTTCTCAGATTTCTCTTTGACACTGTCACAGATGCAGGTATTTGTGAAGTGACCAAATCCTGTGCCACTGGGTACCAAATTTATGTTCCTGCTTGCAGTACGGGTTAACATTGTTTCAGCTGTCTGATCTTAGAAGGAAATCAGATTAATTTTCCAGCTATTTCAAGTGAAGGCAAAAGTTACTCACTGTTGCAGTGCATGCACTGTCTTGAGACACTGGTTCTATTGCAGGGCTGGAATTTGCTGAATGAGTTTAAATAACTCACTTAGAAACTGTAAAACTTAGTGGGTAACAAAACATTTCTCATGAAGTATTAAACTAGACGTTAAAGTAGTTTAAGGGGTATAACCTCAAGAACCTCTTGAAGTCTCACCTCCTGTGTGGTTTTGTACTTTTGGTATTGAAATTTCTCAGATTTTGTCATGGTGAGGATAAGTGACTTTTCTGGATGAACATGCCAATGTGTTTTGCAAATACAGAGCGACTATGCCTCAATTGCTTTTTTTAAGTATGCTGGACCTTCAGAAATTTTGTGTGGCTCCTGTTTTAGGCATTCTTTATGAGGGTATTGCTGGCAGCTATTTTAATTATATTTGGTACTTGCAGGTTGCCAATTCCAGCAATGTAGTTTAGTGAAATGTTGTTTTCAGCTAAATTCAGCATTATCAGTTCTGAGACTGAACTTGAATGATGTATTTAAATACATAAACTAAGCATTAAATACATAATGTGTATTTTTTAATAAAAAATGTTAAATACTTTCCAGACTTTAACTTTCAGAAGTCTGCGAGGTGTGAGTTCTTCCTTGCATGGTTAGTGAATTTTTTTTCAGAAAATCTATTCACAGATAATGGAAGTGTTACACTGATTAGAGAGCGTCCAAGTAAAGCAGAAATTATTGTAGAGGTTAAAATGAGTAAACCGCTGCACAACACAGGTGGTATGAGTAGGTTCACCAAAAACAGTCTGGGGAAACTGTCTAATGATGGATACCTAATATCTGCAGTGACAGTGGTTATACTATCACTGTATATATGTCTTTATCTGAAGTCTCTTTCTAGGAGATCAAGGAAACGGCAGTGCTCTCTGGTTTTTGGGACCTCAGTGAGCTTTACGTATTTCATAAATGAAATCTTAGTAGAAGACACTCCTTACTGGAACTTCTTAAAAAACGTCAGTCACTTTTTGAAAACGTTCTTAAAAAAAAAGTCTTGTATTAACACTTTATATGTGATATACTGCCGGCTTCTTATCTTAACAAAATCAGTAGCTATAAAACTGTGATTACATGTGAGGAATGTTGAGGGACAGGTACAGCAGTTACAGTCATATTATAGCTACCTACAAGGAAGGAATTTGATGGAACTGATAGGCAAAATAGTTGCAGAACTGCTATGATGGAAACAAGGAGTTGCTTAAGTTCTCAAAATACTAGAGAAAAATTCCCAGACAAGACTTTATTAGCCTGACATTAAAATAACTGCAGAAAATCAGAGGCAAGCCACCACTGCTCTGGGATATGTGACATAATACCCTCTAAAACAATATTGCTAGTCCAGAAAGGTATATTAGAGCTCTCTAAAAGCAGGAATTGGATTTTTTTTTTCCTTTAATTAGGTGAGAAAAAGTCATGGTTTTATAAACAGAGTAAATATTCTGGATTTGGGATAATTTTCAATCAGCTCAAGTTAGCTATATTGCTTGAAAATACTATTAAAATATTTTAAAAAGTTAGAAACAAGTGAAGGCAAGTGAAACTCTGTTACTGGTGATTGGGTGTAAATGTCAAGACCCAGCAAATAAAAATAGGTATGATACAGAGACAAAATGGGAAAACTTGGGGTTTTCTGTCTTTTTTTTGCTGCTCTCCTGTCCTTGCCTTTTCATTTTTACTTTTTCATTGAACATACAAATACATATTACTCCCATACTCAAAATGGGAAGTCGGCATAGTGTATCATAAAATGAACAGTAAAAATATTAAACCCAACATTTTAAATACTGTCCTGTAAAGTTTAGGAAGGTCCTTTCTGTAAGTGATACATTCGATTTGAAATATTTCCACACTTTTAATACTGGCAATTATGATAGTAATACGAATTTCTTGAAGACTTTTCATATTATTCTTTGCTACCTATGTTAGAATCACATGCATAGATGTATCATTGATTTTACAGGCTTATTTCTCAGAAACTGAATGTCCTACACATATTCATTACGTCTTTAGCATTATCCTTTTGCTGAGCACTGTGGATTTGACTTTCCTCTCCTTATATCAGCAATATCGGTGCGTTTTATTTTTGCTTTAGTCTCCCACTCCATTTTAATGACAATTTTTAAATGGAAAGTTTCTTAAAAATATTATTCATTTCACATACATCAGAAGTCAGTCTATTACTTAGGGGCACTTGTCATTATGCACAGTAAAATAACTTAGGCTTGCTAAATGAATTCTACAAATACTTTCCATACATTTATTAGAAATAATTTTCTTCCTCCTTATTAAAAAATTAAGTCTTAGAGCCAGGAAGCCACTCCAGATAAGTTTCAGGTGCAATTTTTTTGCATCAATTTTTTCCTGTGCTTTAAGAATTTTCAGAAACTTTGTTTTTGATGGGGCTAGTTAAAAATAAAATGAAACCACCAGACACATGCAAAGTAAGAAAATTCTTGCATTTTGCGTTCAGTCCATTTTTGTAGTGCCTTAGTTTTGAGCTTGGTACCTGCCTAAAGACAAAGCTGGTGGGGGCGGGGGGTGGGTGTTGTGTTTCTGATACAGGTGATAGTGCTCAACAGGCAGCAAAATTATCTGGTAAAATAGTGCTTCGTTGGAGAAGGATAATTTGTCTGAACAGAAATTCTTTGCAGCAGTGCATCTCACTTGGTAGGTGCGGTAGCTGGCACCTCACCAGCTGCTGGCAGAGAATGGCAATGTCAGCCAGTGCCTTCTGAGGAGCTGGTTTGATGTGCTGGTTTGTTAGGGGTTTGTTTTTGTTGTTACTGGTTGGTAGTATAAGTTTTGATTGTGAAAGATGAAAGATTTTTACAGTTTTACAAATCTGATTTTTGTCCAGCCTTTTGCATTGAGAATGGAAACTCTCAGCTTCTGCATTCTATATAATTGCTGTTAATATGAGAGTCTTGTACTATGACTCCAGTAGATGACAAGAGACAAAATTCTTCTGTGAAGTTTGGTTCATGGTAGGGTCTCACATGATTTGTCCCAATTTTCAGTTCTAAGGCACAATGGAATCTGGCTCCTAAACAAACCAGAAAATTCATGTCATGACTAAAGAGTATTTTCTTGTTGACCCATGGTACCTTTGTTTTGATACTGTGTATGATGGCATTATGTGCGGTTGGCTGTCATTCAGCAAGTTCCATGAAAGAGTTTCTAATTTATTTCTTCTCTTATTGTCACAGATGAAAGAAATTTTAATTTTTTTCTTCTTTTATTGTCACGGAATGTGCGATCAGTTAAAGATCAAGGTACAAATATTTCACCTAATTTTCTGCTTTGGGAGGTGTTCAGCTCACCACAATTTACAAGATTGCTGAAATAGAAAAACACTTTCCTTGGAAGAAACATTTTTTTGTTGGTCTCATTTATTGATTGTGTTGAAACATATCTTGGATTTGTGTGGCCAAGCTTTCATGGTGGTGGCGGGGGGGAGGCTACAGGGGTGGCTTCTGTGAGAAGCTGCCAGAAGCTTCCTCCATGTCTGGCAGAGCCAGTCCCTGGCAGCTCCAAAGGGCCAGGGCTGGGCCAACTAGAAATGGTGCTAATGCCTCTGTGATAACAGATTTAAGAAGAAAAAAAAAAGAAGTTATTTGTGCCGATGGAAGCCAGGGAAAGAGAGGGGGGAGGGATATGTGAGAGGAACAACTGTGCAGACACCCAGGTCAGTGGAGAAGGTGGCAGAGGAGGTGCTCCAGGCACCGGAGCTGAGATTCCCCTGCAGCTCGTGGTGCAGACCATGGTGAAGCAGCTGTGCCCCTGCAGCCCATGGAGGACCATGGGGATGCTGAGATCCAGCTGCAGCCTTTGGAGGAGACTCGTGCTAGAGCAGGTGGATGCCTGAGAAAAGGCTGTGACCCCATGGGAGGCCTGTCTGGAGCAGGGTCCTGGCAGAGTTCTGCAGACCCATGGAGAGAGGAGCCAGTGCTGGGTCAGGTTTCCTGGTAGGACTTGTGACCCCTTGGGGGACCCACGCTAGAACAGCCTGTCCTTGAAGGACTGCACTCTATGGAAGAGTGACCTGTGTTGCAGCAGTCTTTGGAGAACTGTTGCCTGTGAGATGGTGTCAGGGAAGTTGATGGAGAACTGTCTCTCATGGGAGAGACCCCACATTGGAGCAGGGGGACTCCTCCGCTCCTGAGTAGTGGGACTAACAACATGCGACAAACTGACCATAATCCTCATTCCCTGTCTCTCTGTGCTGCTGAGGGAGGAGGTAGAGCTGGGAAGGAGGGAGGGATAGGAGGGGCATTTTTAAGGTTTTATTTCTCATTATCCTGCTCTGATTTTGTTAGTAGTAAATTCAGTTAATATTTTTAATTTGAGTCTGTTTTGCCTATGGCCGTATTTAGTGAGTGATCTCTCTCTGTCCGTGTCTCAACTCATGAACCCTGTGCTACATTTTCTCTCCCGTCCACCTGTGGAGGGGAGTGATAGAGAGGCTTTGGTGGATGTCTGGCATTCAGCCAGGATCAACCTACTACAAAACACAAGCAGGAAAAAGCATGGTGTTCTTTATATATGCCCTGCTTCTGGATGACAGTCGGAAGACTGTATGATGTACCATGGGATGCACCTGCACATAGTATAGAAATAGACATGGATATGGTATTTACAACATCAGTATTGTTGACAGCATAGCTCTCTAGGTGTGTTTTAATGTGAAACCCTAACGCATGATTGTGTTGTAGGAATTGATCTTAAATCATCACTTCAAAATGAATCCTTACAGTCAATTCACAGTAGAAATGCAAAGCCATTGTTATATCTAGCACCACCTTCTCTTTGGAGGAGGAAATTAATTAACTCACAGCATTGAGCTGGTTATGAAGAATCCTCTCTCTCACATCCGGAGGCTATTATCTAAGTATTCGCAAAACTTCACGTGGAAATAGAAACTCCTTCACCTTGGGGAATACGGTTTGAAGAATTTTTTTGGTTTTGCCCCAGCCATATATAACACTTAGCAGCATACATAGGGGTGGAAGACTTCGTAATAAAATGCTTCTAACTGATGATGTCTTGAATTATCATTAGAACATTTAAAAAATAGGCTCTTTTTAGTCCCTCTGCAAAACTCTTCTGTTATTTATCTGGGTATGTGGAAGCAAAATTTCTGATAATTTAGATGACTTTAGGAACCTTGTTAGGGTATTTAAACAATTATTAGTCTTTGGCAGGAAAATTGGAAAGAATACCATTACAAATCTTTCCAGTAATAAAGACTAGATACTGCTGAAAACTGAATTGCTTAATAAAATGAAAATTAGTGCTGTGACACCACACTTAAATCATAGATATGTAAGAGATGGTGAGTAGTGTATGAAAAGATAATGTGCTGATAAATATGTGCACTCTCATTTCATTATTTGAGAAGAAGTATAGATCCATTGTTAAAACGTGTGATTTGATTGTGACTATAGTTTGTGTCATAGAAAAATTGTGTGAACCACTTTAAAACTGGGATAACAAAATGCCTTAGGGATTGCAATATTGGTACAGCCAAACTAACAGTATTTCTCAATGTTTCTTGCATTAAAGTAACTTTGAAAGGTCTTGGATTGACTAGCCAAGTATTGACATGCATCGAAAGCTGCTTGTGAATAAAAAGTAGATATCAAGAAATAATTTTTGTTGGTGACAAACCATACAGTGACCTAATGTTAGGTAGCACTTTGCACACTTGAAAACCTTTTAGCTGTCTGGGAAATGTGATGAGGTGAGTTGGTTTTGTTCATCACAGCCAAGGAGAATTTCACAGAATATGTATTAAGTCAAATAATTTGAGTGGAGTTGATTCAGTGGGAGCTTTTAGGCTTAATGTTGATAAAGACACGGTGAGGAATAATGAGAGAAAATAAAACTATGACTTCATGGGGTTGTGAAGGACTAGATGAGGGAATTCTGATGCATCAGTTGAGGCTACTCAATGAAATCTTTGACTGAATAGCTTCTGTTGAAAAACCTTATAGAATTTAGTGCTGGGTAAAGAGACAAATGGTGAATACTATCTTATGCTTCCCTTATATGAATCAGATGTGTATACTCGTTTGCATACTGTGTGAATGTACTCTGTGCAATACTGAAGCTGGAGTGAACATTTGCCTCCAAAGGTATGAGGTGAGGATATGATGAGAATAATATGAACCTGGAAGGCAGAGAAAGTGGTGGCCCAGAAAGGTAAATGGTCATGTCTCAGATCATGATAAAAATCCAGGAAAGAGATTATTAAATGAAAATGAATAAGTTAATTGATACATTGGTACAAGTTATGAAAATTACTGTGGCAACACATTTCTGAGACCTTGAATTTAAAATGATTGTTGATCACATCTTATGCCAGTTTTTACTAAACAGAGATAAAGGTAAATTTTCTGGGGAACTGGTAGGATTTGCCTATATATAGCTGCCCATTTCAGGCTTCCTGAGCTTGCCACTAGTAAGGTTAAAAATTTGTGCCACTATTGGGTTGTTCGTTAAGAGTTTGTGCACTGGAAGACTTAAGTTCTTCACTTCCGAATCTTGGCCACTGAAATCTAACTACCTTCCTGCTACTGGTTCTGGAACGTATCAGATCTGTCTACAATCTAACTATGCCTGTCAGAAAACTATCTAGGACTTTTTCCAAGAGTCTTTTCAGACAGATCAGTAAATTAAATTTAATCACAGAGTTGTTCGACAAGTGCACTGGCACTGCATGGCCAGAAGTAGGGCAGGGTGAGTAATAGGAAAGGGAGAAGGAGATGGTGGCTGCAGGTGGTTAAACGGGATCTCCGTGTCACATGGAGCCAAAACCAGACAGAAATTCAGACCTGTTTGCCAGCTAGTAGTCATAGCAGTACACAGTTCAAACCTGTCTCCAGATAGCTACGATTTTGGTTGCATGTGATCTCTTCAAATAGTCCTCATTTCAAAAGAAATAAGAGATTGTAAAAATTCCATGTTGTTGCAATAGTGTGAATATAAATGAACTTACAGGTTGTTCTTACATAAAGCATAGTGGTACCTGCTTAAATAAAAAAGAAATGGACTTGGGTTTTAAGTACTATTTACTTGAAGGAAAAAGGACATTACTGTTGCATATAGTGGTGAAAGAACGGAGGGTGTACAAAAACGATTTTGAATCTTCCAAATCCTACTTTAATAAAAATTTAAAATCAATTCTGTTGTCTAAAATAGTCAGTTCTGAGCAAAATGTATTTTGACAAGGTTGTAGTGATAAGAAAAGACATGTAGTATTTTCTTTGCACATCATGAATCTGATTTTTCCCATGGGCTTGTTCATGGCCAAAGAGTACAAGATTTATTACATGCAGCATTAGGATAGATAACAGCATTAGGATTATTTTCTGCTGGGCAGGAAGGACAGAGTTTTACTCCCTTTTGCACTGCTGTATTCTTGGGAAGCATACTTTCTTGGAACCTTTCCTTGCAGCAGTCCATATGAGTTGCTGTAACCAAGATGTCAATGTTACATGACTGATTTTTGCCGAGCAAAATATTCAGGCACTATTTAAAAAACGTGTTCTAATTTGTGCCATGAAAAGTATTTTGGATTAAGGCATCTGATTTTTATCATTTTATTTGCCTTGTTCCCCCCCTTCTGTTGCATTCGTGTTACTATGAGAAGTCTTACAGCTTTACAACAGAACTGGAGTTCTACTGTGTGTTGGTTATGAAGATACAATGTATGGGTAATTGTACAACCCCTCTCCCAATTTGGTAACAATACTTGTCCTATTTATGTGATGCTTGAATTCATTTTGTAGTTACTTAAAAATGTGTATCAAGGAAGTTACTTCAAGTAATCCATGAACTATCTGCTCCTCCATATGCTAGGTTTTATTCGAAGCAGTAGTCAGTCTTTCTGCTCTTTCATATGTCAGATCAATTTAATATCTAGGCTCTTGGAAAATAGTCTGACTTGCTTGATGTAGGTAAAATAATACAGAATATGCTGTTTCACCAGTGCGAAGATAGTGGTAAATTACCAATCTGTGACTTCTTTGCTTCTCATTGGTCAGTTGGCTGGAACTCCAAAGAAAAGCCTAGTGTAGGTCAGTCCCCAGGGGAAGAATAGCCAGTTAAATTGTTTGCCCTATCAGAGAGGTATCCCTGTGGCTACATTGCTGTTGCTGCATCAACTTTACATCTCCTATGTTACATTTGTAATCACATGTGGAAACCCTGTTCCATGATGAGCAGGATATAAAGAAGAAAGCAAATAGTCTTTGCCCCATAGAGTGTACAATATGCTTTATATCATCTTCTGTTTAACTTCTCATTTTCTTTTTTCCCTTCCCCAAGTTATCCAAAGCCAGTTAAATGTCTTGTCAGAGAGTATAGATTAAAGAATTTGTAGTGAAAATGGGGCATTGCCCTTCTCTCGACTTGCTCCAGCACTTTAAAGTCTTTCCTGAACTGAGGGGCCCAGAATCGGAAACAGGATTCCAGGTGTGGCCTCACCAGTGCCAAGTATAGCAGGACAGTCACTGCCCTGGTCCTGCTGGCCATGCTGTTTCTCACACGGGCCAGGTGCCATTGGCCTTCTTGGCCACCGGGGAACAGCTGGCTCATGTTCAGCAGCTGTTGAGCAGCACTCCCAGGTCCTTTTCTGCTGAGCAGCTCTCCAGCCACTCTGCCCCCAGCCTCTAGCAGTGCCTGGGGTTGCTGTGACCCAAGTGCAGGACCTGGCAGTGGGCTTTGTTGAACCTCATAGCACTGGCCTTGGCCCATCAGTCTGTCCTGTCCAGGTCCTTCTGCAGACACTTCTGCCCTCCAGCAGACAGCACTCCCACCCAACTTGGTATAATCTGTGAATTTCCTGAGGGTGCTCCCAATCCCTTAGTCCAGATCATTGATAAAGATGGGCTTTGTTGAACCTCATAGCACTGGCCTTGGCCCATCAGTCTGTCCTGTCCAGGTCCTTCTGCAGACACTTCTGCCCTCCAGCAGACAGCACTCCCACCCAACTTGGTATAATCTGTGAATTTCCTGAGAGTGCTCCCAATCCCTTAGTCCAGATCAATGATAAAGATATTAAACAGGACTGGCCCCAAAGAGAGGTTTTCAGCTGTTGTTTTTAATTAGCATAGTCTGGTAAATGTCTCCTTACAAGAAAAGGCATTTGAGACTCCTTTAGCAGATACCTTCTGTACCTCTTTTTTTTTTTTTTTTTTTTTTTT
>VWZT01001068.1:175681-219341 GCA_013397055.1 Pachycephala philippinensis
TTTTTTTTTTTTTTGTAAATGGTGAGGGTAATCAGGACTAAGTAATGTGTTTACAATCAGCATTTAGTATTTTTAGCATTTCATGAATGGTATTGCTGTTTCTTCCTTTCCTCCTTCTGTCATATCCTGCAATTGCATTTTCATTGTTTTCATGTACATCGCCTGTTGTTGGCTCATAAATTCTTTACAATTGCTTGCTAAATGTCCATCTTACTCCTCTTCTTTTGTTTACAGCAGATAAGCTCTTAATAGCATAAGGTCTTGGATTTAAGCGCTAAGGACATGATGATTTACCAATGGTGATTTTTTGGTATTTCTGTTCTTCTCACAGAGTATCCTGTCCTTTACTGCCATTCTGCAACTGTGTCATCACCATCAATTCCTACTTCTCATACCACAGTTTTTTATGGAAATAGGGTCAGTTATAACACCTTTCTCCACCAATGAATTCATTCCATTCCAAAAGGGTCTTTCAGTTTATCCCTTTAGGAAGGGCCTAAGGAGACAATAATGGCCTAATTTTCATCTCTTTCAAGCTCCTCAGTTTCCATGTGGCTCAGTGTGATGCTGTTCTTGACATTCAGACTAAGTTTCTTGTCATGGTTGGTCTTGTATAGAGCATTGATTATCTTTATTAAAGGCATGAGCAGTTTTGAAATGAGGGTTAACAAAGTAATTTGCTTTTTATGTTACCCTGTTTTTCTTGATTTCTGGATTTATTTACCCTTTCCAAGTTTGGTTTGTATTATAAAATTCTGTTGATGTCAGCCTGTTGGATGTATTGGCAGGATGTCATTTCTTGATTTTTACATCAGTGTTTGGTGCTCTCTGCTTAATCGGTATCTCCCTTGTTTGGGTGTTAGCTTGGGGGTGGTGGTGTGTGTGTGTGTATAGTTTGTTGTTTGGGATCATTTTGCTTGTTTGTTTTTTAAAGAAAAGCCAACAAAACCTGTGTTACTACATTTGTGATTTCATTTGCCAGGAATTTAAAGATTTTGAAATAACAATAATCTGGTCCTCCTGATTTGAATGTTTTTATTTATTTTCTTTTTTTTTTCTCCACACTTTAAAGTCTCTTTTTTCCACGTTTGTTTGATGCTTCTGGATAGATAGGACTGTATCTGAGGCCGACGAAGACTTCTCATCCTAAATCTGCACCTCATAGAAGTATTTTTTTTCAGAGACACGTGTCTGTGAAACATTTTGCTATGTCTTACTGTGAGATCTGAGACAAAAATATAGTTTATTGTTAATAGTTAATGGCAAGAATCACCCATAGTACTGCTTAAATCATGTGAAGAAAAATGTAAAAACACTCTGATGGCAGAGTTGCATTATTTGATTATAATTATTATTATGATTTCAGCCATTTCTTAGCATCTCTCCTTGAATTGTCCTAGCTCTTGAAGTGTCATCTGGGTTCACATCCATTTGGTTAAGCTTTACTTTCAAATATCTTTTGTATTTAATCCTAGTACTGAAGTTCACTTACAATATCATCCCTGTTACAAAAAATGGTATCAAATTCTCTCAGTTGTTGAATTTCTTCTTTCACTGATTGCAAAGGGATTTTTAAAATGCTGAGTATCTTCTGCTCATCTTTTTACAAGCCAAGGGTTGTTAAACATTACTGCTTTGGAACCCTATGAATAAGCTGGTGTAAGATCAGTAAAACATGCAACATGCACACACCTTCCCCCTGCTGTGACTGGCTTGGAGGTTTGTGCTTGTCCTGCCAGCTGCAGCAAGTCTGTTCTAGATCTGCCTGCTTCTTCCTCTCTGCAAGTGCTGGTTTGAGTCTTTTTGCTGTCTATACTGATTACCCTGTTCTCTCTTGGTGCTTATATAGCTCTCCTCCCTATAGTACTGGAGTCATCAGTATGTTTCAGCAGTAGATGGGCTTCCTGATCCAACAAACTGTTTTCCTAAATCCTGCAGATCTGAACATCAGAAGTTAGTATTCCTGTCTGAGGCATAGGTCTTGCACAAGAGCCACAGCTGCGTCACATAAGGGCAAGCTACCATGCTGATTTTGTCTTTGGAAACAGGCCACATGTAAGCTGCATGTGAGATGTGGGCAGTGTGTGAACAGCCCTTTGGCAACCTCTCATGTATGTTTCAGTGCTGTTGAAAGGTTCACAGTCTCGCAGGAAGCTGCAGGTATTGTTCCTCTCACCTCATTTCAGGCCTCTAGTCACACTGAGCTGCTTTCATGGTTGGTGGAGAGTTCCAGGGCAAAACTGAGCCAACATCTGTAGATGTCATCATAGACATCTGTGCTTGAACTCAGGGTCTGTGTATTTCTCTCCAGTGGGTGAAAGGGTAACCAAGAGTGACTGGCTTGCATACTGCATGGTAGATACAATCAGATGATCACCTTCCTGAAAGCTTTAACTTTTCGATTTTCAATATGTTTGTAAAATGCTGAGAGTGACTTCAGCAGTCTTCATTTAGCTGTTCTTGCTAGTTTGAATGAAGGCATTTGCATTTCTTCAGTGTTATAATCTGATCATTTCACTTTCATGTTTGCAAAGCCTGCGAGAGTAAAATCTTGCTCTGATAGTTAGAATTTCAGGGCAGTGTGGTAAAAATGGCAATAATGTCAATTTCCAGAATAGTTACAATACTTTTATTTTTTGAAGCTAACGAAAGTACCAGTATGTGACAAATTAATGGACATGCATTTAATCAAGAGCGATGAAGAATGAATTTAATTGTAAATGTGTATAGCTGTATTCTGTTTACATTTGCCAGAATTAGTGTTTAAATTGACTGCTTAGTTGTTTGGAAAAGAATGGATGATGTTACATTAGTATTGTTAAAGAATACTTTTTTGTCTCCTGTTTTTTGCATGGGGTACAGTAACAGGTTTTTGTGATGAAAACTGCTAAGTCTGTATGGTTTTATATAAACGAATATTAGTGTTCTTGATAGTTTCAACTGTACAGCCAGACTTCAGTTAGACAGTACTACTGTAATTTGAAAAATTAGTGAGTTCCTATTATAGTTTGATCACATTTTTCGGGAATAAAAACTGTCTTAGCGTGATAATGAGTGGTTTCCAGTTTGGACATTCAAAACTTTAAATTATTTGGCCTTTTAGCCTTTTGTATCTAGAGTTTATTTTAGGTTTTCATTTTTGTTAGCAGATTATTTTAGCAGATCAGTTTCTAGCTGCATCCGGGACTCCAGGTGAGGCCACCCCAGTGCAGAGCAGAGCAGGACAATCCCCTCCCTTGACCAGCTGAGTGCTGTGCCTGATGCACCCCAGGACACAGTGACAAATGGCCCTATAACAGGCAGACCTGAGTTGCCAGTGGAAGGATGGTTTTGTGCTTTTAGCTCGGGCGTTAAAACATAGCTTAAGAATATTTTTAAGGAAACAGACCAGTAAGATACAATTTATATCTTTCTGTGCTGTAGTTCTCTTTTTTTCTGTTTGTTGTTGTGTAGGGTTTTTCTCCTCTCCTTGTCTCCTCTTTTTTGTCTTTGTGGCAAATTGGATTATACTTGTACATTTATAGAAATGGAGGAGGATTTTTAAGTAATGTACTGTAAGAAAGGTTGCCGTCAAGCATTTATTTTAATTTATAAGATCTGCTGGATTTAAAACTATATTTCAAAACTCAGAAAGGAGAGAAAGCTTGGAAGACAGCACTTTCATGTTGGAAGCAGGGACATGCTTAACAATGGAGAAGGAACCCTAGAATCATTTGAATGACACAATAACAAAAAAAATCTGGTTAGAGTAAGAGATGTATTTATTAGTTGTGTGAGCTCAGTTTTCTTTTGTGTTTTACTGTTACTATTTTAGAGGTGAATTTGACCCATCAAGATGTATCATTCTTGTGTCTGTTGTGTGTACTGTGTATGCTGTGTCTGTAGTGGGCATACCTGTTGGTATGTCCTTCACAGTTTTAACTCTAAGGGTGCTCAAGTGACATGGAGGAATGGAACACAAAGACTGATTTCACTAAGGTCATACTAAGAGTCTCTGGCATGTCTGCCTGTTCTGTGCTGACATCCTAGAAGTCATTCTCATCCTTTAACAAACCCTATTCCAAAAGTTAAATCTGCAGCTTTTTATTTCTTCAGACTAAATTCTTACTTTCAGTTTTGCCAAATCATTATGTTGAGACGTTTCAATTAACTGGGGTTGTATAACAATTAAAAATAAACTATTATGGTGGGATTTCGTAGGAATGAGTAGTTCTTAGGTGTGCTAGAAGAAACAAGAAAACCATGTGATGAATTTTTTGCATTATGTTGATGAGGCTAAAGATGCAGCTCTGAGTATGCAGAAAGAGTAGATCTGCAGTGTTAAGACTTACTTTACATGAGGGATTAAATTATCCAGTATCTAGTTTGTTTAAACTAGATAGAAAGATTATGCATATGTAAAGTGCTTTGTGAGGTCTGTGCCTGAATAGAGGCAGAGTATTAAGAGTGGCCTCTCAGGCTCCTCTAGTCCTGGCACAGCTCTGAAGCAGCTGCATTGTACTGTAGCCATGTGTTAGGCCAGATGGCTTACAGCCCTCGCACTATCCGTACTGAGGTGAGTCCTCACTTGGAATTGCAATGGGACTGCTTTGAGGAAGAGATGCTGCCATCTCCAACCTCACCTGTGCAAAGCAGTTCCTGAGCTGTACCTCAGGTCAAGATTGACAAAATAAGCAGAACTGCAAAGTGGTTTTCAGTGTCTTAATCTAAAATACCGAGTTCAATAAACCTTTTAAGTGTCAGATTAGCACTTCCCTTTTTCTGATATTTGTCCTAAGAAAAGAATTCACATACTAACTGTGATTATGCAGCAGAACGTGTATTGATAGCACTGCATCCTTTTAAAAAATCTTGTTTAGTAATAAGGAATAAAAGCAGAAAGAACTCAATTTTTTTTTTCTGGTGTTTTTCAGATGGTGGTAAAAACCTTCATGGATATGGACCAGGACTCAGAAGATGAGAAGCAGCAGTATCTCCCATTAGCCTTGCACCTTGCATCTGAATTCTTCCTCAGGAATCCCAATAAAGATGTGCGCCTCCTTGTAGCATGTTGCTTGGCTGATATCTTTCGTATCTATGCTCCTGAAGCTCCATATACTTCCCATGACAAACTTAAGGTAAAATGCTTCATAAACTAAAGGCATTTCTCCTACCTTATTCTTACTGAGGAAAATATAAACCACCCCCTTCCCAAAAAAACCCCAAACGAACCAAACAGTCAACCCCGTCCCCCAACAAAGAACCCAAAAACCAACAGAAAAAATGTTTTTATTCCCATATATACTTATTTTCAGTTTTATTAAAGAGACGTTGCTTTAATCCTGTAAGTCAGTGTAATACATAAGGGCCAGAGATGTGTAAAGGAATGCTAGATGGCCAGTATCTGTGTTGGTGATAGATTTCTGTCAGTGCCTAAAAAAGACAATTTAATGTTCTCACATTATGAGTTTGAAAATGTGGGTAGATGTCACTACTAAAGGATTGCATTTTTACTTTCTGCTGAATCAAGCTTGTAAACTTTGTTTTTTGACAGGACATATTCTTGTTTATTACAAGACAATTAAAAGGCTTGGAGGACACGAAGAGCCCTCAATTTAACAGATACTTTTACTTATTAGAGGTAACACAATAGTTGTAACTTTCGGTAGATGGTACTAGCTCTGTAAGCCTAAGAAGTGCAGTCAGTCTTTCTCCTGATGTGCCAGTATGCCTGGCAAATTTCTTTTATTCTGTAAATCACACCAGTCTCATTAAAGTTCAGTGAATTGCTTCTTTTAGTACTTATATAATGCTGTTGGCGTTTAATAACTTTGTCAGTCTGTGGCTGAGGACATGCTAAAGCAATTGATATTTATTAACATATAGCCTTTACCTTACAATTCCATACATTGAGGGTTTTTTATCAACAGAGAAAATTTCAAATGCTGATTAAAATGCAAATGTGCCTATATTTGTGATGGGAGAAGGAATGTAAGATTTTTGCTTTAAAAACATTGCAAAACCATATTCTTGACAGTAACTGAGTGGTGGGGTTTCAGTGTGCTTTTAGAAATAGTATCTCATTTCTAAACAAGATGTTTGATGTTTAAAACACGATATTTAAAATTGTATTGTTTCGTAGCATGAAGAAAAAATAGGGTCTTATTATATTAACATTCTGTCAATGGGCTTTTATACTTAAGAAATCAGATTATTCTGTATTTAGTTTTTGTGGATATGTCTTGCAAAGCCCCTCTGTGTTAGGAGCTTTTTATATGCAAAGCAAATATCCAGTCTCTTTCCCCAAAGCATTTACATCTATTGTATATTATTTTTTCTTAAATAGAAAAAAAATATTTAACTAACATGATTATGTTTATGTGACTTAATGTGAAGTTGTACTAGCCTAAATATCCTAATTTTTGTTCTAGAATTTAGCTTGGGTCAAATCTTACAACATCTGCTTTGAGTTGGAAGATTGCAATGAAATTTTTATTCAGCTTTTTAGGACTCTTTTTTCAGTTATCAAGTAAGTTGAATCGCTTCCATTATATTAAACTGTCAAAATATCATCAGGTTTGGGGGTAGACTGAATCATAGCATAGTCTACAGATAAATATGTCTGAACAGAAGTCTTTATTTCTCTAAATGAAGAGCTACAGGGAAAGAAAATCAGTGTGAACTGCTGACATTATGGAGGGATGTGTGTCTGAAAGTAGATGTGTTTTAAAAGTTGTTGTCCATGTTACAACAGTATACTTCATTCTGATTAGTTTTATCTGCATTTTTGTATTGGTTGTTATTGTCCTTTTTTACTTTGATTCTCTTAAAGCAGAGCTACGTTGTTCTAGGTTTTTGAACCTTTCCATAAGAGAGGAAAGGCACATAAAATAGTTTTGAGATGTGAAGAATGTAAGGGAGAGCAAACTGGACATATACTTACAGCATTATATATTGTTTCTTGATTGTATTTGTTAGTATACAACAGGGTCTGAGAATTTAATATTGGTAATATTTTTTATGATCTTAGTAATAGCCACAACCAGAAGGTACAAATGCATATGCTGGATTTGATGAGTTCTATCATCATGGAAGGCGATGGAGTAACTCAGGAGCTGCTGGACTCAATTTTGATTAACCTCATTCCTGCACACAAGGTCTGCCAAGTAAAATATTATTGTAGTATACTGTTATAATAACAGTAAGTCTTATTACCTTTTGCATGTTGTTTATCTCTTTATACGCTTTAGCTATTGTGACTGTTTTGTTTTCTCACATTCATTTGGGAATTACTTGGTGCTGTTCATTAGCTGTGTCTACATTATTCGACACCAAGAGATTGTGCCACCTCAGGATCTCTGTACTGAAACATAAATAGAGTGTTTTCAAGCAAATATAATAGGAAAACCTTACATCTTGAAGATCGTGCGTAGTTGGTTGTTTTGCTTTTGGGATATGTCAGGGTTTTTTTAATAGAGAAGATGTGAAATATTTTTTAATTGAAAAAAAGGGGGGGCAGGGGGAAGCTATCCCCAAGACTTCTGTGGTGTCTTGCTGTTTTCCTCAGCTTGCCAGTCAGACCTCGCTCCACCTTCCTAGTTGTGCTTCCCACCCCATCTGTTGTCTTTCTCCATTTAATTCGCTTATAAGGGACGGTGTGACACGTAACACACAGACACACTCCCCTTCCTAGAGGAATTCTATATGAGCTCTTCCTCAGAGAGGGGATCACTGGGTCTGCACTTGAGTTTTAAAGTACCTTCACTGTAATGCCTTAATAAATTTGAAAAGAGTATAAACACAATTCCTTTAGCTGTGAAGTAAGGGAAAATGAGGTGCAGGCTGGTGATGCCTTACATTGACCAAGAAAATTCCCTTGCTAAAACACTTGCACTTACCAAAATAGTATGGAGTACTATAAGTTTCAGTTATTAGTTACAGTAGATGAACTGTGCTCTGATTACCAAGTATGTGTTTCTGTTTGTTCATTTGTTAATTTAAAATAGTAACCAAAAATTAAGACAGGTCCATCCATGACTACATAATTAAAGTTAAATTAGTATATAAAAGCAGGGATTATTCCTTTGGTTGCATAAAAAGGGAGAATTTATGGAAATGTGTAGCATCAGATTGACTTAAGTTGTGGCCATTGTCATTTACCTGTGAAATCTCATCAAGCATATAAAAGTATCTATTGTCTGAGATGAGTTTGCATTCCTTCTGTCATAATCATGAGACAGGAGTGCCATTCTATCAAATCATTTTTATTGACAGCAGTGAGATAATGTCTTATTGAAACTGCTGACACAGAGAGACCTCTTATAACAAGAGTCCTTCTGAAAATACACTGTTCTTTGTAAGTTGCTTCTAATGAATTATAGGCAGCAGATATCAGGAATGGAAGCAGAGAGTGGCGATGTGTATGTCAGGTGATGTTGTTAACAATGGTGGACATTGCTCTGAGGGTACGAAGGCCCAGTAAAACCTTGTACAACTTAGCACTGTGTTGTGACTACTTGGTTTAGGCAAAGTAAGAGTGTGATCTTTCAGCATTAATATTGTTATAGTTTTGCCTGACGAAGAAAATTCTCAAGCAAGGCTCTGATAAAGAGGGAGATAAACTTGGTGTAAATATTGGGTTGTAATGCATATTTAGTATCACTTAAAGGACTGGTGGCACTCTTACCGGCTCTTGGTCATGACTGAGCAAATAATATCCTGTAGTCAGTGCTCAGTATTGTAATTTGGTCAGTATGTTGGTCTGTGTTACTTTGTTTCCTGTAACAGCAGCACTTAAGCTACTGCTTTACCATGGTGGTTCAAAGAAAAAAACCAACCAGAAAGTTCTTTTGTCTGATCTGCTTAGCAGAGTTTGACTGTTGTAAATATGTTCTCCTTTCATGAACAGATCTCCTAGAAAATTCTGTGATTATGTAGGTTGTCTTTAGATATGTAAGTCAGAAGCACTGTAGCCTTAAGAGCACAGTTTAGTCTCTTGTGGAATGCATACAATAGCAATATTTTTAGGTCTGTGCAAAGCAGTCAAATACCAGTCATTCTCTGCTATGACATAAGAAAAGTATCAGCCTGGCAAGACTTGATGCCAAAGTTTGTCTTTGTAAAGAAGCTGAAATAATATGTTTTGGATAATGCAGTCTGATTTTGGTTTTTAGTTAGACATGATACACAGTCTGTCTCAGAATCTAGATTATATTAGTTTGTATGTCCATTCTTAGTAAAGTGATGGTGGTGTACATCATTCTCTGTGTGTGCTAATGTGACTCTCCTCTAGTAAATCCAGGTTTTCAATAGCAGTAGCATATGTCACATTTTGCTCAGACATGTGGCCTCAAACTGTAGTCCTTTTTATTAACTTCAAAAGCAGTGCTATTCAGTGAATATTTTTCTTCACACTTTTACTTAAGTTATTCCTTAAAAACATTTTCATGTGTTAAAAATCTGTTTTCTTCTGCATGTTCTACAGCATGGCTAATCCAGACCCACAGGGTTTCTTTTCTCCTAACAGATTATTGGTTTATTATTTATTAATAGCTGTTTATTTTATCAAGATATACATTCCTTTTCTAGGCTGTTTTGGTTCTTTGGTATTGTGGTGCTTTGTGTTTGTGTTTGGGTTGTTGGTTTGGTTGTGTGGAAGAAGCTGTATTGAAGATCCATAGAAAATGTATTTTAAAGTTTGAGGTTGGCAGTTCTTTAGTTTAATACCAGCATACCAGTCAGCAAGATTTTAATCATGGCTTGATTTGGAGAGAAAGTGTTGGGATATTTTTTGAGAAGAGTCTATACATATCTGTGTGTCTCCTATAATGAGACATCAGTTTAGTGCTTCCGTGACTGAGGAGGTATTTGTTTGAGCCTTTGGCCACTTGTTTTTCTTTACTATCTGTTGGTGAACTGTATTTGTCATCTCATTAGTTGAAAGAACATGAGGGAGTTGTTCTCAATGTAGACTTGCCAAATACCGTCTTTCCAAGAATCAGTCGTCCCTAGGCTTTACCTGTATTTTGTCTGCAGTGATTTGTAATTTTCAGGGCAATCAGCTCATCCATTTCTATTTCATTTCCCTCCAAGCTGCATTAATCCTTAGATGGTATGAGATACTGCATATGGGATTTGTGGAGACTTGGACAGTCACATTTTTCAGATGTTCAGTTACATTCTTTTTCTTGCTCAAGAGCAATATAAACAATGTTCAGATTTATCATGTTACAATCAAATGCTTACTTGGAAAGTTAACTGCTAACTCTGCCCAAGTGTAGGTGCTTTCTGTAGTCTCACTGTGGGCTGTCTCAGAGCATGTGGTACAGTCTGTGGAGAAGGCAGTGCAGTTTTACCCTCTAGACAAGGCTGAACTTGCTACAGAGTGTACCCTTAATGAGTATGTGAGGGGCAAACAAAACCACAATTAAATACTAATTTAAATTCATTCATTTTTTCAGTGCCAAATTTGGTTCACATTAATTTTCAGAGTATGGAGGCATGGTAATGTTTCTTCAAAATTTGCTGTTGCATGTGAAAACTCTATAAAATTTTATTATATTTTCTTTATTTCAGAACCTTAACAAACAAGCGTTTGATCTTGCAAAAGTCCTGTTGAAAAGGACCGTCCAGACCATTGAACCATGTATTGCCAATGTATGTAAATTAATTAATCCACATTACGTGCAAGTAACACGTGTTCTTGTTACTGTCTTGAATTATTGGAGATATGGTGGGGGTTTTTATTCTTTTAAGTATTGTTTATAGAAGCTACATTTGGTAATGCAGCTACAAGAATACCATTTTCCAAATAGGATATTGTTGGTTTGGTTGTTAAGTATGTGGAGTGTTTAAAATAAATGAAGAGGAAATTAATTTTTATCCATCTCAGTCTAATGTTCAGCCTAAATCTAGGCTGTGAAAATAGGTGACCACCAAAAATCCTATTACAGCAAAAAGAATAATTAACACTTCATTGGTCCAGCAACCAGACAGCCTCATTTCATACCAAGCTTTAGGATGAAGCATTTCAAACTACTGGCTCTTTGCTAGGTTTTTTTCCCCTCCTAAACTTGCTATGACTTGTAGTCATAAAGAGTAAAAGAAATACGCTTTTTACAAGGCTTCCTTCAAATTATAATTCCTTCTTGTCAAATGTGAGTGTTGTATGTTCTGCCTGTTAATACAACTACTGTAATCTTTGGTGAGTGTGGTCTGATCCATTCTGTTGCCTTTCCTTGGTGCTGAAGCCAATAGAATTTATAAAATTCAGAGTAGTTTAAAAGGGAATTAGGCAAATTCATAAAAGATTAATCGGTAAGTATTTGAAAGCTTAGGGAGTCTCACTAACAGTACCACATTCCAATTCTCCTGTTTTTTTAAGCTTTTTAATTAGTCATATCTGGAAACAGGATAGTACATAAAGTAACTTTTGAGTTGATTTAGTACTATTCTCCTTACTTTCTTTTTCAAGTGTGTAATAACTTTTTGCTATTGCCTTTGCACTGCTTAAATAATATTAACCCACAGTATCTAATAGGAAGTATTAAATTTTAATATGCCTTATATAAATCCAAAAGTAAATTCATAATTTAGGCTACTTCGGTTTGTTTCTGTTAGATCACTAATGACCCTGATACATTACCCATCAAATATTGTAAGACATAGCATAAAGATGTCTGACGTTCTTTAAAATGGATTTGAAGCAGAGAACCTTTTTTTTCAGCATTTGATGATCTTCAGTTGGATTTGGTTTCAATTATAAAAAAATTCTTTAAAAGTACTAATTTTTTGGGTCAGCGTTCTACTGGATGAATATGCATTTTGAGTTAACAATTCTTTTATTACCTGTTAATTTTGCTTGGGAGATAATTATTGAGATTTGAAATCATCAAATTGTCGTGTGTTAAACTATCTTCATAGAATTAATAGAATTGAACTGAGAAGGATGTTGGTAATTTGCTTGAGCCAAAATTGTAAGGGTGAAATCACATTGATATGATGAAAAAATTGTGCATTGAGTGTCTTCCATTAGTATAAAACCATTAATGATACTATGTTAAAATAATCTTTTAAAATAATGTTTGCATTAATGAAGGAAAATATACTACATAATATTGTTTGTATTTTAGTTTTTTAACCAGGTTCTGGTACTGGGAAAGTCTTCAGTAAGTGACTTATCAGAACATGTGTTTGACTTGATACAAGAGCTTTTTGCCATAGATCCTCACTTACTGCTGTCTGTCATGCCACAGCTGGAATTCAAGCTGAAGGTGCGTTACAATGTAGCTTTGGACAATCAGTAAAATTTGTGGAGATATTAAATCCACAGTTCTGCACTTTTAGTAAGTGTTCTACTAGAGGGATAAAAATGCAGTATTTATTGCTTTATTTTGAAGATAAATATAGTATTAAAGAAGGGATACTGGAAATCTGTGTACAATTAGGTGCTTATTGTGCTTGCAGACATGTATTATGCACACAAAATATATATAATCATTATAATGATAAATTAATGCAGTCTAATGCAAAAGTTTTATGTACTTAATCTTTGGATTACACCCAAAATTTATAAAGTAATTAGGCTGTGGTTGGCTTATCTTTTGAAATGCAAATGTATCAGCTTCAGTATTGATTTGCAGAATTTTCTTCCGTGAAATAATGTTTTAATAATAAGAGGAAGTATTTCCTAATATTTTATCAGATTTGTTATTACCAGCTAATAAGTCAGCTGGCTGCTTTTGAATCCTTGAAGATAGTTAATTTATCCTGATTTGGAGGTTTGTGGGAGTTTTAATTAAAAAGCTGTTTGTGTTTCCTAGGATTGTAAGTGGACAAGAGAAACAATTTTGTATGTGTGGATGTACAATGTAGGCTATGGTTGCAACAAACAAAAGTAACCAAGAAATGGGTGTTTGGTGGAATTACATGTAGCTTTCATTAGTGCACATCTGTTTATAACATCTTAATTGCTGTCTTTTCCACACACATGAAATAGTCTTAAAGAATGTCTTAAATCATTAATTGTTGAAGTTGTCAAATATGTGTTAGTCAGAGTACTGTGTATGGGTTTTTACTCCTGAAAGAGAAGATACTTTCAAAGCACAGCCATCTATTCAGTGTCTGTAATACATTAGCTTAATAGATATTTGTATATATTGCCTCATATTAATGCAATGAGATAATTAAAGAGAATGAGGATTATCAGAAATATTTTCAAACTCAGTTTTAAATCTAACTGTTCAAAAAACAGAAAGAAAAGGAAGCCAGAAATTATTACTAAGGTATTACAGATAATGATTTACAGTTTCTTTTTTGATTTTTAGAGCAATGATGGAGAAGAACGTTTGGCTGTTGTTCGACTTCTGGCTAAGCTCTTTGGCTCCAAAGATTCTGATCTGGCCACGCAAAATCGACCTCTTTGGCAGTGCTTTCTTGGGCGGTAAGAGAAATGGGATAGAATTCCGAATTTCTGTTCTTTTTGTTGTAAATATTCTTATAGTATTGCATTTTTCGTTGTGTTTTTAGAGGATGTAACTGTTTGTATTTGAACAAGTTACACTGTTAGATCTTCAAAGCAGAAAACTGCATACAGTTCTATTTTAGCAGGAAGAAGCCTGAAGGACTGTTGCTATGTTGCTGTCAGCTATGGGCATATAAGTTATAGCCATGCATAACAGAAATCACGCAATAGCTGTGACAGCATTGTCTGAAATTTCATACTGTGCAGCTGTATCTGTAATTCTGTGTGTTTTGCTTGGCATTTACCTTTCTGAGTGAAGAGATACGTCCATTTAAGTAAATGTAGAAGTTTATAACTTTTTAAAAAGTGAATATTTTCAAATGGTACGTGTTAGATGCCAGTTTACATTTCTATAATTTTGTGTGTGTGTGTATATGCACACACACAATTGACATTGTATGGAGAATTGTGTTCAGAAATCAGTGGACAAAATCCATTGGGTCAACATTTTATCCACATACAGCATATTCATCCTTTAGTTTTAGTCCTGACTGAATTTCACAAAAAATAACCAATATTTGTATGAGGTACATTATGGAGATAAATTCAAAACATTTATATTCTATAATTTTGCCATATAAAAGTATTCTAATAGTTAACAGAACATACTATCAACACATGTTACTACATAGAGAATAATACTGATTTGCAAAGCTAATTAAAAATTAACATTCATCATCTTCTATCCTTCTAGGTTCAATGATATCCATGTCCCTGTGAGATTAGAGAGTGTGAAATTCGCCAGTCATTGTTTAATGAACCATCCAGACTTAGCAAAAGACCTCACTGGTGAGATGCACATACAGGGTTTAGAGCAATCAACAAAATTATATGTGAACTGTATAATTATTTTTATACATAGCAGTGTAGTTCTGAAATGTATCAAGTCCAATGCTGAATGGAAGAGGTATCTGCTGAGTCATTGATTTCTGTTGAAGACAAATGCTAGTTATTAGGAAGAGAGGAGTGATTTTGTGTGGACTTTGTCAGAGTGAGCCGTTAAGAAGCTACCCATTACAGAATGAATTTTAAAGTAATTTCAAGTTCTAAAGAAACTTTTGGTGAGGCAAAGCAAATATTGGTGCAACATCCTGACTTAATTTAAAAACCAGTCACTGTGTTCCCCACGACTCTCTTCCGCTGAGTTCAGAAAATGCCTTTTTGCTGATCTAAACTATGAAGTTTCTTCTTTCACTACAGTATCATTTTAACTGTGAGAAGATTTTCAGGCTTAACTGAAAATAGTGTTGTTTTTTGATGCAAGCTATTCTGTAACAGTTGTCAGTATTTTTCATTTATTATTTACATTTTTCACTCTTTGGGAATGAGAGTTTCTTCTCTTTTTATTTCTTCTTATTCGCTCACCCCCCTTACTTACAATATATTCCAGTCAGCTTTATTTCACTTTATTTCTTTTTGCAAATGAGGCTATCATAAAAGTTATTCTATATTCTTCTGATACTTACTGTTATCTAATTGTTTTATATTTAACATAGAAAACATCAGAACAGATGTTTCTTGTGGGTAGCTCTGTATTTAATCGATTACATGGTTGTGATATATGACTGACATTTAATTGTTTTAACATTATTAATAAATCAGAATACATCACACCTATGTAAAAAAGCCAAGATTTTTGTTGTTTCTGCTCATAACAGAATATTTGAAGGTTAGATCACATGACCCAGAAGAAGCTATTCGACATGATGTTATTGTTACAATTATTACTGCGGGCAAGAGAGATCTCTCTTTAGTCAATGACCAGCTGCTTGGCTTTGTAAGGGAAAGAACGCTGGACAAACGGGTAAGTGTTGATATTGTATTTTCAGCAATTACTTCCTAATAGACTTTAGTAAAACTAAAATTAAAAAAACCAAAGCCACAGAATCAGAAAATCTTAAGAGTTGACTATTAACTAGAATACTGCAGGGAAAAAACACGATTTTCTTACAAGGACATCCTAATGAAAATTCCCTATTATGGTGGCATCAATCAAGTGTTGTAAAGCAAATAGGGTCATTGACTTGTGATAAACACAGTCATATTGTAAGAACATAAGAATGGTCACACATGTTTAGGCCAGTGGTCCCTATAACTCATTATAATTCTTAGAGTGGTCAGTTTTGGCTTCCAGCAAGTTGTGATTTAAGGATTTCTTAAGTCTGCTGTCCCACGTTCACAATAACTTCCAACAGAACTTTATTCCATGTATTTATCAAGTTCTTTCTTGAATTTATTTGTACTTTATAAGCCTCTCGCATATGCATCAGTAAATTCACGTTTGATGCACGTTTGGGAAAAGTAACTTCACTTGTTTGTTTTTAAACTTGTCTGATAATTTGACTGAATATCTCATAGTTCTTGGATTACATAAAATAATGAATATTCTTTGACTCATTTATTTTTAATAAATGTGAATACCATATATTCTCCAGTTCTTTGTTTTCATTCTAAAGAATCACCTGATTAACTCCCACACAAATTGATTATTGCATACTTCTGATCATTCTTGTCTGCCTTTTCTGTATCCTGTTGGGACTAAGGTGACCAGACTTGGTAATGGTATTCACAGGTCACACCACGTTGTGTACATACTTGATGATAACTTTTTTTCTTGCTCTGAAACATTCTGTCTGTCTCTTACACTATTTCTGAGCACTGAGCTGACAGTTTTGGAAAACATTCACGTTGACTTCAGTGTTTTCCTTGAATAACTTTAGATTATATACTGCCAAATACTGTACATACAGAGTTAATGCTGGTGGGCAAACCTGTCCATAATCGGAATTTCTTCCATTTCATATTCTAACAATTCAGTAGCGTGATGTTTTTCTGCAATTCTTCATTATAATGTTACATCTGACTACCTCAGTAAATTTTATACACACTGTTCAGTTCATTTTCTTATAATTTTTAACATGTTAAGTGTCAGAGATTCCATTCTGACTCTGTCTAAAGGTTCCTTTTGTTTCCTTCTATGTGAAAATCGGTCATTTATTTCCACCTATTGTCCCTTATGTTTTAGTTAATAATTAATTTACAACAGAATTTTTATTTTAAGGCCCTTTGGTACGAGATTTTGTTGGAAGTCTTTTTGGGATCCTAATGCATTTTACTGATGTACTTCTGGGTCTGCTAAAAGTTGTTTTTTTTCTTAGATAAAACTTCACATTATATAAAGTTCAATGACACAATTCCATAACTTATTTTTCAGTAGTGTCAGCTCTTTGTTGTCATTACTGTTCTATTTCAACCTGTTTGCCCATTCAAAATCAGATGTTCTGATGAGTGGCACATTGTTCCTCTTCAGACCCTTCGGTTTCTTTCACATTTGCTGTCTTCAATCTGTTCATTGGTAGACTGCAATAATAGAATAATTAGTATTTGGTATATAATGTCTAAATTCCTGTAAAAGTCATAGATGGAATACCACCTGGTCTTCATGATTTTGTTCCTGCTTGCTTTATTAATTTTCTTTTTAATGTCTCTTAATGATACTTTAAGAAACCTCTTCAGACCTCTCTCCTGGAATAAATCTCTTTGTCTTTCAGCCATTCAGAAAGGGTCTGGAAGGCTTCCTGCTTCTGGAAGCTTTGATGAAGATGTTTAGTTAGTATGCTTTTAGTAACTTCATTTTGAAACTGTTGCCCGTGCTTCATCAGGGATTTAATTTCAACTTGCCAGAGCTTATACTGTTTCCTGTTTACATTTTTTCAGATGTGGCTCCATGCTCTTTGGAGGGTGATGCTTAATAGCAGACTTCTCTGTGCTATGTAGCCATGTTGATATTTTTTTTCCTTATTATTGTTCTTCTTTAGTAGGCTATAGAAAGGATGCCACCTATGTCATTCTAGCTAGTTACTTTAATTGTTTCAAAATAATTTTACATTGCTTTGTTCCTCTTTTAAGTGAGAATGTTACTATAATGGATTTTGAGAAAAGGGTGTCATCTTTACACAGACAAATACTAATTTTGAGTATGTTCACTATTATAAAGCAGCTCATCAATTAGTTGTACTTGCTGCTTGACATTGCATGTTTCTCAGGAGCGATCAAGATCACCTTCCTTCTTTTTCAGCCACTAAACATGCCTAAAAGGTCATCTATGAGATCTAAAAACTTTTAATATAACCACCACTTCCCACTGGGACTTCCACCTAGTGAGAATGGGATCATTGTTACTGTGTCTTCAACACAGTGTCTCTGTTCCGTTCTCCTTTAGCATGTTGCTGTCAGGAAGAGGCAGTCAGCTATTACTGCACAGCTGTAATTCTGATTTCTACAGAGCTAGGGCTTTTTTCATGTGGCTTTAAATCCAGTGTGGCAGCACTTAATGTTCCTCATGTTTGACTAAGTCATTTCACACCAGTGATAGGTTTGATATATTGCATTTCAAGGTTAGGTGCTTTTTCAGGCAATTAGTGAAGAATAATTTCATCTGTACATGATGTTTTTCTTACAAAAATCTCTGGAGAGAGCTTTAATGAAAATATATCCGGAGGAGAAGATAAAATTGAGCACTGAAATGAGACTAGAAATGACTACAACAAATACTTAGCATTTGAAGTAGACCTTGGCAATAGAGGGAGGATGTCTTTGTAAATATAATTAGTATTATAAAATTAAGATCGAGGACTTGCAAACTTTCATCTGTTTTTTTTTTATTTTTAGGATTTTTCTCCAGTTTGGGAGAGGAGCTTTGATAATGTTCATGTAACTATGTTTTCTGTGTAGGATTTTCTCAATTCCGGGCAGAGTGCATTACACCTATTTTAAACATTTTTTTTTTTTAGAGAACTCTGTATTCTACTGGCTGCATTTACGCTTTGTAGCTGGGTTTCTTTTGGACACCTTTACTTCACACTCCAAGATGATTGTTCATCTGTTTGACTTCATCTTTTTAGGCTTGCAATCATCTATCAAATGAGTATTGCTATTACTATGAAAAGAATGCTTGTCCAAGAGGCTGAAGTAAAGTGCCAACCTGTCATTTCAATTCTACCTTTTATCTTTATAAAACAGGGAAACAATTTAAATCATGCTAACTGGTATGCCATTTAAGTGACCCGGTTTTTGTCCTGACCATATTCTAATTGACACATTGTCTAAACACTTTCTAGAGTAAAAGTTTCTGGCTCAAAGACACTACTTAATTTTTTAAGGAATGTCCTTAGCTGATTTGGTCTATGTAGACATCTGCACAATGGTTGTAACTATTTAAAAAACATTTAATGTAATAAAAAATATTTAATATAATAAAAAAATTAATAATATAATAAAAAACTATTTAATAAACATACTTAAAATAACAATAAAGAAAAAAATAAAACCCCACTCCCACCAGTAGTTTTCAAATCCATTTGTATTGCTCCAGATGGAAAAGTAACTCTGGTAACAGATGCTTCCCAAAAACTGAAATCTAGTCTTTGGTAATAATTGTTCTGAGCAAAGCTCCCTTGGAACACTCTCTCAAGGGTCTTTCCAGCATCTTCACTCTTCAGAATAATTAGGAGATGTTTTAAAAGCAAATAACAAAAATACTGTTTTCTGTTATGCTGGAATAATGTTAAGGACCTGAAAAGTTAAGAAGATGGATTTGACAGCTGACTTCATTGGCATTTCTCCCAACAGCCTTTATGGAGTAGAGACTTAGGCCCTTCATGAGAAGTGACTTGCACATCATCAGCTTGAAGTCAAAAGCTATAGAGTGAGGAGCCATAGAAACAGACTCCCGTTTCCAGTTGCTCTTTACGCTTTTTTCTGCATGTGTGTTAGTTTTAACTGCACTGAAAACCATTGTGGCTTTTTCCAGATGAAGGAGAATGATTGTAAGATGTGTATGAAGGGAATAGGTTAGTTATTCTAATGGGTAAGGGATTGTATTGAACTTTCAATAACAATTTTTTTCGAAACTCAGTCCAACAGTCATCAGTGGAGGAATTTAATTATGTTGGTCAACCAAGGAAGCTAAGGTTATCAAAATTCTTTTGTTAATTAAATCAGGGTAGTAATTCTGTTAGCTGTGTTTATTCATATGCTGCCTTTGAAATTGATTGTTACATTCCTCTTAATGTTTATTTGCTGTTTCGGCTTTAATTCTCAGAAGCATCTTACTCTTTTTTTTCTCTACATGTATCTCCTGTTCAATGACTTGCTTCCATGGTGTCTCAAAACATTCTCTAAGGGGTTTGGTCCAGTGTCTCCTATTGTCTGAAACTGCCCTTCTGCATGCTCTGAGGTCTACTCTACAGCAATTTCAGTAATCAGAATTCTATTAGCAATCCAAACCTCCTTTCCTTTGTAACCCCTTGTTACTCCTTCATTTTAGGCTTAAATTTTCTGGAATTGTTTCTTGCAAATTTTTTTTGTTGTCTTCTGACAAGTTTTGCCATCCTTCCTGTCTCATGTAGGAGATCTGATGAAGCTATCACCTGCATTGGAAGGGTATATCTGAATGCAGAAAAATATTAATACTTTTCTGAAAATGTTCCCCTTTTAGGCTTTTATTTTCTTTAAAATGTGCTTTAGATCGCAATGCAAGTGAACAAATTCCTGCAGCAAAGTTGAACAATAACATCTGTTTATAGCTAAAGTTTTTCTCTTTTGTGAAAACTAATTATTATGTTATGTTTTACCAAAGTCATTACTATCTTGACCTGTCACAGTTTTAATACTTAAGAAATATGTAACAAAATACAAGTTTTTTTCCATCTTATCGTTATAACCTACTCCAACAGCTAGTGGTGTCTTGTGGTGACATAAGCCATATTATCTTCAAGATTTGTCTTTTCTTTGCCCTTCAAGAAAGGGAATTCATTCAGTAAAACTATTAAGAAATTAAATGTGCAGTACCTCAGTGTTATTGAGACAAGCCTTCAGTTTAACAAGATTGAGGAAGTTATGCACAGTATGAATAATAGTATCTACATTTATGCTTCATAGGGTGAAATGATCTGAGCGTTGTTAGTCCTTGGGAGTTCAAGGCCAGAAGTGATACCTTGTGTGTTCTGGAAGAAATTATGTGCTTCAGTTTGAATTTCATGCATTTCTTTTAAATGATGTGAGAGACCAAGTTTCTTCCGAGATTTTCTGTGTAAATCATTCAGCATGAGACACTATGCTGTCTAAATTAATCCTCAAGTCGGTTCTGGTATGATTCCTTACACAGCACAGGAGAGCTTATGGATCTTGTCTGGTAAATTGTTTAATAATGGGATACTTGTTATTTACTTGAGCGGATAAAACATGACCACCAAAAGCAAGGATGAGAACCCGTGACCTCCTCCTGTAGCTGTTGTACTCTGGGGTTTTTTTCCACGATCCCTGAAGTCTTAGAGCGACTGCTTCAAGGCTTCAGCAAAATGGGCCTCTCCCACTGTCCTGGAAAGTGGCCTAAGAGTTCAAGCCCTTAGCAGGTTTGGCTCAGCCTAGGCTCCAGATCTCCCGTTTCTAGGCAAGGCCGCTGTAAGATGGGAAGAAGGCAATGGGAAGAAAGAAGTCTGCCACCTCTGGTCCCTGTCTCTGAATAGATAAGCCTTCCAAATCCTGACTCAGTAAGACACTTACTCAGGCGTACATGTTAAGCTGTACTTAACTTCTTTTCTGCTGGCTAGCTCCCAGATACTCTTTGCTCAGCACAGAGAAGTACCGGATTCCTGGGTACTGACAGTATTTAATCTGCATAGTACTGGGAAGAAAACACTTACATAGGCTTTGCAAATTCTCATCTAGAGGCTTTAAACAGCATTTTTCAGCTTTTGAAGTGTCTAAATATAGGCAATCAGAAAGTGGCTATTTTGTCTTTCATGCTTTTACATCTTTACTGTGTTTTGTATGTGTGATTTATTTATTTATTTACCAAAACCAATTCCCCAACTTCTTTTCATTTCTTCCCTCTCAAGTGGCGAGTAAGAAAGGAAGCTATGATGGGTCTTGCACAGCTGTACAAGAAGTATTGTCTTCACGCTGAGGCTGGAAAAGATGCTGCAGAGAAAGTGAGCTGGATAAAGGATAAACTTTTGCACATATATTATCAAAATAGCATTGATGACAAGTGAGTCAATCTAAGTCTTCCTAATTTTAATTGTATAGTGATGAGATGCTCTGAAAATATGTCCTTATCCTGGGAACGCTTTTATATTCTGTATTTGTGGGTTGATGTATGATGTATTTAATTAATAGTCATTAAGATATGTATGCAGATATTCACTATTGTTGCATTGTCTGTTCATGGATTCATTTTTATATATTGGTGGAACTAGATTTGTGATGGTAGTAGATTTTCATTAACTAAGTACTGTGTAGAAAAAAAACTGTCAAATTTGGCATTTACTATGCCAGTTCTTGTTTGCCTTACTGCTTACCAGAGGCCAGGCTGTTAAAATCCATGATCTGTGAGTGTTACGAGTGCCCACACCACAGTACGTGCACAGACCTCTCCTTTTGGAATGGACCTTTAGGTAGACCAAAAGCTGAAGAAACATCAGTGGAGCTTTCACATTTGTTTCTTTTTCTCTATTTTGTCACTCAGTCCCTTTGATTTTTTGAAATACTATTTTGGTGTTGAAAAACATATTTTGGCCAAGGTTTTGGATGATTATTAAGTCTTCCAGAAAGAGAGAAATGGTGAGATCACACAAAGGCAGAATTTCAGCCTCGATTTTTAGTATGGTAGACTTAGAAAATTCTTTGTAGTGTTTCTTAGCACCTTCCTTATACAGTCTGCTCCTTTAATATGTTTTGTTACCTTGGTGACTAGCCTGAATGGGCTAATAGCCTCCTTCAGTTGCCAGTTATGATACTAAATTTTTAACCACTGCAGTAGTGAAGGCTCTTGTTCATCTGGCTGATCATAAGTGGGCCACAGTTACACATTCGATTAGTTGCACCATTTCTGAAAATCAGGAAATCTTCACATAGTTTATACAAAACTAATTCAGCATGTACATAAAAGTATACTGTAGTCTGCATTGAGAGGTTTCTGGGTTTTCTACCCTGTTCACATCTCATTGTCAGAACACAGGTTTGATAGTGGACAGAGAATGAATCAAAGTTGTATAGTGAATGGGGCAGATGTTTTCTGTATTTCTGCTCACAGCAATTGCAGAACACTGATGGAAATGAGGCAAGGAAATTTAAGGGAAGAGTGTGTAATCAAAGCTGAGTTTCTTTTCTCTGACATGACTTCTGAAAGTCTGATTACACTATGGAGACTAGCTTTTTCATGAGGAGGCATGGATTGTATCCTGTTTGTTTTCTGGGTATCCACACAGAAAGATTGGTGGCTTGATTTTAATGCCCTTCTAGGTAAGTTTGGTACCCTGAATTTTAATTCAAATTCGACCAGTTTTTAAGGCTGATGATGAAGTTCTTGCTTAGTCACACCATCGGGTTGGTTTCCTGATCTCAGTGGAGGGATAAATGTATTTTGTGTTATCGTGTTAAGTATAAACGTATTAAGTGTTATCGTCAGGATTTTAAAAATTTAGCACCTGAAGAGCTGTAGAAATGTTATGATCTTTTAAGACAGAGTCTATCCAATCCCTTAAACACATAGGCAAGCATGGGCCAAAATTAGCCAACTCTGGCCTATTTTCCTTCAGTAATGCAGCAGAGAGGATAAAAAGTAGCAGTGGACAGCTCTGAGTCTTGGAGTATTTTCCAGAGGGTGCATGGGATAACACAGTGCTTTCAGAAGATAATAGTGCAGTATCACACAGAGTTCAGGCATGAAGTGGAATAGAGTAGATTTTTTTCCACACATTGTTAACTTGGTTACTTGATAATGTTTTTGTTGTTGCTTGACTGTTGATGTACACATCTACTCAAGACTGAAAACTTCTGACTGTAAGAGCTGCCTCTCATGCGTTCTCTGAGCTTCTGCTTTACAACGAATACGTAGGGAATGGAGTGAAACAACCACATCTGAAACAGTGCCCTGTTACCAACTATTGATGTACTAGCCAGTCACTTTCCTCACAGGAGAGAAGTGTAGCTTGGAGTTTTTCGCTCTTTGTAAATCTTGACCCTGACCAGCAAGGACCAGGGAAGGGATGGTACAGTCTCTCCATTTGTATTGACAGCTTTTCTAGAATGTGTATCTATAGAAACATGGGCTAGAACAATGTTCATAAGTTGGTAAGAACTCTGATGCCTCCAATCGCCTAGTGTGTTAAACAGATGGAATCCCTTGAGATCTGAAGATCTTGTTCTCCACACAATTTAGTTCTTGGACTTATCAGTAGGAAAGTGTACATTTAAAGATACAAAGCGAAGTTTTCTTTAATACTAATGAGCTGTCTTGAGATAGTTGTATCCATATTCATGGTCATCCTTTTATTTCTCTGCCTTGCCATCATGTCTCTTGGAATTTTCTTTGAATAGAAATAAGCTGTGTGAGCAGAAATAAGGTGTGTTTGATCTGTGCAGCTGTGGTCTCTGTACAAGGCACTCCCCTTGAGTACTTGCTAGTACTAGTACATAGTGAAAAAGTTTTAAAATTCAAACACACACGGTGTTTGTCCATAAATATCAAATTGTATAGCTGAACATTGTGCACAGCTTTCATTAGTATGAATTAAATTAATGTTTGAATGTTCTTTTCTTGAATGTCTTTTGGGGGGGCTATTATTAAATGAACTACTCACTTGTATTTTGTAGGTCAAAGTTGGTATTTAATGTAAAACTTTAAATGTGTATTTAAAAAAGATAATTGGAGAATTCTTTTGCTGGTTTGGTTTGTTCTCACTTAGTTTTCCTTTTGCCCCTTTAGTTGTTTTGGTGTTCCTTCATCTCCACCCTTCTAGTGCTGATTTTTAGTTTGTGTATTAGAATAATGAGTAGATTTTACAGGTACTGCAGTTCAATCTTAACCATTCCTTCAAAGATACTTCAGATTCTTACTTTTCCTCCCCTTTGAGTTATATTCTTGTATTCTTTCTCCTTTATTTGAGCTTTTTTCTGTGTTCCCTGCTTCTAAATAATAGAATAAACAAAGGGAAATTCTCAGATCCTAAAGACAAGGAGAATTTGGATGGTGACAGATTACTCCCTCTTAGAGGTGAAAGAACATGGAAAATCTCTCAAAGAACAGTTCTTGCTAATCTTCTGCCAGCAGTGGAAGGAATCTTTACAGCTGAGAAAAAGACCACTACTTTTTGGTCTTCTTTCTTTGTTGAAAAATCTGCTTTTAATGACTTGCACTATTTCTTGCTTTTTCAGCTTCTCTGAAAGGTATCACTACTGTTCAACATGTACAGGTTTTTTTCTTCTTTTCCTGCAGATTATTGGTAGAGAAAATCTTTGCTCAGTATCTTGTTCCACACAATTTGGAAACAGAAGAGCGAATGAAGTGCTTGTACTATTTGTATGCTAGCTTGGATCCAAATGCTGTCAAGTGAGTATAGTTTGTATTCAACAAATACTTGCTTTCTCAAGCTTTGCTAACATCTGTTATCTTACTTGTATTATATAGTAAAAATAAAAATAATGGATGCTTAGCATTATTTGCAAGTAGCATAGTATTTCAAAACATTTGCGTGTTATATACAAACTCGACATGTCCATTAGACAAAAAGATCCCTTGATATTTGAGAAGAGTGGTTTTATCCATTTATTTTCATCAAATGAGAACAATACAGACTTCAAAGTGTGCAAGTGATGACTTCTGGGTTTGCTCTATGTTAGGGACTGTGATGAAAATATCTGTAACTGAATTCTGGTTGATGGTGGCCCGTTTTTTATTTGTGTGGTTTTCAGAAATACTGTGGGTGTCCTGCACATGTTGCATTATTCCAAGAGAGACAATGTTCTGTAAAAAGAGAAAATCAGTTCCACCTTGTTTTGAACAGTTATTTTTAGTACTCAATATGTTTTGATTGTACCTAGCAGGTGTTGCACTTCTAAGATAAATAAACAATCTTGTTTATTAAAACATCCGGCATGTTCTTGTCATGAAGAAGCTTTTCTTTTCTGGTTTCCCATTTTTTCAGAGCACTGAATGAGATGTGGAAGTGCCAGAACATGCTAAGGAGTCATGTACGAGAATTGCTGGATTTGCATAAGCAGCCCACTGTACGGTTTTGAAAATATTTATTATACTTTATCAAGTGGACCTCTTGGACTAATTTACTGGGGGGTTTTAATACTGTATTATTTGTTCAGTGTAACTTTGTTATTCATTGATTTCTGTATGTAGACAACGTTCCAGTCTCATTAAGTAAAGTTGCTTTCTGTAGTTCTTGAAGGTATATGACCTTCTGTTGATCATTCTTTCATAATACTGCTCAAGAATTTTGGAAGAAGTTTTAAAAGTTTCAGAGTTTTTTGTTTGCTTTTGTCAGACCTTTTTTCTTTCTCTCTTTCTAACAGGTTTTGAAAATGGAATATATTGTAACATAAAACAGTGATTTCTTTGTTGGTTAGAAAAAATAAGTTTTTAAGTATTTGTGCTGGAATTTTACTAGTAGAAATTTTAAGTAGAAGGGCATTGCTTTGGGGGTTTTGGTGAGAGAGTGGGCTTGTGGAAATTTCCTGTTTTGGGGACTACTGGGGTTTTTTTCCAACAATTGATTTTGACCTCTTACGTGAATTAATGAATTTTTGCAGTTTCTTGATGTTACAGGATTTTTCCCCATTCTGTATGTAGTAGCTGCTAATCTTAGTTACACTGTTCTAGTATCTATTCTTAAAACAAAAACATAAAACATAAGATTCAGGGGTAGTGCTGCATAAGAACTAACAGACCAGCTTAAAGGTGCATTTTATAAAGGAGATATGGCTGATTTGTTTGTCTGTTTTTGCTGTTGTTCTCAGTCAGAAGCAAACAGTGCTGCCATGTTTGGAAAGCTGATGACCATAGCAAGTAAGTGTTAATAACTCTATAAACATTCTAGAAACTACTACAGCATTCCCGGAAACTGTATTTCTGTGAATCTTGGCGTGCTGAAGTGGCAAACTTATCTCATGTTAAACTGTTTTTAATCAAACAGAAAACCTTCCAGATCCTGGAAAAGCGCAGGATTTTGTGAAGAAATTCAATCAGGTTTTGGGTGAT
Organism: Pachycephala philippinensis; assembly: GCA_013397055.1. Lineage (NCBI taxonomy): Eukaryota > Metazoa > Chordata > Aves > Passeriformes > Pachycephala > Pachycephala philippinensis. Next base: position 202,237 of record VWZT01001068.1, read on the forward strand.
GATGAGAAACTTCGGTCCCAGCTTGAACTGTTAATTAGCCCTACGTGTTCTTGTAAACAGGCAGATGTCTGTGTGGTAAGGAAATGGAAAAGCAAACTTTTATACAATAAGTATTTGTGCTTAAAACAGCTACCTGGAATTCATGGTTTCCTTAGTTACCTAAACATGGTTTTTACATGTTTCCAATTTTCATAAAATGCGTTTTCGATTAACCTGTAAAGATTAGGGAAAAGATAATTAGGATCATCATCTTAAGAAAACGTTAGCTTTATTTCTTCCTGGGATTATGAGCATCAAGCATAATGTCTAAAAGACTAATTTATTTCTTTAAAATACTTTATTGCGAGTGCCTCTTTCGTGGTAGGGTTCCCAAACTGTCTTCTCACACTGATTCAGCTTCCAAGTACCAGGAAGTTATCTATTACCATCTCCATATTATTAATTTATTATTATATTAATATAATAATAATATAAGAATAATATTTTGAGATCAGTCTTTCTTCTTCTCATGTTATTTAACCTCTTTGACAAAAATACACACCTTAATACTAAATCATACTTTTCCAGATTCTGCCAACCACCACAGATTTTTTTTTTATATGGTCCAAAGCAAAGTAAGCAATTTCATTTACAGAAATTGCAAAGATCACAAAGAACATCTACAAACAGACATAGACTTCTTGGATTTTGTCTAATGGCTCAGAAATTGTGCGGGAAAGGGAGCAGGACAACTTTTTTATTCTTATGAAGTCTCACATATTACAGGGTTATCCACAGTTTTCTGGATTACACTTGACAACAAACATACATTCTGTGCAGCACTTCACTCTTCCTTGATTCTATTCTGAATCTGGGCTGCAATTCTTAAAAACCCGTGAAGAACTCCAACTAGAAACCTAATTTATATAGTTTTGTGAAGTATGTCTGCTTTGAATATAACATGGTAAAGAATGGTGTGGAGGTACCAACAGCCCCCCCTTAAAATACATTTCACTATATAGACTGTGGTAAAAAGAAGTAACTATATTTAGCTTACTCGACATGCTTAAGAAGTAAGTAAAATGAGTATAATTCTTGTTTGTATCTAACATTCTTGTAGAGGGAGATAGCCCGGAAACTTGCAAATCCTAAGCAGCCAACAAATCCTTTTCTGGAAATGGTCAAATTTCTTTTGGAAAGAATTGCCCCTGTACATATTGACTCAGAAGCCATTAGGTAAGTTTGAAAGATAATGAACAATTGACTCATGGATGATTATAACAGTGATAGAAATGGCAAAAGAAAAAATAATTTTCTTGGGATTTGAATTGGTCTGTCCTTGCACTGAATGTGTGGATGAGTTTTTAATCAAATTATGTAGATGCATTCATTCCCAGCAACCTAGAGGATGCAGCTTTTTTGATGCTGCTTTGCGGTGCTATTTTCAAAATAATTTAAAAAATTTAGTAGTTTGTGGTGAAAACTCTATTTGTGGGGCTTCAGGTGAAAACTATGAACATAATTGTCACGTAGTTAACTGCAACACAGTCTTCCATATAGCATCTGAATTAATTAGCTTTTGTGGGATTGTGTAAGAGAATGTTTTGATTTCTTTTGAGACTTGTCTGGCAACCTGATTATGTTCTGAAACTTGTGCAAGTCTATGTTGATCTAATGCCACCAGCATGATGGGGGTTTTTTGGGATGGATTTTTTCTCCCCCTAAAGAATTAGTTTTGCAGAAAGTGAAATTAGAAGGAAAAGGACTAATGTAATAACTTAAATAAAAATAGCAAAAACTAAACAGCAATGACAACACCACTCCCAAAAGGCTTTTGCATTCCCTTTATATGTTGTGAAAACCAAGTAATCTTGCTTATATCTCCAACCTTTAACACTGTCATACTTGTTTGTTTCTTTTTGTATCTCTCCTTTCAGTGCACTAGTAAAACTAATGAATAAATCCATAGAGGGGACAGCTGATGATGAAGAGGAGGGTGTAAGTCCTGATACTGCTATTCGTGCAGGACTTGAACTTCTCAAGGTAATCTACATTAATGCAGTTATAATCTGTAATGGACGGGACAAAAGTGGTATGAGTAACGAGTTAATGTTAGCATGGCTTTAGTAGTTATTACTTAGATAATTACTTTTATAATGTATGAAACTGTTTGGTCATTAATACTCACTTGAAAGAAGAATAATGAAAGAGATGGTTTGTTGGAAGAAGTATGTTTTGAAAAGGGTGCCAAGAGTTGAAATGTACATGTTAAAGCAGAAATTGGTTTCTGCTTAGGGTAGTAGAGAAGAAGGTGTAGAGGTAAAGTGGGAGGAAGAGAAACAGGGAAACTGGGAGAGACACCTTCTTTGGGGCGTGTATGACACTGGAAGGAAAGCAAGCAGTTACCTCAAGAGCCTCATCATGTAGAGAAAGAAAGGGAACGTGTGTTCTCAGTGGTGCTGAGAAGTGGAAGGGGGTGAAAGAAGGATTTGAAATATCTGGAAGACAGTATCTGATGTTTTGTTTGTAGATATCTTAACCTTCTTGGTTTCTTTTCTGCTCAGGGACTATAGATTCTGGAGAAATTAAAATTTCAGTTCAGTTACTGAAAGTAATAGCTGTTACGTGCCCATATGAAACAATTTATGTTGATGGTAATGTTCATAAACAGCTATCATTCTGTTTTTCTGATTATTCGTTTACTATGAATAAATATACCTTTGTTTTAATGTGTATCTGCAGGTTCTGTCCTTTACACATCCTACCTCGTTCCATTCTGCAGAGACCTATGAGTCTCTACTGCAGTGCCTCAGGATGGAAGATGATAAGGTAGCTGAGGCAGCCATACAGATTTTTAGAAACACAGGTCACAAAATAGAAACAGACTTGCCACAGATAAGATCGTGAGTATTCTGTTACGTGCTGCTTTTCATATCTGGAATTCTGCCACTTGATAGTTTATTCAGTGTGTTGCCTCTGTATAGTCTTGTTAATATGAACAGCTTCTCTTCCACGATTTTGATTTCCTTCAGTACCTTTCTGTCCCCATCCCTTCATTTTTAAATTCTGTGCTCTCACAGTTTTTACGTATTTACTGAACGTGTTAGGTAATTCTTAAAAATCTTCTTACAATAGATGCATTAAAACCAGTGCATAGCAAATTTTCCAGGTTACAGAATAAGCAACAGCAAAAATACAGCAAAGGTATAATTCCTTGGCACAATTTCTACTCATAGCTGTCCTTCACGCAGTTTTTCTATCTTTGTAAGGAAGGCAGATATAATGTCTGATATGGTTAACAGCTCTGTTTGTTATTAAACAAGATGGGAAACAAAATCTAAAAGTAGGCATGAATTTCTAGCAAAGAGTAATTGGCTGTCTGTAAGTTGTCATGCAATTCATGCCATGCTGCTGATTAAAGCTGCATAATCTAGTATTCACAGACTATTAAATACCTTGTGAGTAACATCTGAAACCTTAAAATCAGCCTGTAAGTAACTAACTTGTCCAAATTATAAATCACGGGTTTCAAGTTCTCATATATTGAAATAGCATTTTGGATATTGCCATGCTAAAATGCATACCAATGTACACTTTTAAGTTTGCTGTAACCTCAGCGATTCTTTGGAATGTGGATCAGATTTTGGACAAAAGAAAAATATTACAAATTCAGGTATATGAGATAGGCGTTAAGACATCTGTAAGGGTAAAGAGAAGGAAAAGCCCAGCAGTCCCCACTGTCAGTACAGTTCCCAGTATAGTCCCAAGTGTCTTTGGCTCTCTGCCAGAATTTAATCAAGACTCTGTATTGCTGGGCTATATCATGTTCTCTCAAAGGATCTGGTATTGCTGACATTTCTTTGACTTTGTGCCTTAGCCAGGTATTGGTGAAATTTAGTCTGGAAGGTCTCAACTTAAAAATAGAACTGTCAAAGTGGAGGCAACATCCTTGGCATGGTTTCCACGCGAGTCAGGTTGGTGTTCTGAAAGCCAAAAGCCATGTCAGTGTTTACACTTGACACAAAGAAAAAGAAGTCTGAGGACAAGTAGGTGTTCAGATTTCATGTATTCAGAAATCTTTATAATAAATGAAAGATTTTGTACAATCAACAAGATAGTTTGTTTCAAGTGACCTGTTTGTGGTTTGGGGTTTTTTTAAATGCTGCTGTGCGTGGGCTACTTGCCGTCCTTTGAAGCAGTGTTCACCAGTGGCTGCTCAGGTTCTTCCGTGTACAGGAAGTGAATAGGGTTTTTGTACCAGTTCATGGACAAAGACTACCGTATGACTCAGGAGCCTGATGGAAGCACTGGCCATGCTCAAAGAGAGCCTGTGGACCATGTGTAAACTTGCAGATGTAAACATGTAAAGGTGCACTGTCAGTGTGTCAGGTTTCACCTTTTGCAGATTTGTGTCAGTTGAGGTGTGCTGAGGTGTGGTTTGTAACTGCTGCACCAAGGATTGGCAAAGACACTTCAATGTACGTGTACTTAACACCGTGAAAGCTGTAGGTTAGGCATTGAACCTTACTTTAACTGTGGGTTTTACTGAATTCTTTGCTCTTTTGGTTCTTAATCCAATTTGTGGAATTTTGGCAGGTTTGAGAAGAGATTGTCTACTTCACAATACTGTTAACGTGTTTCTGAGGGTCTTTGGTTTGGTTTTGGGTTTTGTGGGGGTTTCAAGGAAAATGTTTGAGGTTTGAATCTTTCAACCCAGCAAGTTGCTTTTTAGCCTCTAGTTGCTGATTTTCATTATGTAGAATGTGTCAGTGAATGGTGGATGCTTAATAATCCATGTACTGAATACTATATTGTTAAAGAGCTTTTCAGGAAAGCAAGGAAATCTTTTGGGATGTTTCTGTGTCAGACCCTTTCTAGGCAATTCTGGTTTTTCTGTCAGTTGCTGAGTGGAGGTGCAGGGCAAACCTCCCGAGTTAGTGCCTCAGCTGCTGAGCTCTGGGGGGACAGGGCTGCCTTCCAGCACTGCCTGGGGAGGGAAACTAAACAGTCTGACCAACCTGGACCTGGCCTCTGGAGTAGCTTCTGCCATGTGCTTTCCTTTGGTGCCTTCTGATCAGCAGATAGGTTTCAGGAGATTCAAATTCAAAATCTCACAACAAAGCAGTTGGGTATACATTGCGATGAGAAGTTCCAGTTGTAAAAGCCTGTAAACACACTGATGTTTAGTGGTTATTCTTAGCTTTCACAGATTTTCTTCAGCCCTATCATTCCCAGGCTTGGATAATAAGTCCAGGAATTCACCCTAGCTGAAACTGTCATGTTGCCCCAACCTTATATTTGTCTTCCTAAACAGCTTTATTTTGGCCATTATTTTCTTTCATGTTTGATTTTTTTCCTGTGGGCTGTTTTCTTCTTGTATATGTACAGTCAGATGTTCAACAAGTATTACTGAATACAATTCTGTCCTGCTTTTTACTTTGTGATTGTGATCTTTCCTGAGTAGACTTCAAAGGAATGCTTGATTTATAAGACAGTGAGGATAGATCTGTGTGTGTGAAGATACTTATTTTTTTGTAGATTGCAAATTGCATTTTGAGGTATTCTATTTAATGTTCACAGAACACTAATTCCGATTTTGCATCAGAAAGCAAAAAGAGGCACTCCTCATCAGGCAAAACAAGCTGTTCACTGTATACATGCCATATTTTCAAATAAAGAAGTACAACTTGCACAGATCTTTGAGGTATGTCTTGCCTTTGTTTTTAAGATTTGTTTCTGTTATTGATTGGTACTGGTAATTAAAATGGATTCCTACTGTTTATTAACAGATAACAGTTTATGAGGTCAGGAAGCCTACAGGTGTATGGTAGTTGAGAGAAGTCATTAATTTTACGATAGCAAGTTATTAGTAAGTGTGTCTTAAAGTCATGATTTACTAATATTTTCATATCTGATAGATGAAGGTTTTCCTTTTTGTCTACATGGGAAAAGTTTGGGGGAAGTAAGCTAAATGTGCTGGACTGATCCACAGCAAATCCCGTGGGGACACATTTAGCAGATACTAAATGAGAGATAACATCCCCTACTTTCCACCTGTATTGAATTACCCTGCCTCAATGTCTGCACATACAGCGTTGCCTCACTAAGGCAGTTAGTGCAGAACAGCTTGACTGTAAGCTCAGACATCAGCTAACTGCTCACTTACTGCTTCCTTAGGTTATTAAGCAAAAGGACTTTCTATACAGAGCAGAGAATTTATTACTTCTCATTGTAGTCTTTCAAATAGTAACATTATTAATCTGCACTTACACAATATTTCAAATTCTTAATCTTGGCTGTCTTTGAGCCTGTGCATAATTTATAAGTGTGAAAAGCTTTGAATTAAGCTTGCAGAGTTCCATCTCTGCTTAGACTTCTGGGAGAGTGCTTGTTCCTTCCCTAATACCAGAATATGATGCAATGGTGTGGGGTGATACAGGAGTTGTCCTGGTGACTGTTACCTGGAAGGTAAATGCTGATGGTTAGTAGAAGTGTCCCTGGTGGTTTCCAAGGTTTTGGTTGCTGTTTTTGACCATTGGCAGTTGGCATTCAGGTTTTCACAAATTCTGAACAGAATTAAGTCAAAGTTTTTTCCCCATGTCTCTCAGGTTTGAATGTGTTTCACATTAAAATAAGAAGAGAATATTTCTTTTGCACTTACCTTATGTGAGATTTTTGTTTACTCTGTTGAATAGGAAATTGTATTCTTTATACTTTTGATTGTTAATTTTATTAATTCTTTCGGACAAACAGTGAAATGCATCAGCAATCCAGCAGTAAAATAAATTATTTTAAGACATGCTAGCTTATTAACTGAAGTTGAATTTTGAATATTTTTTTTCTTTTTTTTTCCTCAGCCTCTTAGTAGAAGTTTGAATGCTGATGTACCAGAACAGCTTATAACTCCCTTGGTCTCTTTGGGTCATATTTCTATGTTGGCTCCAGACCAGTTTGCTTCTCCAATGAAATCTGTTGTTGCAAATTTCATTGTGAAAGATCTCCTAATGAATGACAGGGTAAGATATTTTATATATATATAATTTTTTTTTTTTTTGGAGTGCATATTATGGTGTTTGCCTATTATGAACTCTGTGGGGAATAGAGCTTTTTTGTCAAGTGAGTCCATAAAGTAATGTTCTGTAAGCGGTTAGTACAGTGATAATTGCATTATAAACGGTATTTTTGTGAAAGAAGCCTCGTCCATGACTTTTTTCTATTTTTACTTCTTTATTTTTTGTATGAGTTGAACCCATTTGTAAACTTACATGAATTTCTGTAGTCAACAGGTGAGAAAAATGGAAAATTGTGGTCTCCAGATGAAGAAGTCTCTCCAGAAGTACTAGCAAAGGTGTGTTATCTGCTGTCAGTAATAATGTGTATATCTGGAATTAAAATTTACTTTTCTTCAAGTCATGCAATGGGGAATATTAGAATAAATCCCTTTGAGTACATTTGTGTTAGTTCTGTTAGAATATTATTGGTTTTGTGGGTTATACACAGAACCGATAAAACTGATAGAAACTGTGCATTCTGTTGTCTTCACTTACTGATATTAGTTATTCTGAGGGTTGAGAAAATCAGGAGATTCAAAAGTTTTAGTTTTTCTTACAAGAAAGGTGACTTTACTTTGACTTTACTGACTTGTAAACAAATTTGAAATAAAAATTGAGACCTTGATGAATGTGAGTCTAATTATGGCCGTTTCTAGGAATTTTTATCTAGTTGCTCTTACTTTTAATCATACAGCAAGTATCCTGCATCCTCTAGATGCACTTCTGCAAAGACAGTGGACCGTAGTTGAAGTGTCCTGAGATCACAAAGACTGCTTCTTCCTTTGTCACTCTAAATATTTACTGCTTCATTCGGTTCCTTTCAAAATACACAGGAATCTGTGGGAATTTTGACAGCAGTAGGTTTTAGTAACGTACCACTTTGGCAAGTAAGTTGATTGTTGATTTGTTTGTGTGTGATAGGTGCAAGCAATTAAACTTTTGGTACGCTGGTTGTTGGGTATGAAAAACAACCAGTCAAAATCGGCGAATTCCACACTCCGGTTATTGTCAGCCATGCTCGTCAGTGAAGGAGACTTGACAGAACAGAAGCGAATCAGGTCGGGTTTTGTTCCTTTCAGGCTTCCGTAAATTTTGGTGCAGAATTTCAAAGAATGTTGGTTCTTTTAGAGTATTTTTGGAATGTGAAGGTCAGCACAATGTTGGCTGCAGATCTGATCAGAGTACTAATATTAGGAGTAGAACGGCAGCATAAAATTATGTTAGATACTCCCTCTTTCTTGCAATTTGCTAATGCCTACAGAGTTCCCAATTAGATTGTTTTCCTAGTGAAAGACATTGTAGAGAGTAAAACACCTGCAGAGGTACCTTTGAAAACAATTCAGTGTTAACCAACTCCGGAGCCTGTTAGATTTTATCTTGAGTGGAGCTTCTTCATTCCAACTGTGAAGTAACTGCACCTCAACTTCATCTTGAGGGTGAAGGAAGGAAAGAAGAACTGTGGCAAAAGTGTTGCTTTCATTTAGGCAGTGATAGGAAAACAAGGAACTTGACTCATCTCATTTAATTGTTTTACTGGAAGAAGGGTTTTTTCTGGGGAAAGTAGAGCACTTTATTTTTCACAAAGTTGGTAGGGTTAATTTAGCTTGATCTAAAGCTATATTACTGTGACCTCACTAATTGGTCATTGATCTTGTAAAAAGAAGGAATTGAGACATGCAAGTAATTTAAGAATAGTTGTGGTCAACTGTGATTAATTTTTTGGGTTTTTTCTTTGGCATGTTTAGTAAATCAGATATGTCTCGACTGAGATTAGCTGCTGGTAGTGCAATAATGAAACTTGCACAGGAACCCTGTTACCATGAAATAATTACCCCAGAACAGTTCCAGCTCTGTGCGCTCGTCATTAATGTAAGTAACTGCATTAGAATTGAAGTGACCCTTTACTGAGTTCTGAGTCCTTACATCTGAGCTTTTGTTGCTGCAACATGGAGTATATTCTGTTCCTCGCTGCAGCTTTCGCAAGAGTTATTGAAGTTTGAATTTCAAATGTTTATTGTGCTGCTCCTGTTTGTATTTGTAAAATACTTCCTCATAATTCCACCTTGAATGCCTTTTTTTTTNGCATTTTGATGGTTGCACTTTTATGGTTTGTGTTGCTGTAGGATGAGTGCTACCAAGTGAGGCAGATATTTGCCCAGAAGCTGCATAAGGCACTTGTGAAATTACTGCTCCCTTTGGAATATATGGCAATCTTTGCTTTGTGTGCCAAAGACCCTGTGAAGGAGAGAAGAGCACATGCCAGACAGTGCTTGCTCAAAAACATCAGTATACGAAGAGAATATATTAAGCAGAATCCTATGGCTAACGGTTAGTATTTCAGTCAAATTGTTAAAAATACAATAATACTAAACTGGAAGGAATAAATATTAAACCTTAAGCAATTGGCTTTTGTAAAGAAACACCAGATAAGTTTAATCTGTTTCCTCATCTTTATATTAGATACATTCAAATCTAAATTTACTTAGTTCAGTATTAGCATAAACCATAAAATACTCCTCTGTACATTGCTGAGAATTACAGATGTAAAATACAGTGCTCTTATGGTTGTAGTTGTTTCGCTCCAAAAAAATGTTGTGTCCCAATATTTTTAGGCTTTATGACCTTGTTCCTCAAGCAAGACCAATTAGTTTTGTAGTGGTAAAACCTGTTCATTTATTTTTAATGATGCAGTAGAAGTAAAATTTGTAGGAAGAAAATGCAAGTCAAAATTTTACATTTCATGTTTGAAAAAGTTGTACTTTGAAAACGTTCTTCTTATGATGCACGTGTATGTGTGTAATATAGAGGCGATTTTTTGTTGTTGTTGTCACTGTAGAAAAATTGCTCTCCTTGCTGCCTGAATATGTGGTACCGTATATGATTCACTTACTGGCACATGATCCAGATTTCACAAAACCTCAGGATGTTGATCAGCTTCGTGATGTCAAAGAGTAAGTGTCAAGTGATTCTAGAATTCTTATGCTGAGAATTTTTCTGCACTTGGAAAGAAAGTGATTAGGAAGAGGAAAAAACTAATTAGGAAGAAGAGATATTTGTTTTATCAACAGTGTCCTACAAACCAGTAAATGGAAATGTGGAACACTTTAACCATGGGAAGAAGGCATCTACAACTGCTTAGCAGTATATGCTGAAAGCCCAAATGGTAACCTGTAGGTCATACTGCAGTATACCAAATTAGAGTGTTGTCTTTGTGCCTAGGAATACTTATAGGATGTCAAGTAATGTTAGTTCAAATATTTTGGAACTTTTAAAATAGAGCGCTTCTCCAAGACTCGAAAACACTGAGGCTGGGTAAGTCCTGCCTCACTGGAAACTTATTTTCCCTTTCCTATGCAAGCCTACTAGAATTCATTCTAAATTTGCTGCTGACTTACCATTTGTACCATACATCAGCGGTGCAGGCTTAGTACTTCCTAATGTATTCAACACAGATTACTGTGTACAACACTGTCATACTTGGCAGGAGCTTGTTCTGTGCTGTTTCCAGATTGAGACCTTCTTGTGTGCCTCAAATAATATTTCACACCTTAATTATAACTTCTTTTGCTCCTTCTGTCTTGCAATGAATTTTAAAATTTTAAAAAATAGTGAACACTTAAAAATCGTTAAAGCATGTTGTCTCTCCCACCCCACAGCTCTCATTTTAGTATTTTGTTTTTTTGTTGTACTAATTTTTGATGAAACTGAGCTTTATTGGTTTTGTATTAGGCATGTATAACCACATACTACAACATACATCATCCGAAAAGCAGTTCTGTTTTGGCACCAGTAGCCTAGTTCATAGATCTTAGTTCTTTTTGCACCTTCACTTATGACAGTCCAAGTCTGCTTCTTTCTCTAAATGAAAAGCTTGGTGTGTTCTGATTTCTGAGTTACTTGATTCACACCTGGTCAGACCTGAAGTCAGTGAAGATTTCTTACCTGATCAACAAGTCTGCATTTTGTCCCAGGACTCCCTGTTCTGGCAACATCTGAAAGCATCCTCTAGCGTGTACTTTATCCAAAATGCATGGGAACAAGTTCTGATTTGCAGTCACTGAGTTAATACTTTCTTTGAGAAGCACTTTCCCGTACGCAGAGCTTTTTTGGACGCTCCTTGTATAGCTTTTCTTTGTTGTTGAATTTCCTCCCTCATGTTTGTCACAGACTGGCTGAACTAGCCAGAAAAGACTGCTCCAAACAAAGAAATACTCTGTAGGGGAATTTTGGCAGGAATAGGTCTCTGAAGAGTCTCCTGAGATATGAAAAAAATATTTTCTGTTTAATGTGATACAGTGTTTCTTTTAGCAGCTCTGAGTGTCCTAGTGTTCACTTTAAAGTGTTAACATAGATGCTTGCAAAGTTGGAAAAACAGGCTTTGCAGTGTGTTTTTTAGGTGTCTCCCTAGTTCTTCTTGGTTTACGTGGCCTAGATACAGTGATGTACAGTAAATGCATGCTTAGCAGTTCCTGAACCATAATCTGTGGTACTTACTGTTACTGATGAAGTTTTTTAAGCTTATCCTGCAGAGGTATGTTTGGGGTTAGTTGTTTTTTATCTCGATACTGTCTGAAATGTCTTTCTCTTCCTAATTCATATTCTGAAATTACTGAAATAGATACAAAGAATGACTTTATGTGACTGTGTTCCTCTAGGTGCATATTCTTTTTTTTACATAAAATCCCACTGCTGTTTTAGACAGGTCTTGTTCAGAGTTGATAATTATTTATGTAATTTGCTGACTTAATGAGAAAGTCAAGATACTGAATATGAGTTAACTGGAATTACCAAAATATATTGTATTCTAAGTAGTAATCTTTGGGTGACATTGGATTTTGCAGAACTTGGGTCAGGGTGGTATGTTACTGGTCCTGTATTCATCCTATTCAAGTTCTTGAAAATAGTGGATAGATGGATGTAAATCTGTCTAACAGATTGATTTACTATAGCCTTTGTAGCTCTTGGATGCAAGTCAGACTAGCGACATCTTAGTTCCTTGAACATCAGATAGCTTTGTAAGTATTTTGATGCACAAGCCTCTAAGCTTTTGAGAGAAATGTTTCTTCATCTCTTTCATTACAGTTTGGATCACCTAAGAAGATTGGGGCTTTTGTGAACAGGGAATTCTAATGTACAGTCATCCTATTTTTCTTGGGTTTTATTACCTCTTTCTACAAAATAATCTCTCTTCCAAAGCTTTGGAATTAAATTAACTACTGGTAAAGCCTGCATTTCTCAGAACCACCCATATGTCTTTCCAACTAAGTACTATTTTACCATATTGTGACTGTTAACCCTCTAACCATATGCAGCTGTGGAGCTTGATAGCAAGTGATAGCATGAATGCACCAGCTGTGCTTTATATCATAATTGAAAAATTTTTAAAACAAACTTTCAGTCAAAATAAAATGTATTCTCACTATAAATAAGCTAGATTTAAAGAAAGAAACCTAGGAAAACTAATTTCATTATGTCTTACCTGGGAGAATTTTCATCCCATATGGAACATTAGCAAGAATCTGACCTGCTTTTTGGATCTCCTTTCCTATTTGAACTGCAGTATTAGCCCACCTCCTGTGGGTCACTGTCTAGCAGCAGCATGATTTGTTTAAGCCTGCCTTGAGTGTGCTCATGGTACATTGTTGATAGGGACATAGTGCCCAAGGCAGTGATTACAGAATTTCATTTGGGTGATGATAGCACCAGAATTCCTGTTTCTGTTCGTATATAGAAGAGAAAAAAAGTTGATTGGCTGGGCAGTATTTACAGATGTAATAAGCACACTAATTTGACAGGTTTACTCCAAGGAGTATAGTTAAGACTGTGTGTGGTAAAGGTCTAGACTCTGTTTTACACCGTTATATGATGTTATCCCTTTATGTCTTCAAATTGATTTTGGTTTCTTAAGAAAAAGCTAGTACAGCTAACAAAATTTTGTAAAGCTTTGCTGTATGTAGGAGCTGGAGTATAAAAGCTGGAGTGTAATTGCTTGTGGTTTTATGGCTTTTTAGGTGCCTGTGGTTCATGCTTGAAGTTTTAATGACAAAGAATGAAAACAATAGCCATGCCTTCATGAAAAAGATGTCAGAAAACATCAAGCTTACCCGAGATGCTCAGTCTCCTGATGAGCCAAAGGCCAATGAAGTAAGAAATGCAGTTGAGATTAGTGCTGGGTGATGAGCTGAGGGTTTCACAAGCAGGATTTGCAGGAAGTCTGAAAGAACTAGCTCTGACATTTTTATGGTTTTTTAGAGACACTGCTAATTGCAAGCACTGTCTGTATGTTTCCAGTCTCATTCTTGAGAAACCTTGTTGACATCAGCCAGTACATAATACCTACAATTTTTAAAAATATTCCTGCTACTGCCTGCCTTATTTTAACAACTCCTTCCTAGTTTCCTGGCCTAAGTATCTTCTGTTGTTGGGGGAAGAAATACTGCATTATACAGCTGCTGTTAAACCCATTAGTTTCTAGCAGAGATGAGAAACCATTTAAGGTGGTTTGATTGAGCAAGAGCTTAGCATAGTCATGTAAAGTATTACTAGTTTCTATAAATAGTATCATATGAAAAATGAGGACTTCTCCATGTGTTTTAAGACCCAGCAGTATGGTTAATGATATAATTACAAGGTATGTCCTTAGTGGTGGTTATTTAAACACATAGTTTAAACTTTTTAAAGTACTGCATTCTTTCTACACTGTAAAACAGTAAGTAATTCCTAAAGCATTCTTTTCTTTTTTTTCCTCCAGAAACTTTACACAGTATGTGATGTAGCACTATGTGTAATCAACAGCAAAAGTGCTTTGTGCAATGCAGATTCACCGAAGGACCCTGTATTGCCAACCAAATTTTTTACACAACCTGAAAAGGTAAATTTAATTTTATTTCCAAAGTAGTAAGGGGAAATACATTTTTTTTTTAATGATTGCGAGCTGGTTATCTCCATAAGATAATGAGTGGGAAAATGCATATTTTATTATCAGCAATTAATTTTTGTCAGCTCTATGCTGTGCTATCTATGTATTATGAACACGTGGCAGAAACGTTTGTAACCAGATGAGAGCTAATTGAAATTAGTATTGATACGATAGCATGTATTGCTGAATCATTTCTTTAGTGTGTTTTACAAGTACATCTGAATATATGAGAAAATATGTATATTCTGACTGTATATCTGAATTAGAATGGAAATCAGGCTGAAAAAAGGGAACATTGTTTTATGTTACCCGTGGTATGTTTCTTTCTGTCAGTGGCTGTTCAGCTATTCTGCTTGCTGTACAAGTTGGTCCTCTTACTGCCTAGTAATAGCCTTGGCAAGTACAGCTCTGCTGTCAGCAGTGGCACTACTGCTCTCCAAAAGACAAACGTCTGAAAAGTGTAAAGGGAGCACAAGTAATTCTCTGGACCAGAGCTGATGTTTTGGTTGTCCTGGAGAATGTATTGGCTGACATTTTTCAGTGCCTTAGACTGTTAATTAACAGCTTTTCCAGTGTCTGTTTAAGCAAAATTTGGTTTCCTATTTAATTGTAAAATGGCAGATGCCATGTAACAGTGAGCTGGCATCTGTGCTAGCTACCTTTATTCAGTTACAGGATTTCGGCCTGTGTGAATTCTGATACTCAGAGTGGCAAAGGTAACAACTTCCAACTTGTTTAGAGAAAATGGCACCTCTTTTCCTCTGCTAGGACTTCCCACTAAAAATGTGCAAGTGAACAAATAGGGAGAGCAGTTTTGCATCATTTCAAAACAATTCATGTCACTTTAGAAGGAAGAATGTTCATCCCAATTTCAGGTATGGCATACTGTCATTCAGTAATGCTCGCTGCAGATCTCCACCAAAATACTAGTTTGACCTATCTGTATTAGATTGATTCATTGGTCAGCAGGTTGCATGGTGTGAAGTATGTGTAACACTTGATAGTTGCATCTAATTTGAGAAGTCAGTTGGGTGTATATAAGAAAAAAGGTGAGATTGAGATATAAAACACAAACTAATTTTTACTTTATTTTTTATGCAGGATTTCTGCAATGACAGGAATTACATTTCAGAAGAGACAAGGGTTCTTCTTTTGACAGGAAAGGTACTGTATTTTGACAAGTTGCAAGTCTTCGAATATTACTTGTGATTTTTAAAATTTTCTGGACTGTCATAGTTTAAAAATTATAGTAAGAGTTCATGTACAGTAATTTGTGACTCTTCTATTTGATGACATATAATTAATTCCTTGAACATACTACCTGATGAGTACACAACACCATGATTGTTGTTATCTGTACACTGAGGTACAGATTTTTTCCATTACTTCCATGGTTTCTTCCATTACTGAAATAAGCTTGGCATAAAGTTACGATGCATATAGAGAATTGTGATGCCACTAGCATTGGAAATCTTAAATTTTCAGTTGTAATATTTTTAATATTGCTGTTAATGCTGTTAAATTCAGCTGCAAATGTCTATGCTCTTTTGAACATCTCATTGGATTTCAGGGAGTCCCTTCCAACTGGAGATATTCTATGATTCTAACGTCCTATATTTGCAAAGCAAAGTACCTCTGGGAGAGGCTTTCCAAAATCTAATGGAGAGTTAGGTTCAATACAGCAGTAGGAATTATCACAGAATCATTAAGGTTGGAAAAGACCTCCAAAATCATCAGTTCTAGCCATTGACCAAACACCATCATATCAACTAACCGCAGCACTAAATGCCATGTTGAGTATTTCTTGAATACTTCCAGTGATGGTGACTCCACCACATCCCTGGCCAGTCTATTCCAATGCCCAACAGTCCTTCCAGTGAAGAAATTCTTCCTGATTTTTAGCCTGAACCTGCCCTGGCACAGCTTGAGGCCATTTCCTGTCTTTGGCTGCCTGGGAGAAAAGGCCAATCCCCACCTGGCTACAACCTCCTTTCAGGCAGTTGTAGAGAGTTTTAAACACCCCCAGCTCCCTCAGCTGCTCTTCATAAGACTTAAGCTGCAGACCCTTCCCCAGCTCTGTTGCCCTTCTCGGGGCTCACTCCAACACCTCAGTATCCCTGCAGTGAGGGACCCAGAATCAGAAATGGGATTCAAGGTGTGGCCTCACCGGTGCTGAGCAGAGAGGGGCAGTCACTGTCCTGGTCCTGCTGGCCACACTATTTCTGACACAGGCCAGGATGCCATTGGCCTTCTTGGCCACCTGGGCACAGCTGGCTCATGTTCAGCAGCTCTCAGCCAGCTCTCCCAGGTCCTTTTCCACTGGGCAGCTCTCCAGCCACTCTGCCCCAGCCTCTAGCAGTGCCTGGGGTTGCTGTGACCCAAGTGCAGGACCTGGCACTTGGTCTTGTTGAATCCCATAGCACTGGCCTTGGCCCATCAATCCATCCTGTCCAGATCCATCTGCAGAGCCTTCCTGCCCCCCAGCAGACAGTACTGCCACCCACTTGGTGTCATCTGTGAATGGACTGAGGAGACACTCAATCCCCTCCTCCAGATCATCAGGAGAGGTACTAAACAGGACCGGCCCTAACACTGCTCCCTCGGGAACACCGATAGTGATCAGCCACTGCTCGATGTAGCACCCTTCACCACCACTCTCTGGGCCTGGCCACCCAGCCAGTTCTTAACCCAGTGGACAGTGCACCTGTCCAAACCATGCGATGCCAGCTTCTCCAGGAGGATGCTTTGGGAGACAATATTAAAGGCTTTAATGAAGTCCAGGTAGACTACATCTACAGCCTTCCACTCATCCACTAGGTGGGTCATCTGGTTATAAGAGGAGATCAGGTTGGTCAAGCAGGACCCATCTTTCTCGAATCCATGCTGGCTGGGCTTGATCCCCTGGTTGTCCTGTACACGCCATGTGATGGCACTCAAGATAACCAGCAGATCATAACCTTCCTGACCACCAAGGTTAGGCTGACGGCCCTGTAGATCTCCCAGATCCTCCTTCTGGCCTTCTTGTAGATCAGCATCACAGTGGCCAACTTCCAGTCATCTGGGACCTCTCCAGTTAACCAAGACTGATGAAAAATGATGGAGTGGCTTGGTGAGCTCTTCCACCAGCCCCCTCAGCACCCTCAGGGGGATCCCAT
>VWZT01001068.1:219378-269027 GCA_013397055.1 Pachycephala philippinensis
GTGAGTGTCTGAGTGGCTCACCAAACCACTAATTACTTCCTCTGGGATTGCTGGGGATCTGTTCTGTTCCCTGTCCCTGTCTACCAGTTCAGGGGCTGGGTAGCCTGAGTATAACTGACCTTTCTGTTAAAGAGACAAAGAAGGCATTAAGTCCCTCAGCTTCTTCCTTGTCCTTGGTTACAATGTTCCCCTCCATGTCCAGTAAAGCCTTGAGGTTTTCCTTGGCCCTCCTCTTGTTATTAATATATTTGTAAAAACACTTTNGAAAGGTGGTTTAGAAGTAAACATATCTCTTCGGGGTTCTCTGATACAGTTACAATATTTTAGATCTTGCTGTGGCTGATGACTTGACCCGTGTGCTCAGGCTGAGTAGGCAACAGGAAGTTTTTTATTTTGTCCCTGGAGAGCAGTCAAGGAAGTTTTCATAACTGGCATGTCACATTCTTCATGTAATTTTACATTTCCTTAGAGGCCAAGTTAATAAATTAAGACATTCCCGAGAAGAAAAAATAATTCCCATGTGTGGAAGTTATGATGGAGCAGGCAGGAGAAAGATATTGCAGATGCTGGAAAATACTGGCTAGCAAAAAAAGCAACAATCTCTGTAGAAATGGCTTGTTACTGGACACTCAGAATTCAGTGGCTGCATCATCCTAGTGCTAATTCTGCACAGCATTTACTCAAACATATTATTCTTTCGATACAGTAATTTATTTGCTTAGTTTACTGAGTAGCTGAGTTTACTGCATATCAAAAGAAGGAAAACTAAATGAGTGAAGGGTCTGGGGCACAAGTCTTACAAGGGGCAGCTGAGGGAACTGGGAATGTTTATCATTCCCTCCAGACACAGTGTTCTAACACGGGGCTCTGGGGGGTCCCAGAGCCCCTCACTGGTGTTGAAGACAGAGAAAAAGAGGGGGTTAAATGTTTCTGCTTTGTCACCTCCTGTTTGTGAGGTGACCAGCCTCATCAAATAATGGCCCCAGTGTTATCTCTGATCCTCCTTTTTGCTTTTGACATATCTTAAAAAGCCCTTCTTGTGACCTTTGTAGTGCTGGCCAACTTGAACTCTAATCAAGCTTTGGCTACATGAATTTTCTCCCTGCAGTGGGGAACACCATCTCTGTAGCCCTGCCATGTTGTCTGTCATTGCTTCCAAATACTGTATACTTTCCTTTTCTGCCCGAGTTCAGAAGAAGATCCCTGCTCAGCCAGGCTGGACTTCTGCCTCACTTGCTTGACATCTTACACTCTGCAGTTGCCTGCTCCTGTGCTTTTAAGAGATAGTTCTCAAAAAGTGACCAGAGTTCATAGATTGCAGTACCTTCAAAAGCAGATTCCCAGAGCACCCGAAGTCTCCTGTCCCCATATAGAGGGCCAAAGTTGTCCATAAGGCCAAGGGCAGTTGGTCCAGAAAGATCCTGTAATTCCTTGTAGAATTATTCATTGCTGGTAGCATCCTGGCTGCGTGGTCAATAGTAGACTCCCACAACAATATCCACTTTATTTGCTTTCCCATTCATCCTTACCCAGAGGCTGTCAACTCTTAATATTGCCTAACATTTTGGCTTTTGTTGAGACTTCTCCAGTTGCTATGCCTTCAAAGCATGAGAGAGAGAAGGGCAATTGATGAAGTGCTCTTAAATTACAAGAAGTAAATGGATAAACAATGTTTTTTAAGTAAAGATAAGTTTGTAGCTCTAAACTGATGGCATTGTGATCAAGACTGTTAATCCAGAAAAAATATTTTAAAATACTCAAGAAAATATTTGTAAAATTAAGTATGTATGTGAAGTTTGCATTTTTTAAGATGGAAACATTTTTTTCTAGCCAAAACCAACTGGTGTATTAGGTACAGTAAACAAACCATTATCTGCAACTGGAAGGAGACCATATATTAGGACTACAGGATCAGAGACTGGAAGCAGTGTAAACTCTGAGTTGAGCTCTTCTGCAGGAAACAGATCAAGGTATGTGAGTTCAAAATATCTTTCCATCAGGTCTTTACTTCATGTTCTCCACTGTGCTTGCAAGTTTTAGGACAGGAGATGATTTGGTGTGTGTGCTTATGTGTTTGAAGAGTGTCCTTATTTTATTTGGTTTTAAAAAATGTAGTAGTTCTCAATAGGTAAAATCTCCATACTCGCTTTTTGGTTCAGTTTGTGCAGTCGATATTTTGATGTATAAATTAGGATTAGTCCTGATTGGAAAGAAGAAACTTTTTTGATGCAGAAGAAATATTCCGATCTACATAAGATTAAGAATGATAGAAAGAGCTTGTTGAAGCTGGTCAGGGTCTCAGTGGAAAGATGCAACATATGATTGTAATCTTCAGTGTTTCTTCTAGCAAGCATTATTTTTTATATGGATGCAGAGTTTTAAAATGTGTTGTAAATCTGGAGAAACAGTTTACACTTCCAGATTTTAATATTGTTTAATTTGGTTTGGAATTGATTACCTGACTAAAATAAAGGGTTAAAGAAAGCAGAAGAAGTCAACTTTAGTTGCTACATTTCATAAGGCCAAAGGGAAGTATAACTGCGTTCAGTATTTGTTCTGTAGGTGTGCATGGTACAAGTTGTAATAATCTCAGCTTTTTCTTTTTTGTTACTTTGTTTTTAAAACTATGAAGTTTGGTCATTTTTGGTGTTTATTATCCTTCACCACATTTTCCAGTATGGAAAATGAACACAGCCTATTTTAGAGCTCTGGTCTTAAGTTTGCAAAAGGCATTTTATGGTGGTGCGTCTGTGGTAAGGGATTTGGCTCGATGACCAGCCAATTCCTTTCAGACCTTTCTCAGTTCTGGGGGGAAAAAAATGTAAGTGTGGACTCTGGCAAATTCAATTGTTTTAAAATTAATTTAGCCTATTGCATTGATTCCACCCCTGCTTTTTTTTCCCCCAATAATTCCGAACATTTTTCTTCTTTTCTGTATGTTTTTGTTTTATTATGTGTATTCCATGATGCTGCCAGGGAACAAAGTTCAGATATATCAGAAACCGGAGTCAGTGAAAATGATGAAAATCCTGTGAGGATTATTTCAGTCACACCGGCAAAGACAGAACCTGTGAAGAACAAGGTATGTCTAGGGATTTTGTGGACTGTATGTCTATAATAAGCTTGGCAATGGGCGTTTCTTCAGTACATATCACTGCGGGTGATCTCTGAGGAAATGGTGACATCCAGTTTCATTTCATACGGTTCCATCCGTTTCCTAGCTTAACAGAAGACCCCTTATTTTCAAAACTGCTGTTTATTTTATCCAGAGTAATTTATAGAGCTCATTTGAATGGCCTTGCTTCTTCTTTTCTAAAATTCCAAAGTTATTCCCAACTTTATTCCTCATTTTCCAAAATAAGTAACAGTGAGGCTGGGATTCAGAGTGAAAGTTCACACCTGTAATAGCTTTAACTGAAGTTATTGCCAAGAAAATGTCAAGTGGTCCTATAGCATGAAATAAACATCTAACTTTTGGATTTTGTCACAACTAAAATCTTAATTAAACTATTAAAATATATTTTATGGTTCTCCCCGCTTTCATTAAAGAGAGAACACCATGTGTAAGTCGTAATGATTTTTTTAACTTAAAAAACATACAATAGCATGAATTTTAACACAGTTGAGTCCTGCACGTGGGATAGATTAAACTCAAACAGCTGTACAGCATGCTGGGACTCTGCCTAGCTGGAGTGTAGGTTGGCTGGGAAGGACCTGGGGGACCGTCCCCAGTGAAAAACCAACAGAGCATGAGCTGGCTGTGTGCCTTGGCAGCAGTGAGGGCAGCAAGCTGTGTCCTCAGTAGTCAGCAGATTGAGGGATGTGGTTATTCCAGCCTATTTGGCATTCATTAGGCCATGCCTGGAATACTGTGTCCTCCCCAGTTTGATGCAGATACTGAAAAACTGGAGAGAGCCTTGCAGGGGGCACCAAGATGATAAAGGTGTGGAGAAGTTGTTGAGTGAAGAAAGGTTTGAGGTGTTGGGTTTGTTCAGCTTACAGAAGAGAAGCCTTGGAGGGGATCAGTCAGTCTTTCGGTATCTAAAAGGTATTTATGGAAAAGATGGATGGAAGGAAGTATTCTCAAGGCTGCTTGCCGGAAGGACAAAAGGCTACTGGGAGAAGTTGCTTCTGGGAAAATTCTGTCTGGATGCAAGCAGGAAAAAATATTTTTTAAAAAATCTACATTGTGAAGAAATTTAAAGACTGGAACAGGCTGTCCAGAAAAGTGGTGGAATATCATTGTTCATGGCTTGACTTTTCAAGGCCCTGGATAACCACTAAGGCCCTACTGTCAACAGAAGATTTGACAGGATGATTTTCAAAGATCACTGCCAACCTAGATGATTCTATGATTCAAAATAGATTTTTGTAATAATGTAGGGATACATAGACGGTTTAGGTTATATGCTTTTTAAGAAGTTAAATATCTGCTTAATCTCTTTTTATTAGATGAAATCAGAGTAATAAGGAGGTGTTTTGGATTTGTATCATCACATAGAAAATTAGGCAAAGCACATATAAAGTAAATCTTAAAAAACGCTTTCTGAAGTTGAAATTTCAGAGTGGCTGTCTGTAAAGTTCGTATGAATAGCGACTGTAAGTGTCTGCTGTGAAGCTGCTAGAACAGTAGTAAAGATTACAGAGATTGCCTGACTCATTTGAACACATAAGAAATAATAGTAGAGTATTTAACAAAATAAGTCCCTGGTTCAGATACAGCACTTAGAATAGTGACATTGGTCTGTTTGAAATTACCAAGTCATCCCAGCCATACTTCTTCAGTATCCTTTTCTCTACCCCTTCTCCCAGCTGCTTTGGAAGTCAGTGTTCAAATGAAGGCTTAGCATCCAGTTGCTTCCTCTTTGATTCCATACGAATACTGCTCTGTGTAGAGAAGTACATTGCTGACCCTTTCTGTTTCACACATACAGACACCTCTTCATGCTATCTAATCACTTCATCCTTCATTCAGTGTATTGAGAAAAACATGCATGTAGGCCATACCTATTCAGGCATGATAAAGAATTTTAAAAAAACAGCAAGTTTCATCTTTGGTGTGGTCTTACTTCTTTATTCCCTACAAGCCTTGGGTTTTTCTTTACTGGCACTTAGGACGTTGGTAAACAGCACCTTCACTGAATGTTGGTCTCAAAATTTGCATGTATGGAAGTAAATAGTAAATATTGCTGTATAGGAGTATTTCTTTTGCTGCTCAGTTCTCTCCTGTCATTTGACAAAGAGACAGTAAAAGTAGCTTGTCCAGAAAAAGCGTCGTGGGAGGAGCTGAGATATTTAGTCTTACTGTAATCTCTTGTCTCACACAACTGAAAGATACATTGGATGCAGATGTTAACCTTACACACAATGTATAAAATATTTTTGCAAGGATAAGGTCCAAAATCCCATTTAGTAAAACTTATTACTAGGTCTAAGACCGTGTGATGTGTTCTCATAACAATACTTACAGTTTTAAAAACTCGTATTTCTGTTGGAGGGAGGTAACAATTTGAGTTTGCCTTTGGGAATATTTTTTTCTTCACAATCATGATTTTTATTTTCTAGGAGATTAATTCTGATCAGACTACACAAGGAAATAGCACTGAACGTGGGAAAAAAAGAACAGCAACAGCATCTGGAACTGAGAACATTCATCAAAAAACAGAAGAAAAAAGTGTAGAAGAAACAGGCCCATCGCTGGCAGCAAAAACCAGAAGAGGGCGACCAACCAAACCGGAACCTCAGGGTACCACTGCAAAAAACGAGGAAACAAATAAACCACCTGTCAGGGGAAGGAAGAGGGCAGCAGCCAACCAAGAAAGTCCAGGGAGTTTAGAGGCAGGTAATGCCAAAGCACCAAAACAGCAAGACACAGCAAAAAAGCCAGCAGCAGCACAGAGACAAATTGATCTACAGAGGTAAAAATAAATAAATAAATTTTAAAAATACATGGGGGGGTGGTCTTTTCCTATCTCAAGTCAGACCCTGAATTTACAATTACAACAGACCCAGCATAGTTAGGGGTGCAGCTAAACCACAGTGGATGCCATGGTCCACCATATGTTGCATTGAGTTTTGTTTTTCAAAGTGAGTACCTGGGCAGCTGGTGTTGGAGAAATGAATTTGTTTGGTCAGAACAGGATAAACTTTACCTGTTTTCACCAAATGTTACTTTTTGTTTGTTGCATCCTCATTCCCCTGGCATTGCTGTGTAAAAGAACTTAAGAGTTGAGGGTGTTTCAGTGCATTCATTAATGCCAGGCACACAGGCATTTGGCTACTCTGCTGTGCTTCACTTCGTTGATAGCAAAGGCTTGGAAACTGACTATCTTTAATGAACAGGAAAAATTGTAGTTCTAACTGTAACTATTTTCTGTTATTTTGTGTCTGTGCTTGTTTTAATATTAGCAGTACTGTAATCTATTTTAAGTAACTGAAAATTAACATTTGGAACTTCGTAAACTACAAAACAGCTTTTGGATGATAATCCAGGCTCCTTTAGTGTTTAAACATGTTGACTTGGTTTGCAATATAAGCAATTCATAATGTGCATAAACACAAGAAGTTTGTTTTGCTGGACCTGGTAAATCATTAATGCAAAAGTGTCGAAAGTGGTGGAGCAATAAGGTCTGCAAACCAGTGTGCTCTAAGAAATCACAAATTAATCCAAAGGAAGAAAGAATCATTGGAATAGTTTTTGTGGAGATTCATAAGTTGAAGATCTTGCAAAGAACCTTGAACAAAAATAGTTACCTTTTCTTCTCAGAGCAAGGTTTATACACCAGTAAAACATTCTGTCAAGAGTGTAATATTTGTGTATTGCTTTGCAATGCTTGTTTAATATGTCAAATTTCTTTTAAGTCTTCAGAACAAATTGCACTATCCATAACCTTTAATAAGCTATTGTATCAGATAGCATCTTTAAAATATGTAATATCTCAGTGTTTCTATGTGTTTCTTGGACAAAATACCAAAACATTGTTAACGTTTTTCAGAAGCCAGGTGCTTGGAAGTGATGGAGATTCACTGTTGGAGATAGACTCAAGTTCAGAATGCTCTCAGAATGCAATGGATCTTTTTAAGGCCTGTGGGAGCAGCCAGGAAGATACTGAGGATACAGAGATAGCAGAGGGAGGCTTCCTTAAGGTGTAGAAGGCATCTTATATAGGACAATTCTCTGTTTTTACTTCTTTATTGTAGTTTATACAGTAAGGAATCAAAGAAATTTGTGTGTAAAAAAAGCTGTTATCTGATAGGTTTTTTGCTTCTAAGTAGACATGTACAAGTTACTGTAAATACTTGGAAAATATTTGAAGTAGGGCCTATTCTGAAGTAAAATGGGCTGTTTTTATAAACCTGGGTAATTATAGTTAACTAGATCAAGTTACTGTTCTTAATCTCTGATTCCAGTGAAAGCAGTGGATAACTGTTTATATTTCTGCTGAAAAAACATGACTCAGTCATGGAATTATGAAATGCACAATTCAAGTTGTGTTACTTTCAAGTTTATAAGGACATTGTGCTGTACAGTAAGGAAAGTCAGTTGTATTCAATTATGTAATTGTTGAGAAGATATGAGAGGGAGTTGGAAGAATCACAGTATAAAGAGTGTAAAAGCTAAAATATAAACAATATTTGGTAGGATTTTGATTCAGAATCGCTTGTAATTTCCATGTCCTTAACGATTAACTTTCATTTCCTTTTCTCCCTCCATAAAGGTAAAAAGAAAACTTGCTCGAAAAGGGAGGAAATGAAGGCCAAATAAAGGCATGCTCCAAGCTTCTGCAAAAACTAGGATTCAGAAATTTCCTGTACAGGAACTGAAATTACTTCAAAACACACAGCTTTCAGCTCTGAAACCAGAAGGAAAACTATGCTTCCCTTTCACATGAAATTAATCCTTCTCAATGGAAATGTAAAGCAGAAACTCTTGAGAAAGAGGCTAAAAGCATCTGTACTTATTTCCCCAGAGACTTTTTTTATGAAAAGTCAATAATTAAGCAAATTGCTTAACACTTGGTTCCAGTTCCTGCATTCTGGAGTTTAAAAGTGTATTTACACCATTAACTTTCATGCTGCATTTTTTTTTAAAGAAAGTCAGAGAAGGTCCTTACACTGACATTGAAAATTCATGATTCTAGAGCCAGGTATTCCCATGTTTCACAGAAAAGGTAGAAGTCTACTGAATGGATTTTAAACAAGACTAGAGGAAGAAAAAAACCACAAAAAAATTTTTTTTGCTTTACTTTTGGAGACTGTTTTATGTATAATTCTTTCTGCCTGCCTACTTTTCTGCAAAAATAAGATGTACAGATTTCAGTTCCCTGCTATGAAAAGTCATGTGGTGGCAATTTTATAAATGTTGCTTTCTGATTTTTATCAGAGTGGGAAAGTAATCACTTAAAATTATTATTAATTCGCAAGTAGACATTTCATTTTTTAATTTTTCCCTCCATTTTAGTTTAATATAATTTGCAATAAATGTACATATTGATGTTTGTTTTATAAAAACATATATCACTTTTAAGTGTTTTTACTCCTGCGGTTCTGTTGGAATATTCTAAATTTTAAAGGAGTAAAGACAGTCCAGCATTTGATTTTATAATGTTTGTCACCAGATTTTTATTATTGATGTAAAGAAAAAAAAATCAGTTTTTAAAAATAGTTGGACTTTGGCAGCTTTGTAAGGAAAGTTGGAAATGTTTAGGATTGCTCTCAATTTTAAGCATTGTGCTGATTGGAAGTAAGTCTGTTTTGCATTTTGTCTTCCTGTCCAGGCTCATTTTTTAATGTTTATTTTAGAAGATTGTTGCATCAATATTACGTTTCCTGGCATTGTTCAGCATAGATACAGTGTACACTTTTATGTACACATGATCATATTTAAGTTTGTTGCATAAAATAAACGCTTCTAGGTGTCACGTGGCGGTCTTTTTTTGATTTTTTTTTTTTCTTTCACAGAAAACTAATTGCTGTGTCTGTACATGGGCTTGGACACTCACAGAAGTATTGTACAGAGCGAAGGAGTTGTAATGCAGACAGTTACGTAGTTTAAAAGTTAAGTTTTTTGGATAAAGTTACAGTGGTTTATCTTGTGAAGGGGGTTGGGTTGGTCTGCAGAGTGACAGTGAAGAGTTTGCTTTGTTTGCCACTGCCTCAGTTCCCCATTTCTCTTCTGCAAATTTTGAAATCCCTTGATTCATATAGAAGAGCTGGATATTGGTGGCATTAGTTAAGAATTGCTTGTGCTCCTGAAATGGGTAGGGTGCAGTTGTACGCTCTTAAACGTGACTTAAATATCTCTTAGCAAGTGTACAGCTGGTGTTATTTTTCTTCTGTAGCAGGAAATCAGGCTCTGTGCATAAAGCAGTGTGTGCAGCTCCCCTTCTAAAGCAACCTGCAGTGCTTTGACCTGAAGGATTTGAAATGCTTTTGACAGAGGGAGACCAGGAGATTTTAAATTTATTTAATTATGCATCTGTCAGGGGTTTGAGTTCTAAAACTGAAATAATTTCACAAGGTGGATTTACTAATGATAATACAGTTTCTTTTTAGTGCTCTGGTCAAATACTTCCCTCTCACAAAAGTTAGAGCATTTTGGTTTAAACTAATTTTAAAATGTTTTAGTTCAAAGTTTTTTGCTGTTACCTGAAAAAGATACTTGCTTTTAGAAATGAGTTCTCGTACCTTGTGGTATGCCTTTAACAGTGATCTGAAATCTAGACTTGACAAATCTTGCAAATAATTCAGATATGTTTCCAAAACCTTTGCTTTTTGTGAAGTGGATAATTATTGGATTTTTTCCTTTTTATCTTTTTTGGTCAGTTTTTAATTAGTTACAATGTCAAATTAGTCAAGGAATCATCACAGAATAATTCAGGTTAGAAGGGGTTTCTGGAGGTTCAGTGCCATGCTCAGAGCATGGTTTTCAATTGTCTTTCTCCAGATGGGATTATACTGAGTTTCTTTCTCTGTTTTTTTTTTTAATGTGGACATTTGAGTTATTTTCATATGTCGATTATCAGTAGAGTCAGCTGGTACATTCATGGAGCACATTATGCTGGGCATAATCGGCTGAGCCAAAATGCAGCATACGAGAACTACCAGAGGGGTCTAGCGGTGGCCCCCACTGACCCTTTCCAGAACTTGCCCCAGACGAGGCTGCGCACAGAATTTCCCTGCCTGCCCGCTGTTCCCGTTCGAGCCCTCGGGGCAGCCGCGGTGCTGTCGGGAGCTGCCTCAGCCGTGGGTGGGCACCTTTGTGTCAGAGCTGCTCCGAGGCCGGGGGCCCTGAGTGCTGACCGCACGCGGGAGGCAGCCTGGAGAGCCAGGACACAAAGCACAGCCACCGTTTTACCACAGACATCATTTGTGCATTGCCAGTGCTGCCGAGGCCTTAAAAATGAGATCTGTTAAAGAGTAATGAGTATAGAACTTTGGAATTGAAGGCAAAGTATTCCAAAGAAAAGAGGGGGGTGTATACTTGGCCATACATCAGTTTTCAAACATTGTACATAAAGAGTGGGGATTCTGCCATTATAATAAGGAAACTGATGCTCAGAGTTCTTCACTTGTTAATGTGTGATTTAAGAATAATGGGAAGCCCAATAAAACACAGTCTTTATGGCTTTTTAACAGTGTAGCATTTAAAGGTGTTGAGGTTTCACATTCAGTTACATAGTTAGAGCTAATTTCTTATCATCTTTTAAGTTCCCATCTTCATAAAAGTCTGGCTGTGTTTCTTAGCAGACATACATTTGTTTCTTTCTGTCTTCCAATGCCTGGGCTGCACGGCTTTCATCACAGTAAGACAGGAAAGCTGTTCTGAGAACATACTTTGTAATGTACTAGATTAATCCTCTATCACTCAACAAAACTAAATCTCAATAGTTGTTTTGGATAAAATAATGTTGTCTAGAGCAATCTTAAACAGGAGAAATAATACGCTTTACAAGCCTTTTCTGCCCATGCTGACAAGCCCTGTAAGTTTTAAAACTGGTAAATAACAAAATGTTATCTAAAATGTACTTGTAGCTGTTAGATACTTAGCTCACATTGTTGGACCAAGTTCAGCATCAGACTGGTTATTTAGTGTCAAGTTAACTGATGGGGCTGTCACAGCTGAACTGTTTCCTCTAAAGATAAAGAAAGATTTGGGATCTCCAAACACTTGCAGTACACAGGAAACTTGCTTCTTAAAGAAATCATCCATGCAGATCCTAGTTCTCTTGCATGTGTGCTTGTTTATTGTCTTTACCAGCAGTAATAGTTCCGTTCGTGCCTGGAAATCAAATCTCAAAATTGGTGCTCAGGGAAATAGCCCAAATTAAAGAAGCTGGGCTATGAAGTCTGCTTGCCAGCCTGGCTGCAGGTGCACAGAGCTGATAACCAAGCATTAGTCACAGAGTGGCTGGTCTCAGCCCAGGGCATTGTGTCTCAGTGCAGGAACAGATTTGCACGGGGAGCAGCAAGGTGTTAAAAAGCAGAGAGCAAAGTCCTTCTGTACAGCAGCACTTTTTGAGTCCCTTGAAGCCTTCCCCTGCTTTAGTTTCTGACAGGAAGGAATCATCGTGTTGATGAGTACCCCAGGTATTCAGATGGCCAGAAGGAAGCTCAAACAATACTGTAAAATACTCTTAAACTTCAAAGACCAACAGTAGCTTCCATTCCTTAAGAGATTTTAATCAGACATTCTGTGGATTGATTTGCCTCAGTTCCTCGAAGGCAGAAAACAAGACCAGACTTCCTCAGGAGCAGAACTTGGAAGTGGTTGCTGACAACCTGTCCTTCCCAGCTGCACAGCCTGAGTCAGGAAAGTGGATCCAGAATGTCCTTTTATTTCTTACTTCTAAATGAGAGACCAAAGGGGGCAAATGACCCAGTTGCTCCCATTAGAGATTCCTTAGCACCAAGTCAGTGTGGTGACCCATAGGATGACTACTTCCACAAATCACTCCTTAGTACACTTCAGATTCAGAAGAGGAATATCTCTGACTCCAGGGGACTTCTGAGCCCTATTTTTTGCAGTCTGAAAGGAGATGAGCAAATTTTTGGCATGTGCACCTGCTTGTAAAGAGACTAGTGGGACCACAGCCAAAGGCTTGTTGCAGTTCAGACCTCCTGCTCACTCAGGCCGAAAAAGCCGAAGGCACAGCCCCACATACTCCGGTGGTTGGGAGGAGCAGCTCTGCAGCTGAACTCAGTCGGCATCACACGTGCTGGGAGATGCTGTGAGCATGTTCCTCGGAGCCCTGGTGCCATGTCAGGCAAAGGGCAGTCGTCATACCATTGGAACAAATCCTCCTGTTCATCTGATGGAAAGACCTTTCTGACCTGCAGCAGAGCCTCTTCTCTCTGCCTAGGGCAAGTCTTGACCCTGACACTTTTGTCAGGACTGTGGGCCTGCAGTGGCTGGGTGTTGTGAGCCAATAGGAGGACATCAGGCTTGTGGTGACCCCTTCAGCTTTGGCAAGAAACTAAGGAGCCATTCAACTTTGAACCTGGGGGATTCATCCCCAACTGTGCAGCTCTATCCGTGGTCAGCAGAGTTAAGACATCCATGGGCAATGCAAGTGGGTGGTGCAGTTGAGTCTTGTGTTATTTGGTGAGGAGGGACAGCCATTGGGAGACACTTGCTTTTCACTGGGAGCACAGGTTTTCCAAGCCAATTTGTAACTCACTTAGGTCATGCTAGCAGCCGTGTAGTCTCAGCAATGTGCCAGCTCAGGCAAAAAGCTCGACCAAATAGCTCTGGAATACTGAGCATCCTCCTACAGCCCTACCAGCCGCAAGAGCTCAGATTGTAACGCTGCAGGTTGGGTATGCTCCAGAACAAGAAATACATGTTCTGCTCCTTAGTTGAGGCATTTAATTCTCTCATTGCCCTGGAAGCAGAAATTGATGTGTTGACTCTGATGCACCAAAGCTCTTGAAGCAAGAGATGGAAGGTGATTATGGCTGTGTCTTTGATGTTGGGTCCAATGGCTGTAAAGCAAGTGGAGAGTCACTGTGTGCCCTAGGTACTGTCCCCAAACCAGAGACAAGCTGGGTTTATGCTGGTGGCAGAGGTCTGAGCCATTGGTCTCCTCTCAGGAGGTTTATGTGCTGTCTTCCAGAGCACATGCACGGTGCCCTGCGCTGCTCACTGCTCCCTGCTGCCCACACAT
Organism: Pachycephala philippinensis; assembly: GCA_013397055.1. Classification (NCBI taxonomy): domain Eukaryota; kingdom Metazoa; phylum Chordata; class Aves; order Passeriformes; genus Pachycephala; species Pachycephala philippinensis. Next base: position 232,545 of record VWZT01001068.1, read on the forward strand.
AGCTGTTCTCCGCTTCCTGTGAAATTAGGAGAGACTTTCACTGCCCATGTAATTCAAGCCATCATCTGCTTCCATCCCCGAGCATTCCCTGGAAAGGAGAGAGTAATCTGTAATCTGGATAAATTATTCCGGATGGTGGTGGCAGCAAGCACTGTTACAATGTTACTCATTCTGTTACACCAGGACAGGATTCAGGCTGGGACATGGACAAGGAAGCTGCTCTGCACACCCACTGTGTGAACATGACAGAACAGCTTGGTGCCTTTCCCTAGTGCCCTTTCCAGTCCCCTTTTCTCAGCCTTGCAGTACATTGGTTCCCAGCTATCTTCAAGGCCCTCTGCTGTATCCATCCATGCCTGCACATTGTGTCTTCTGCATTACCTTCTCACTTTAATCTACATGAGCTTAGCTTTGAGCATAAAAGGATTTGGGAAGAAAGCAGACTATGCCTTGATTCATTTCTGAGGCTTATGGGGGGCCTGCCCATTGCAGTTTATCAGGCTCTGCTTTAGTAATGAGCTTCTAAGGTCTGGTTTTCCCACAAGGACCCCATGTTCAGCACTGGTATCCCGCATTCTCCCTAGGTCAGCACCGGGCTCCTGCTGTTACCACTCCCTTTGTCAGGAGGGCTGTTACTCACAGTGCACTTGCCATGCAGCTTCTGGCTGATGTAACCTGTGTGTTGCCAGACTTACCCATGTGAGAGCCACAGTCACCTCTGTCAAAGTGTACTAAATGGCCAAATCTCCTGTGCTTTAGGGAAGTTTTCTAGTCATCTGGACTATTGCAAGACGTGACAGGAGATCCAGCATCCCCCCGTGCAGAAATAGATGTATTTTTAATCCTTTGTAGTTTTCACATGTGTAGGAAACACCAAACCCTCACAGACTGCTCACAGAAGATCACGGTGGCATTCACAGCAGTCCCGGTGTGTTGACCATGAGGTAGATGTGGTTCTATCTCTGGCTCTCCACGTTTCAGATACCTTCCTGGTGAGATCATCCTTCAGACGATCACCTTCAGACGATACACATGTATCAATGTGTATAAGTACCTGAATAGGAGAGTGTAAACAAATAGAGCCAGAGGTACATCCCTAGAGAAATGAATGGAAATAGGAAAATTTTCCTATTTCCATGCCGAACTTACTCCCAACCACTTAATACCACCCTGAGATCACGTCCCTTGTAGGTGACTGGTCACAGCAAAACACCCAGCACTGCGTCCACTCCCTTGACTCATCACCCCCCAGGCTGGCTGTAGGCTTCTGCTCCCTGAGCTTTTCTTGTGCCTATGGAGAGGGGGATGGGCACTGCCAGTGCTGTGGCACCACTTCTTCCCCACTGCCTCACACCATCTCCTTACACACTTTCTCCAAGAACGTTGTGTCCAACAACACAACATTTTCCCACGTAACCACCATTACGTATTCCCACATAACCACCAGATGCTATTTGGCCATTTTTGAGGCACCTCTACCCCCAGAGCTCCAATCAGAGGCATGAGGGACTTCTGTTAAATTAGTAAATTTAGTAAATTAGTAAATTAATAGACAGATTTGCCATCTTCCTCAGATGCCAGGAGCTCAGGTCTGTTTTTCATTTGGTCACTCTTCAGCCTTGAAATGGTCATGTGTCTCTCCCCCTGAAGGTCACTTATCCTGCTGTGCCCAAGCCCCCTGCCGCTGCCACATGGGAGCTGCACCACGTGCCAGGGGTTCTCACTGCCTTTGCCCGGGGAGCAGGGCGGGGTTCCGCTCTAAGCATTTCCCTTGCACGCATTGTTTCATGAGGGTGGTTTTGGAAGCTGCCCAAAGCAGTTGGCCGAAATGATAACAGAATTTCATTTGATTCTGCATCATTGAGCTGCTTTCTTTCCAAAACATACCTTTAAGCCCAAACATGGGTTGTTTCTTCTTTTGGGTTGATGGTGGGGTTTTTCAACTTTTTTGCTATTAAGAGGGCTTTGTCATTTCACACTTGCAGGATGTGGCCCCTTTTGTGTATTTGCTTCTTTTGCAGTCACATCGAACAGACCCAGGCCCCCTGAGCTCACAGTCTCTTATGTGGACAGCTGGCTCCCTCCAGTCCATCCCAGTGCAGCAGGACCTGGCCTGTCGCTGGATGTGGCTGTGCAGAGAGGCAGGATCAGTTCCCTCAGCCTGCTGCTGACACTGCCTCATGCAGCCCAGGATAAACCTTGCTGCCTTTGCCATGAGCACATGTCGGTGGCTCATGTTCAGCCAAACCCCCAGGTCCTTTTCTGCCAAGCTGCTTTCCAGTTGTCCCAGCCTGTACGGGTGCCTGGGTTTTATTTCCCAGGGTTCAAGACTCTGCACTTCCCCTTCCTGAATTCCTCACAGATGAGAACCATTCACAGGTGAAAAGAATGGCACACAAACAATACAAAGAACGACTCTCCCTTCGTTTTTAAGAAATTTTGGGGGTTGGTTTGTGCTTTGTTTATTTCTCCCTCCACCTCAGCATTGTCTGACCCAGTGAATTTTGGTAACTACTTTGTTCATACATGTTTTCTTCCACACAGTTCTCTCTCCTCATAAGTATGGCCTGGAGACAGTTTATCCCAGCATTTTTGATGTAGTTCAGACCATTACAGGACTGCAATGTGGAATAAGCTATAGTGGACAACACATATGCCAAGCAAAGAGTGAGAACATGCCCCCATCCCAGCAGGTCATTCACCTACAGAAAGTTCATACAGAGGATTCATTTTTTGGACTTGCCTCTTTAACAGTAAAAGCCATAAACATCAAGTGTTTTCTTTCCATTTGCTTTGGATCCTTTAAGCCACTTTCTACACAGATAAACGACTTCACACCCAACAGCTTCTTGCAGCAAGGTGAAGGTGTGATGGCCACCACTTCCAGAAACACCCAGGACCCATTTTGTGTTTGGTGTTTGTTCTCCAGCCTTGTGTTGATGGAAATTTAAAATACAATTTCCAGTGCCTGCTCTTTGTTATGACTGCAGTGTGAAATGGGACCAGCCAGTTCTAGGTCTGCTTTTGAACCAAAATCCATCTTGGTATGTAACTGGCTACTATTTTTTGGGGCTGTAACCAGCAAAAGGTTCCTCCTTCAAGAAAGGCACCCTCCCACCCACCTCTGCACCTGGGCAGCAGGCAGATGTACAAAAATGGGGAGAGCAGGCTTTGCCCTGATACAGTAATGTGGCTCAGCTGCAGGGAACTTCCCAACCCTCTCAGGGTCAGCAGGAGCTTTGACTATTCACCATCATCATGTTTTTAAACTGCCAGTTTTGAGAAGAGGTTCTGGGAAAGACAGAGAAGAAACCAAGGCACTGTCCCTCTCCCCACCCTGCAGGAGCAGGGGGCCACAAGCCCATGCCCCGCACCACTTGCAAGCAAAGGCAGCTGTACACAGAGGACTTGGGGTGCTAAAGGGGTCTGGTGGCTCAGGTATCATCAGCACAAAACAGGTTCTCTCCCACCTCCCCTCTCCCCCCTTCCCATATTTTCCTCACCAGCCCAGCTCCTTACCCTTTATTTTATACCAGGCTGTCATAAACCCACCTAAAGAATTAATGTATTTCAACACAAAGCAGCCACTAAGTGAAGCAATGTAATTTATTTGACATTATACCAGACACGGGTGCTCCAGATCCAGACTTGACCTTAAAAACAATTTAAAATCCTGGATTTGCTGTATTGGAGGTATCAGTTACCCGTCTGAGAGCCAAATGTGTCAGTATTACAGCCACTGAAACAGAAAACTAAGTACAGGACAAGTCAAGCTAGCAAGCACCATCAGTCCATTTCAGCTGTGAACTCGCTTCCAGTTTTGGGGCGCTGGAAGAAATGACAAGGCTGTTGGACAACTTCACAAGTATTTCAGTATAAAGCAGCTCTCAGTTACTCATGTCAGTGTCTAACTACACAAACTGGGGAATATGGACTTCTTTTTTTCTTTCTGAATTAATGTCAGGCTAAGACCTGCAGGAGAGGGACTGGGGAGTGCTCCCTCTCCCTCACCCCCTTTAAGAATGAGGTACCACAGAACAACACAGCTCCTGATGACAGTAAAATTAAACAAAAAACCCAAACAACATCTTACACCATAAAACTGTGCAGCACTATCCCAGCTGGTAGAGCCTGCCCAGAAACCTGCAAAACCTGCCCAGGGACAAACACACAGCTGAAGAAGGGACACAGATCTGAAAGAGAGTATTACAACCAGCTCCACAGCAAACTCACTGCTCGTTGCTTCAGCTGTGCAGCTGCTGCCTTCAAACTGCTTTACTCCATTTAACAAACGCTGACAAATGCCAAAAAAGTGAAGTCTGTACTGGTAGTAAATCCACAGTCACCATCTCTCCTAGATTCCTCTAGAGCTGTACAGCAGGGCAGTGTCATTAGCCACCAGGCAGTCACCTGCCTGTGCATGAACCAACTGCAGTTTGAGGTACATAGTTTAAAATGTACAAAGATGACATGAACATAAGTGGTGCAGGAAAATCCAAAGAGAACTTTTCCTCTGTGAGTTATTGGCTTTGTTTCTTCAGACGCAGCCTTTGAAAGGAGACAAGAGGTGGTGCGGCTGTACATGTATTTCTCAGCCCATCACGAGGCAGTCCTAGTTGAAATAACACACGCTTCCATTACACAACTTCTATTTACACAATTTTGTTCTTCAAAAATTTTTAATGCACACCTTGAAAATGATCATCCCTTTCGCTCTTGTTACTGATATGGAGGCAGAAGACCCTGTAATCTTAGAACAATCTGAATTGCCAGAAATAAAATGAAAACTGTTTTCAGGGAAACATGCATTTATTGTTAAGCATTCCCAGTGAAAAATCAACATCTTTTAAAATGTGTGTTTATTTAAAAAATCATTTGTGTACAAAAGTGTTTGTGTAGTTTTTATTTTCAAGACAAAAACCACCGATGCTGCATTCCAGCCTCCCCACCCCCCTTCCTCCTCCACAGGAAGTCTGATGCTCAGGAACCGACCTCCTGCAGTATTTATTGGTCAATATTTATTTACTAGAAAAGTCAGAATTTAGGATGGAAAAGGTAAGTGAAAAGCAGGGCTCTTCAGCAGTTGACATCAGTATTCCTACAATGGCAGCCTTCTTCAGACACTGCACCAGCGCAGCAGCAGTCGCTGCAGATCGTACCCCAAACAAGCACAGCATTGTCACAGTACATTTCCTTGTCTGTCGAGCCGTGGACCTGAACTTACACTACTGATGAAGGGCTCAGCACCATGAGCGATCCTGGAGCCAGTCTGATGCCTACAAAGCAGGTAACAGCACAGATCGAACATCACAGCACAGTACAGGGCAAATGATTTGCAAGGGTTTGTCCAGTGAGAACAAATCCGAAGTCAGGTTGCTGCCAACAGAGCACTGCAGCTGGAATAACCAAGCCAGAAGCAAAATGCGTTGACGACAGTTGGTCTTGTGAGTCCGATGATGAATCAGCTGATGACACACACGCCACAAGCAGGAAGAGCTACCTACATCATTCACAGATAGGTTTGGAACAGATCAGAAAACTAGCAAGAAAGAAGTGACTGCCCCTTTGCCTAGCCCTAGGAGAAAGCTGTGCCTGGAAAACAAGGATGGTAACACTGAAAACATCTATTTGGTCTTCGCAGAAGAGGCTTTAGGCACCCACGAGCATCTTGACTTTCATGCTTTAGTTCCGTGACGCAACAGCCGCTGATGAAATGCTCTTTTGCTATCTCTTGTTGAGCCAGCTGCTCATCAAAACCATACAAAACTAAGCACCTGGTCACAAATCAGTGCCCCCCGCTCATCAACTCCATCAAAAAAACAGAGCTGAAGAGGACACCTCATCTTCTCATTCCTCTGTTCGTCAGCATTTAAGTAAAACCAATTTTTTTGCTAAATAATTTAACGTTTCCCACTTCAGGCAAGCCTCCAAGTCTAAGCCAGCTTTTGGTGGTGTTTCAGAAGGGAACAAGGAACATACACAGTTGACTTCCCCTGTGCTAAAAACAGAACTTCCCAACACAGTGCATGACCAATGCAGCAAACAAGAACTCTCGCTTGAATCTGTGTTTTGATTTGCCCCCGCTCCCCTTCTCCCTTCCCCAATGACATAAGCAATCCATAAGCTCTGAAGTGCCTAGTCTGAGTCACAGCTGTTAGGCTTAAATTTGCATAGTTTAAATGTTTCTGTTACCCACACCATCTAATGCAGATTTGGTGTTACAAGGCAAGATTCTTTCTGGCTATTTAATTCCTCCTTTCAGACAACAACAAAAGAAGTTTCTATATTCCTTATGTCAGTGTTCCAATACCAATTTACATGGAAAACAGTTGAATACAGTGATAATTAGAAAAAAACTAAGACATATTCATACACCAGTAGTACTTAATTACTCATGAATACTACCGAACCAATTATAGTCAAGGCCCCATGTACTCTGTTACAAGCTTTAAACAAAATAATAAAAAAACGTTTGGAGTATGCAGAATGCACTAAATGATACATCCTTCCAGGATATGTTTCTAAGGTTTTTTGTGTCCAAAATGCACCAATCTGTCACACTGAGAACACAGCTTGTTCACAGAAGGAATGGGAGGAAGCTGTGAATTTGGCAAGGGGGTGGAATACAGTCAGGGCTTTTGGTACTCATGGGAAAATGGAGGCTTTTGGCAACAGGAAAGGGCATTTCTCTACCTCTGAACAAAGCTGTATTTTGATCTTGGAGGAACTGGGTAAGATGGATAAACCACTTTGCTGGATGCATGCTAAAATGTTCAGCAGTGAAATCCAATGGATGCTCTGGTAATCCATGTTATTACCAACACCTTATTTAGAAAAATTGGGCCATTTAGACTTCAAAATTACTGCTTCAAGCCATCTTCTGGCACAACAGAGGAAGACAATGCATGGTTTCTTTGTACTTAGAAAGCCACTGTACCCATGTTTCATGTCTTGTTGCAAGGAGTGGTAAATGTGCAGCCTGAGTCCACAGCTGGAGTGGGCTGCATGGCAACTCCCTGTCTGTGAATGCACAGGGCCCTGAATATAGCGATGTTCAGTGATACAGAAAACAGAACTACCATTTGTATGTACAATGTCTCACAAGGATAAGCTGAACACTAACAGCAAAATTCCTAGGGCTCAGCCCCAGCTGCAGTTAAACTAACCTCGTACAACATTATCCCTATATTCAACTCTGATAATTACCAAGAATACAAAAACATTCCTTATAAAGGAGTGACATGTCAAAATTCAGAGGGACTTCAGACCAAAGATGTCTCCTTAATGCTGGGTCATGTTTCCTTCCCAGCTCACTTCTTGAGATGCTTCCTTCCTGCCAGCACCTGAGCTAGCATTAAGCTACCAAGCACACGGATGGAGGGCAAAACCCAGAATCCAACATCTATACCTAAGGGGGAAGGGGAAGACAAGTGTTTTGCAGTAGAGAAGAAAATGAGGTAACTTCATGAGAGAAGTAAAACTTAACAGGGCATTCTTTCAGAGGTGACCATGCTCACTTAAGAACCTCTTTTCTCCCTTTCCCCCTTTCCCTGGCTTCCTTTATCACTTCACATACTGTTAGAGAAGCCTGCTGTTCTTAGGAGACTGGTCTTATCAAAAGACATGTTCAGAAGCCCGTAACTGAGAAGTTTTATGTCCCCGACAATGATTTCCAAGTTCTTTCTTTTGATAAATAGCAGCGAAGAACAAGGGAAAGTAGTCAGCAATTCATATTTACCACCAGGGTAAAAAAAAAAAGGTGTTGATGTAATCAAGTTCTTAGCCTGTATAACAGAAAAGACAGCAACTTGAGATTAACACAAGTAGCATTTTGCCAGTTTCCTACCGTCCCTGGTTTTCACCTAGCAAACCAGCTGAACAGTAGCAGCTTCTTGTTAAAAAAATAAATAAATATAAGGAAAGTCAAAACAACTCATTTCCTTTGGCATCATTGCAAATGATTTACACTAACTCAAGAAAACCCAAGAAAACTGATCACTGACTACACCTTAAAAAGCAGTAAGTATAAAGACTAATCAAATGCATTTAGTATTGCACTGATATGAGTTCAAAGTATTTACTGTCTGTGCCCTGTTTTAAGTTTGGACACATCAGACAGAGCAGTACACGGAACATCCCAGAACTAGCCAGGTCTCAACAGCTCTGTTTTCTGGTTCTGTTCCCCACTACTGCGCTCCAGGTATTTAACAGATACCATAATGTTCCTGATTTCATCTAGTATGAGCTATAAACAGACTATGAAGTACAAAACTATTTCAATTTGTACTTCACAGCTCTAGAAAAACCCCAAGCAGGCATATATTTTCCCACCCCATTAATCCACAGCTTAGGAGAAAAAAAACAGAACAAAACAAAAGAGTCATAGAAAAGATGACTGATACAGTACTCCATTATCCACAATCCCCGCTCTCTAGTCTCAGGATTTCTCTGAACTTCCTTGTCAGATATACTCTCAAAAGTTAGCATCATATTCACAAAGACATTACAGCTCTCTTTAAATAGATGTACTAGTGTTTGAAGTTGCAAGACTAATAATTTTCAAGCTTTTGCACTCAGGATGAAATGTCATTTTAATACAAATAAAAAGACTGACTGTATGTACAAGCCAAGGTAAGATTTCAGTTCTCATTTATCAGAAACATCAATCCAAAAAAAAGCTAAATTGAGAACACACTTCTACTTCTATGTGCATTTGAAGTATGTACAGCAAAAACACCAACACAGCCTCCATGTGTTAACCAGAGAAAAATGCAAGCAAGGATGAATTTTAAAGTACCTGGTAAGCAATCCTTAAACTGAAGCCCAAAATAAAGCTAGAAAACTGCTGCAAAAAGCAGCTGATTGCATCATATCAAGTACTCAAAAAAATGTTTTTTCATTCTCAGTACACTGGAGAATCAGCTTTGTCCTCCTTCAAATCTCGTGAAATCATATATCTACAATGTACTGAAGAACACTTTACAGCTATTTAAAACAAAAAAAAAAAAGGAAATTAAACCAGCTCCATCTTTTTGTGCTGTATCGAGGCATACTCCTTACATGATTGTGTAGAAAACATGATGGATGAAAATCACTACTGATTATTCAAAATATATATTTTTAAAGGGGAGCCTAGACTACTGCAATGGCACACATAATACCCACAGATGATGAAACCTAATCAACAGTATGATGTAAGGGAGAGGAGAATCAGGTTTCCCAATTAATAAGCTAGAAAGAAAATGGTTCTGAATAGGTCACCATTTGGAACTTTGGGTAAGTCTTGAAAGTCTGTCAGGAAAAAAGTTACAAAAGCAATTGAGTATTTCAATGGTGCTCTCTTCAGCGACCCTACCTAATATGTCTATTAAGTACAAGCATGCAAATATAGGTCAATCCACAGGCACATAGGATCCATGTTAAAAACAGTAAGATAATTGTGATGAGTGGCACCAACAATTTTGATGACTAACACTCGAAATGTTGCTTTCTGAATTACTAAATCAAAATCCTGAAGCAAGTTCCTGCTAGTCTTTGTCACACTGCTAAACACTAAAGTAGGCATGGTTTTCCCCCATTATCTTAGCTGAGCTCAAAGAATTTTTACAATATTTAGTAAGAAAAAAAATTAAAGTATTTCCCCTTTTTAAATTTACACAGACGTTTAATTAGCTTTATTTACAGAGCGCTTTTTTCAGTCTCCAATAGTGCCTAGATAGCATCATCAGGCAAGAGTGCCAGTTTTGAAAGAGAATCTATATAGAATCCTAGGAATAACAGATGGTGATGCTCCTCCAGAAGGGGCAAGCTGGACTACAGAAGCAGCTCTCTCTATATGGCTCAGTTACTCAGGAGTAATTCTGTTGCAGTCTCTACATCCCATGATTTTGAAGACAAGGCCACTATTACTGCATTCTGCAATGAGAAAACAAAAGCAATAATATTTTCAGTGTGTGAATCTGCAGCTCCAGGAAGTGGAATGAAAAGTTCAGAGATTAATCGAAACACATTAGTTTACCATTTCTTAAATCCCAAATAATAATTTATAAAAAAATTGTTTCAAAAAGACAGGGGTAGCTCACAAGATTTATCTGTAACGTAGTATTTTAAAACTCCAATTCTTAAAAATAATTAGCAAAACAGAATAATTAGACCTACATAACATCATGGAAGTAGCAAATCTACTAACTTCCTGTATTTATACACATATACTTGCCCTGCCCTTACTGAAAAATACTTAAGTTATTTATACTTACCCTATCAAAGCCCATAGCACAAAGGTTTTCTATTTTTTTGGTGTATTCTGGACTAGAAACTGGTGCTCCAGCATACACATGTGCCCAAAGTCGAGCTGTCTGTTTAAACATTTCTGGATTTTGTTTGTACTACACAAAAGAGAGAGGGGGGAAAAGGGGAAAGTTAAATCAACTCAGCAATCCAACCAAACAGCAAGACAATATGGCAGATTGCAATCCATCATTCTTCCTACAGTGTTTCACACTGATCATGCTGCTATTTTTGAAGTAAATTTAGAAGTGAGGATTACACAAAGAGAAAACCTATGCAAGCATTTGATATATAATGAGTTTGCCTTCAGGTTAAATTATGCACTATGGGTATTTGATGTGTACAACCAGGTACTGCTCTCAATCACACCAATCAAAGTGAAGTGGCTATATTTAGCACAGCTGCTGAAAATTTATATTCGGTGTGACAGAGTACAAATTATCCCCATGTTAACATCTCCTGAACATGGTACTGTGTACTACTCCAATGCATTTCTCTAATCACTAAAAAATATACATGGTTTTATGCACTGCAAGTTGGCCTGCAGTTTTGCAGTCCGGGCTAACATTCTACTACCAGGCTTCTTCCCGAGAATGAGGATCTTGATCACACAGGTGACAGAAGAAGGGCTGAAAAATGGGTGAGCAAGTACAGAAAGCTAGGGAGCTGCAACTCTTCATGCAAGCTATTATTCAGCAGAAAAAAATCATGCCAGTATGTAACTATATTATTTTGTACCAATCTCGTCACTAAATAGTTTTCCAATAAACAACAGACTGGACCATATCGCAGAGAATTTTTAGCGTGTGCCAAGAACTCAACTGCCAAGAAAGTGGGTCATCTGTCATAAACTGTACCCAGAAAAGTTAAATGATTTTCCTATTTTAACAACTTTTTTATACAATACCAAGTTTTTTGTCTTAAAATAACCCCTCTTCCCTTAAATCATTACTTTAATAAAACAAGATGTTAGCAAATACATTTTCCCAATATTTAGGTACATTTTAAGGACAAAGACATGGCTGATTATCATTCTTAGACATTTCATCCATACATGAAACTAATAATTAGATCTATAAAGCACAGTAAAATGCTGTACGTTTCATTTTGCCTCTCCTACAACAGCCCACACTGACTACACTGCTTTGCGTGCCTTGCCCACCTCCCTCTAATTCTGATTCACATGTCATAATTTGTATATTTACTATCTGGTGGCATTAATGGCACTAAAACAAACATGGGAGGCAATCTATTGCTGGAAATAAATCACTGTTATCAATACAGCGGTCTGCAAAAAATTTCTTTTGGTGTAATGACTAAAAAAGAGGAAGGATTAAGTTAAACACCAGTAGCATCCTCAAGTACTATTTTCTTCTGCTCTTAAGAGCAATTAATTAATCCCCCAATTAATTTTTTAAAAATCTTTTTGAGAACACTGCCAAGCCTAGAAAGCAACTAGCTGAAGTGCAAAGGATTAGTCATAATTGCATTTTACTCAGAACTAGGTTTCAGTGTTCTATTAATAGAATTCCTTTACTTGGGTATCTGTAAATAATCTAATTTCTCACTGAATTGAGAAAAGCCTAAAGGCAACTTTCACTGATGTTTTGGTACCAGGAATCTGAGGCAGTTCATGTTGCTGTACTGAAAAAAACCCAGCAACCAGAGCAACTAATACACCAGACAGCTGGTGTCTGGAAATACTGCTCTTACTCAAACAGGGGTTCTCCCTGGGATTCAGCTCAAGAGCCTGGACAACACACGGTTTAGTAAAATAGCGCAAGTCTGGAGAATAATTAATTCTTTGTGAATTTTTGTTTTGGAAAAAGCAATCAACCCCAAACAAAGTAGAAGAGACCCCAACACCAAATAAACACATGAAGAAAGCAGGTGTTTACCAACATATCTCTCAAAACCATTGTAATCACCTCCTACTTACACATGCCTATAACTCAGGGCCAAACCCCAGCACAGTTTTCATGCAGGTATTTGCAGGAAACAGGGTAAATGGAATCCTCCCCACATCAGCCATGCCACAGTCCCACTGGACACACTCCCACAAGCACCTGAGGGGCAGCCTGGAAAATTGCTCTTTGGAATCTAGGGAGTTCCATGAAGTTTTTTGCCTGAGAAAAAACTCTTTACCAGCTCAAGTGCTTCTACTGTTATGATTCCCACACAAAATTCTACCATCAGAGCCAGAACAGGAAACGCTATTTTTGTTCTTTGTAAAAAAGGATATAGTGGTTTTTTTTTAATGAGGAGGGAGTGTGACAGCCAGGGCATACATCCGGAAAAAAAACAAAACAGTGCAGGGACATGCCTGGTGGCCTTTCTGGCCTTTGCAACACTTCTCCCTGGGCAGAGCAATTCAGCCTGACAGAACTGTTCAGGGACATTTATTCAGAGCAGCCTGACTGCAGAATCCCACAAGCAAGCCTTCTGTACTTACTGAGTACAATGGTAGCAAACAGCTCTCACGCACCCAGCAGTGCAATGGGCTACCTCTAATTTCCATGTTTCCCCCTGAAGCCTGACAGGTCTGAAAAATGCTTATCTATCACCCTTCCTACACTGAGTTTTAGAGGGAAGGAGTGCACACCTTGTCACCCTATCCTGGAAGGTCCTGACTTACAGAAGGTACACGTGAGATAGAAGGTTCTTCCAGCATCAGCTTGCTTTGTCCTTCTCTTACTGAAATACACCGTGACTGCCAGTCAGTGGGGAAGCCAGGCTGCCTCTCTCTCTCCCCAGAGTAAAAGGGAAAACACACACATACTTGGGACTTTGTTGAGAATTGCCAGAGGAATGACTTTCTATCCTTCATCAACAACTTAAACAGAATCATGGCAGTCCTGGTATGGCCTAAGATCCAACTGACATTTATTTATTGGTATTAAAAGTTATCACTAATGTCTGAAATGTAACAAACCTTGTTGATTATAAAATTTTACAGATAGCAATTCAACCAGTGATTACAACAGTTATCCCCAAGTCATTACTCACAATATTTTGACATTAAACAAATACAATGCTCAACAACATTCATATTAATCCAGAAGAGGAGCTTCATACAAAGCCAAATCCAACTAACACCACCAAGTGAAAATTCATTTTAAACCAATAGCATATTGCTTTTCTTATACTGGAAGCCTTAGATTTTAAAAGGCAAGGTATACTGGAATTCATTTTACTATGCTGTTATCTCCTGATATTTCTCACAAGGTGATATAAATAAAGGCCAAAACCTCCTGATGCTGTAGAGTAACTAATACTCACTCTTGAATTCAAAAAGAGCACAGAACACTGTAGCAGCTCACATTTACTATATGCAATTTTATGATAAATTGTTTAAAATCTTTTATCTCCCGTAAGCCTTGGGACCTAACCTGAGTCAGCAAAGATTACAGAAGTGTTACAAAATCACAGTTAACTGAGTATCTTACCTGGTTTGCCACTACTGCATCTTGTGGATCATCTGGTTCTGCAGCTGCCAACAATGCTTGCAGCGATAACAACACTGTTCTTAGAGTCATTGCTGCTGCCCTAAAATTGAAAATTTAAAAGATCCTTTACGAAAACCCATGTCTGTATTCACCTTTGTGGCTGTACTACTATTATAGAAGATATGAGTTCATGTACAGATTGTTAGTCCAAGAAATATAATTTTAAACTGCTGCAGCTTATAGTTATTGAAATACTGTTCTGTATATATATTTAAATAAGGTTTTATATGTGGACGTTCCTATCAGCAGTGCTTTCTGAAGTTTTTGGAAAGTAGCTTGACCTACACATTTCACCATGCCCACTTAATGCAATTCATTTCATCTGGGGGGAAAAAAAAAAACAAAAACACAAAAACCAACGCCAAAAGAGCTTGTGCCATTGTCCCTCACTGCCGGTAGCAGCACCTCGTCCCGGTGCGGGGCGGGGCCGGCAGCGCGGGGATGCTCCCTCTGCCGGCACTCTTCGTGCAGGAGTAGTGACCTACATTTTAAATACGTGTAACAGGTAAAGAATTCTATACATTAGATCTCTTTGCACCAGTTTTAATAGGACATTTTTCAATGAAATTGAACCATTTACATAGTTAATTACTACTACAATAATAAAAAGGTTAGGCTAATTATGGAATGTGCGATCAAAATACTTCCTTGGCTTCCTCTCACTACAACCTGACACAAATGTCAGCAGCAGGAAAACATTCTGCAGTCACAACGGTCCCGTAAAGTCACTCTTAGCCCCTGTGAAAGAACCCTGTTGAAGGCAGCACAGTTCCACAGTTGGAACTTCTAAGGTTTTAGGTTCTTATCATTTATCTTGATCTCAAAGTGTATTTAGAGTAAGACACTTCAATAATTTAGTAAGGAAAAACCCACTATGCTCAGAAAAGTCAATAACCCTCAAAAGTAATCATATGAAATTATTACACACCAGAAGTCTGGAAAGCTGTAACACTTACACAGTTTCATTAGATTTTAATCATAAATAAAACCTCTGATCTACCATTTCCGTTGGCATACACTGGAAACCAAGTAAGAACCCCACAGACTCTGTGAAAATTAAGTATTTCTGATTTGAAGAGCTAACTAGACTCTTAAATCATCGTGGCAATGGCACAGACATTCAAACCAATACACAAATCTGTTTACTCTGCTTAAGAACTAGTAGCAAGGTGAGTGGGGAAAATGCAACATTTTAGATTTGAGCAAAATAATTATGACACATGAATGCCAGAGGAAAGTTGTGAAACACAGGCATCCAATTTCTTACAAACAAACCTCAAATTTCAATCAACAGAAAACGGTTTCTTATTTCCAGAAGGTTGCAAACAAATGCAAAGAGTTTGTCAGAATAGGTGGGGAACAGTTTGACCTGATGGTCCAGCTATAAAGGAAAGAGTGTGCAAGTCCATTTCCAGGCTTAGGTTTCAGAAATTGATGTATTTTCCAGTACTCAGTCACTGTATTAAGGTACTCTAGCAGTGTATACCAATGAACAGAGAATAGATGCTGGTAAAATGTCAGAGGTACATTTGTGGCACCCAAATATTATGTTCCTAGATGCTTACATTCACAGCTTTCTTGCTATGTCACTAACCATTCAAACATGCCATTCTCCCCTAATTGTTTCTAATTCTAGAAAATTTTTCTCAGTAACTTATTTTTTAGCTTGATAATTATTGCTGAGCTTTCGCAGTGCAGTGTTCTACATCAAAATGCAAGTGAGAAACATCCCAAATGACAAAGATTTTAATTAGCACATAGTGTCTCATTCCAACTGCCACACCAGCTTGAAGCCCCTTAAGCTGAACTTTGTAGACTTAAAAAAAATCCTTATGCTTTTAAATCTGAGTTCTGACAAATCACAAAACCATCACAACATACAATTCTCCTCTTTCAAGTCTATTCCTTAGTAATTTTATTTTTTTTACATGTACCTGAAGCTATTTTGCTCTTGTAATTTCCTGGGCTTGTAATCTCTACTGGTTTATACTATATTGAAATTAACCTATTTAATGTACACATTGATGACATAATTCACAGTCTCATCTGCTAGTATTACAGGAATATAATGCAACATATTTACTATTCCAGCACTCAGGTGTCATGGAATACTAAGTCTTTCAGGCCTTAATATGCTCAAATGGATTTAATTTTTTTTTTTTTATTTTTATGCAGTGAATTTCAGGTACTATCACATCTACCACACCCACTATAAAATCTAAAGTCTTTTTTCCCAGTTAAGTAATTTTATTATGTTAGTTACCGTAGTTTTAAAGACAGACTTCACATGAAATATCTATCAACATAACTAATGTTATAGTTACTTTCTCCAAATAAAAGCTGTTCTGCCCTTTCCTTTGCAGAAATCCTTCTACTCTAGAGGCATCTGAAAATGTAGAGAAGATGACATAAAAAGGATCGCTGACTTGCTTCCACTCACACTGTACCTTCTAGGAGTGTAAAATATAATTTGGGGAGCAGGGGGCATCACTAAGAACCAAAGGTGCCATGGACACCAGCTGTCTCCAGCTGTCTCTGGCTTTCAAGACTGCCAGGTCCTTTCCATCCCTGTCCATCTGTTACATTTGTAGATTTTTATACAAAGCATATTGGCACTTGAACTTCTCACATTCCAGTTTCAAAATAACGATAAAAAGCAACAACTTATCCATTTAGACATTCAGATGGCTTTTTGATTAGAGAATTTAAACTCTGAAATAGTAACTTTCAGACAAGTCAGTTTAGCTACATTTGTAAAAAGGTTTAAAAATGTAGCTTACAACTTATTTTCAAGTCTCATGTCTCAAAACAGCTTTTCCATCTCACACATAGTAAGACAGTCTTTATTGGACACAAACTTTGACAGCAGTATCCTTAAATCGTAAAAGAAAATCCATTACAGCTTCAGTTGCTGTTTCTGTTAAACAAAAGAAGAAATTAAAATTTGTGATTAATGGTAAAGAAAAACTGACATGCTTTGTGTAACTACCACACAACCATCTAAAATCTTCTACATTTAGAACACCAATTAGCTTTCCTGATCAAAGAAAGTAAAAAAGGCTTGTTATTTTCTACATAGCTTAGTCTTAATTTTTCAGATATATATTAAGAGTCACAGAAGAAACTGAAGGGATAGCTGAAAATAGATTCTGATTTCCCATGAACTTAAAAGCTCTTCTTTCTTCCCGTTACCTTCTTTTGGGAGAATACAGTGAATGACGATGACTGCCTAGAATTATATGTACAGATACCAGTAGGGCAGGTATCTGTACATATTTTGATGATGTTCCTCACCATCAAAAAGCAAAAACAATTCCAATCATCAGTTCTGAATGAAAATCTACACCGACAGTGCCACAAAGCTAAAAATCCCAACACACACACNGTTTTCCTTAACACAAATTTCCAGTGCAAAGATACAGGTCTTCTGAATTTTTCAATGCACCTCAAAGGTTTATTGATCCAGAATAGAACCCTGAAAAAATTACGTATTTCCAACTCTTCTTACATTTGAAGTTTACTTCTAGGTGTGGATTTATGTGCAACAGCTCATGGAGTTCAAGCAATTCTCTTTGGTAACTCAAGTGAGCTGCATGGTTGTGTTTTATGTTTATTCTCTCCTCCTTGCCAAAGGCAAGGTTTTGTATTGCTCCTGACAGACTTCTGTCTGATCTGTTCTTAACTGAACCCTCAGAAGGCTCTTGGAAAATTTACTTCAGTTTTTCACCATGCTTGATACTCTGCACACTGAGACAGCTTTCCAGTCTTTCACTGTACATTGTATTTGCTTAGACCATCATTCTTGTTACTTCACTCGGGATTTTCCCTCTGGTTCCCATCTTTTTTGTGCAACAACTCTCTAAGTGGGTACACTACTTCAATGGAAACCTGACCAATCACCAGTAACAAGCAGCCAGCTTGTAAAATGAGTTTTACAGGTAAAATTTCCTATTTCTCTTTGTCCCATTACATTAGTGGATCCTCTTTGCTCCTAAAGCTTACAATAACCCTTGACTCCCACTCCCATCCCAAAATGTTGCTTAGCTATCATGCAAGCTTGCAGGTTTGCTATCCGCAAAATGGGAGTAGGCCGCTATCATGCATCAGTGAGCTGCAGAGAGCTCCCTACAGGGACACGTCCCCTCAGAGAACTTGAAACTAAAAGCCTCCACTCTGGACCTCCAAACCAAAAGCTTGGCTTTCTATTGGCATTGCATTTGCTAAACCACAGGGAAAATCTGGATTGAATCAGAACAAAGAGAGCTGATACACATTTTGTTCACTTACACTTTTTTCGTCTTTTTTTAGATATCATCTTAGGGCATTTCCATTAAAAAAGAGCACCCCTAGTTTGGGTGACTATAGTGTTAACATTAAAAGGCACAGCAAGCCAGCTGTGCCCAGCATGCCCGAGGAAAGAAATCTCTTTTACCTTTCCATGGGCTGAGAGAGTCCTAAGAGGATTACAAAACACTGCCAGGTTTTACTTTTCTTCTTCATTTTTAAAGGAGAAATAATTCTCCATTTAGGAAGTTTTTACTTATGTTCTTTACATTCCTCTCTAGGAAACAATCTCTCTCATTACTCCAAGAGGTAACCCAGCAGAATGCCAGGAACAGCTGCAGCCAGCAGACTGCTACCCCACTCTGTCAACCAAACATGGCTACAGGAACTTTTTTTTTCTAAATAATCTGCAATATTCATTCAATTTGTGAAATAAATAAGCTTGTTAATCCAAGAGAAAATCTCTGGGACCTTGTACCAATGGCTTATGAAATCTGCAAGGAAATGAATAAGGCCTTTGAGTGGAAGCCTGTTGCATATTTACAGGGCAAATACAAGACTGGGCACCCATCAGAGAAAATAAAAAAAAAGAATAATAGAATAGCTTTGACATAGCACAGAGGGGAAAGACAGCCTGCTTGCTGAAGGGTTCCCTCAAATCATGTTAATATTCTCTGCATTTTTCTCAAAGCTTTAAGAAGCTTCAGTGCTCCTCAAACACCCTGAACAAAACCCAGCAGTTCTGGGTGCCCAGGAAGATGATTACAAGCTGGCTGCTGCTTATCTATGTATTAAAATTGTATTATCTCTTATAATGATTTCTGCATCCCAACTAAAAAGGAAGCATGAATCCTTCAGTAGAGTCAGTATGAGAAAAATATTCTTATTATTCATTATTGACTGTCAAAACCACAAAAGCCAAGAGGTTTTTTGTAGCCATATATGCAGCCACGACACATTCACTTGATAATCTCTGCTCAAGGGATTTATGCAGAACAGCTTTCAAGTAATTTAGTTCTCAGGTTTCAATGAACTGTATTAGATACGTTGTATATTTAAGATTAAAGCTTTGAGACAGAGTACTAGCCTGAAAGATAAATACAGGCCACAGTAAGTGAAACCACATAACAAAAATTATGTCAGATAAGCATGAACAATGTTCCTTTTAGAAAATCATACCCCTATTTTAATTCTACCAGCAAACAGTAGCTGCTTTGCAAACAAACTGGCATAACAGATACTCAAAAATCTAAACATGATGAAAATCCACAGCTGCAAATTTCAGCATCAAGCATGCAATGTGGAGAAAGAATTTCATTAAACTCATTAAAAGTAATTTAAAGACATTATTTCACAAACTGATAACACCTCCTGCCAATATGCAGAGTATCATCTCAACTATGCTCATTAGAACAGAAAATCATTATCAGAGGATGGGAGGGTAGGGAAGAGACTTTTTAAAACTATACAAACACATTAAAATCTTTTAGTAGTGTTAGTATCAACCATGTATAAATGAGTATTTTATCAGCTTATTAATTCTTTCAGAAATCCTTCTAAGGCCCATAGGCCAAAATTCCCCAGTCCTTTAATTCTCAAACCTCACCAAAAAACAGATATGCAGTGAAATTTGAGACTTATATTAAAACACAGCAACAAGAGGAGCATTATTCAGTTAAGAACATTACAAATCAATTAAGTGGCACTTCAATAACAGATCTTGTTGATAAAAGATTTGACAAGAGGGATTGTGGAACTAAATATGTTTTCTATACTTCCACAGGAGTATTTCAGAATTACATTTGTCCAATTTACCTTTGAATGCCTGGTGAAATAACTTAAATATTAAATTATTAATCTGGGGGTGGAGGGGGGCAGGTATTGCTTATTTTTTGTTTGTTAGTTTGTTTTCTAATGAAGCTATTTTGTGCAAACCACTTTTCAACTTAGACATGCAGAAAACTTAAATATGGTGGTGTGTGGTGGTACATCCTCCCCCTGGCTCCCTCCTTAGGCCAGCTGTGGTCTCAGGAATGCTTGTTAGGCCTCGGCCTGGATTAATGGCACCTGGACAGTTAGGTTCCCTTGAGCTTATCAAAAACACTGTCTGCTCCCAGAACTTCTGTTGTCTAACAAGCCCCTTTTTTCCAACAAATAGCCTTGAGACTTCCTTCTTCTGTCTGAACAACAGACCAAGTGGAACAGTATTTTTGTTGTTGGACTTTTCAAAGAATATTCCAGTAACTACCAACTCATCCTTGTGGCCAGGATGGAAATTCACTGATGATTTAAATCAGTCATCTTGTGACCCTATCTATGAACAGTGGTACTGAGACCCTTTGAGCTCTCCTGGGTCACAGCAGGCTGTGACCAGCATTTCCTTGAGTGGGATGACTCTCAGAGCCAGCAAACTCTCAAGTTTGTGAGACTCTGAGGATTGCCAGAGAAAGCCAGTGAAGCCTGGGCTAATACCCCCACCATTCCTCAAAGCTTAATCCTCTGCCCACTAAGATCCAAAGGCATCTGTATTTCACTGAACTCAAGAGTAACTTTTCTTAAGTATAACTCTGTACATATTTCTTTTTGTCTATGTGCACACATATTATGAATGATGCCACTTCAGATTTAACCTGGTCTAGTGGAAGGTGTCCCTCTCCATGGCAGGGGGTTGGAACTAGAGGATCTTTAAGGTCACTTCCAACCCAAACCATTCTACAATTCTACAATGTGGGCATTTTTAATTAACTAAAGCTGCATATATTGAAGAACAACAAACAACTTATTTAAACAATATTAACCATTCATATTGCTTAGTGAGTTTTAGGAAACTACTCAGGAAAAAAACAGTCTTACCTATCACAATACAGAAATGCTTCAAAGTAAGCAATGGAGGCAGCTATAAGTTTATTCTTATCAAAGGATCAGAGGCTTTGACAAGCACTTCAACAATGCTCAAGTGATTTGCATTTACCATTCTATGATTTGAAAAGAAACAAAACTTACAAACAGCACCACTAGAAAATTAAGAGATCACACTACATTAAGAATCATTTGAAGAGGGATTAACAGCATATAGGAAATCTCCCCCCGTCACTACCAGGTTCTGTGAAATTCTCTCCTTAGTGCTTCCAAATGAAGACAGTATTTCAAAGGAAGAGTTTAAAACTATACAACTGGCATAATACTGGTGCTTCTTGTGGGAGCTGTTTTAAATACATAGAAGTCAAATTCTTGTTCCAATACTCCTATTTCGTATACATCTTGGCGAAGGAAGATACTAATGTTTGGGTTTTTTTCATCAAACAGAAATACCAGAAATAAGACACAGATCAAATTATCTGTGCTAGACATAACTCAAAGATGACAAGAACAGGGGTCAACTCTTCTCTCCTGTCCTTCCTTCTCCAATATCAAAGGTTTTGACTAAAACCCCCAAAAGTACATAAATTAAGTAGAAGCTCATGATTTTTTTAGGTCTTCGTTGCCTTTTGATACTTACAGACAACCTCATGCCAATTCACTAATCTGCTTCAGAGTACGATCTCTCAGGAGACTGTACTTGGACAGTTAAAGAGTCATTAATCTCCAGTAAAACTGGAGGGTGGTATGAATACTTAGATGCAGGTACAAAAGTGCACTGGCTTTACTGATAAGAAAAACTATACCAGGTACCATGGCATGTACATTGAAAGATTCTGTTGCCTGAAAGAACATCAAGTGCTCTGAGATGGCAAGAAAAGATATGCCATTCCAGAAGTCAGAAAGACAACAACCTATGATCATGATAATTTCATTTCAGTAATTTACACTACTGTGTGCCAGATTATTTCCATAATCTTGTACATCTGTAAAAGGTTAATACATTGGATGTGTCACCTGCAAGACCTCAAGACTTCAGCGTTCTCCTCTAAAGCTTCTGCTTCAAACCCAACTGTCTGGTTGGCCAACAGCACTCTTGACAAAGTGGTTGACTTTACAAGCATTTGAAGTTTGTATGGATTAGGTACTGGTATGATCTGCTGGAGAGTTACAGTCCTATTTTTTTGGGGCAGACATGCAGGAAAATAACCATCTGTATTAGGTATCATGTCTATCATACAACTGTTGTACACAACCTTCAAACCACATGAAATCAAGTACTTTGAAAAACAAATGAACAATGAGTGCAGCTGTTAGTTTGGATACAAGTCTATCCTACAGATTTTGCCTATTAGAACTTCTGCAGTAACATTAACTGATCAAAGCTGATGTCTGAGATGGCCACCTAAAACAGAGACTAGACAAGAATAAGGGAATAAAGGTAGGTATTTATTTGAAGGGCCTTCAAAGGTACACCCTGGGCAGGCCAAAGGCTACACCCAAGATGGACCCCGGGTCACGAGTTCTTCACACTTTCGTAAGTTTGGTCCGTTTGCATATCAGGATCAATTCTCCAATTACAACCCCAGTTAATGATGTAGCTACCCCAGGTTTGCCCTCCTCTTCAGAGGCCTTCGTTTACACATTTTGGGGCCTGGTGTCCTTGAGGTGGAAACCTAGAGAGGTTTGTTATGTCTAACCAGCATGAGAGAACAGCAGCTAACAGGCCACAAGAAACTTCAGAGTTACACACTAGGCAGTACAGGATTTGAAAAATATAAAAGTTAAAACCTAAGGCATCAAAGGAAATAACTACTAACAAATAGGTAGTATTTGTTAACAGAAAAGAACTAAAAAAATTAACTCACACAAAAACACCCAAAATGTCAACAACGAAATGTTCATCCTAGTGCAAAAATTTTTGGACGAGCTCTCTGCGTATATAATATGTACTTAGTGCTTTCCAAAGTTATCATCCAAGCATTTCATTTGCATATTTGCACCTCAGAATACTATATCAAAATGTGTGCTTTAAGGACATCTCGAATTATAAGCACAAGGTGAAAAGCAAGGTGAGCTGTTGCCTCCTATCCAGGACACCAGCATACTTGATTTTGCACATTTAAACCCACATGGAATCTTACCATTGATCTTTCAGAATATCCAAACAAATGGCCCCAGTGACTGAGCTAATATTAGGATGCCATATTTTGGTGATAAACCGCACCTAAAAAACAAGACAGTTTTTAAAAACAAAAACAGTAATTAAATGCAGTATACTAAGTAAACATTTTAAATCCACCATTTTAAATATTATGAAGAAATACTAATTTAGAAAATGTAATACTAAAAATGGAACTAAGATGTGATACTGCTTATTTCAGGAGGGTTGAAGTTTGTAAGGCTGTTTGTTAGAGCCTTGCCTTACTCGAAACAGGCAACTGCCTATTCCAGCTCCCCAAATTCATCCCTAACTGCTTTCTCTCACGTCATGTGCTCACATCCCTGCATCACACAAAGCTAGTTAGAAATATCCTCCAGCAGTACAAGTGTTTTGACAAGCAGATGGTCAAATACAGATCTAAAACGTCTAACATTATTAAAAGTGGGCTTTCTAGCTTTCACAAAGTGAAACAAAGTCCTGAACTCTTAACAAAGGAATTGGATATCACTCACTGTTGAGCTAAATGGTTGGCTACAGAAGCATTACAAGAATTTCTTTGGTGGATGCTACTACTTCTACAACCACCCTGTCTCATTACCCCGTATGCAGAAAGCTGTTCACCAACCCAAAACTTAACCAGATTACTATTATTTTTCTTTGCTATTGAAAGGATCCAGTCCCAGGATTCATTCATTGATCATATCTGTACTTTCACACTAAAATGTATTCATGCTTACAAAACATTACTAAAATCAGGTTTTGGTGGTTTGGGTTTTCTGGGACTTTTAAGACACTGAGAAAGGTAAAAGCAGAATTCTCTCTTAAAGGTCTTGGAGATCGAAGCTGTCCTCAGAAATGACATACATGTCTTTGGAAATTCCCCCTTCATTTTCTTCAACCCCCTGATTTCAGGTTGCACTTTAACTGTCTTCTAGTGATTTTGACCTGCCTGTTTCTCATCTCCTCCTCACCCCAAACTCCGGAAAAACGTCTTATGTATAGCACAGATCTTTCAACTTTTGCCCCTCATCTGCAAGCAAATCAGTGAAGAGAACACATTATCTGTCAGGCACCACAGCAAAAGACTGTACATACAGGGCTATAATAAAAATCAGTGCAATCTTGGTGTCTAAATAGGCAAGACCGGAACAGTTCTGCTTTCCAGGACAAAAATAAGCTATCATGTCAGCTGAGGCAGTTATTAACTACCTCAACTCTATAAATCACTCGGAAAAATCTAAAAAGCGATGTAAACACTAGATAATTTCTCACAGTGAATGACTGCTAACAATGGCTGTCAAAGCACATACTGAACAAGCTAAAGAAATCTTTCAGATGAAAGGCAGGGCCAGACACAAGCAAAAAGGCTTCCAATTCAAGACTCCAGAATAAGCAGTACTATGCTACAGTGCACTGAGTTTCTAACAGCTGCCTACGAACTCCAGAAATGGAGACCACCAAGCCCTAAAGCAGCAACTACATCATGGTATACAGACCCATCTTTCAGTGTCTGCAACCTGTTTCAGCTCTCCTTATTTTAGCTCCCACCAGAACATGTGCAGATTAAAGAAGTGACCAACAGACATTTCATTAAGATTTCCTGTGTCTTTTGCTCCAGCCTCAAGGAAATAATTCAAAGAACCTATGAGCTACTGGCACCTCTCTCTTCCTCCTCTTCCCAGTATTACTTATCAGGGTGAAAATAATAAGATCTAGGACATGTTCTTGGTTCAAAGACATCTTTCAGTCAAACAGAAAAACAATCAAGAAGTTGAGTCAGGCAACTCAGGTGTCTACTGATTCATAAGCCACTGCATAGTGGACTAAATCAGGGCACAGGAATGTACAGCTGCAGCTGTACAGAGTGGAATCTCAAATCTGAAGTTCTAGAAAGATGCAGTAAAGTTAAAAGGCCAAGAAGTTGTGAAAAACATATGAGTGACTTTACCACAGCCATTTCTCATCTCTCATCCATTTGCACGTTATCTGTTCCTTCAACAGAGTAGCAGTAAGACTATTGTATTTCTCTGTTGGTTCTTCAAGACACACACCTGTACATGTCACTATTTAATTATTACTAGACACTGGGTAGGTTAGATTCAAGAACCTTTTAAGTATAACTTATGGAGCCCAAGAAACTAAAAGAACCAATTAAAAGAACAACTATTATGACATTTCTTCAACAATGCTGATGGGGAGGGAAGACAGCTGTACTCTCTACATCATTTAGAACTACCTGAAAATTGTATTTATCTTGTCAAAAAGATATTACATTTATAAGGTCAATAATAAGGCCCAAGCTCCTCCCCAGAATTTACCAGTTTGTACTTCTAGGAACAATCAGAGTATACTTCTGATTGAATACAGCTTTGCATCCTGCTTTATTTCTACCTAAAGGTAACAGTTCCAAATCCTTGTCTAGAAGAGAAGTAAAACAAAACAAAACAAAACAAAAAAAAGAGACTACACATGCGAACAAGTAAATAAGAATACTCAAACCCAACTTGTTAGCCAAATTGTATTATCCAAACGTGTGCTTGCAGTACCTTAGGAGGATTAAATGGATATGTTTCTGGGATTTTTATCTCTAGCTGATACCTTCCACCTGCAAAAGACAAGAACAAGTTGGAAATTAAACCAAAATAACATTACTCAAGCTTAGTCTTTCATGACACTAAAGTTTACACTTCTAAATGGACAAATTTACCCAGAAGTATTAGTTAGGAGATACATTTAGATTTCATCTGCTTCATAAATAAATGCATATAAAGTCAGTTAGTAAAGCTGTGTTTGCTCACGCAAATCAGTATCTATACTTCTTAGGTATATTTAATGTGTACATTCTCATTCCTAATCTTATTATTTCTATGCTTTATTTTAGTAAAATATACCAAAAGATGAACCAAACATCTCCCAAACAGATGAAAAAAGAGGCCACAGGAATATTCAGGCTGAACATAGGATATGACATTATTTTGACTCTTTTCTGATACCTCATGACAAATTTTCTTCAAATTACACAATTGAAATTACCTGCATTTCATTTTAAACTTTCTGGAATTCAAATACATTCAAGTAACTCTTTAAGAAAAGCTCCCACACTTTGGGAAAAAAATAATAAAGGAGGCACCACTGTAACTTTTATTTTACTGCCTGAAGTAGCTACTTCTGTTTCAATTCTGCATACACTTTGACACACCAGTACCATTAATATAATATCAAGGACCAGAGCATACAATAGAGGATAATATGAGCTTGGCAGACAGAACCCCCTCCTACTGCCCAGTTTTAAACATTTCTCCGTTTTATCTCTTTGTCACAGTATCATTCCCTACCCTACTTCCATTACAGTTCTGTTAACATTCAAGTTCACTACCAATACTTATGTCTTCTGGAGCAATCTCAAACGATTTCTGCCTGCCCAGTGAAGGCCATTTGCCAGGCAGCAGTTCAATGACAAAAAGAACAGGGTATAAAAAAAACATATACACCAAATCAGACATTTAGTTTTTATAAAAGCTGAAAGCATTTATCCTCACTTGCCATTTTTTTCCTCAATCTGCTGCTCTTCTTTCAGAAACCTTTTCCCTCTGTCAGTATACTGTGTTACAATTTATACATTTTCTTGAATTAAAGCTGAAGTATTTGCAATCTATTTTCTTTGAGATTGCCAGAGTGATTTATTCTGCAAATCATGCTAAACAAAAACAGCTCTCAAGTAGTTACAATACTGGCAGCAAGATACTCAGGGAAAAAAAACCTCAAAGCAATCCTCTCAGCAGTTACAGTATATGGCATCTTTTTATCTGTTCCAAAAAGCACATTAGTAGCTACTAACAGCTCTCACTTTTGAAATGTAATTCAGTCTAATACACTCCACCTGAAACTAGTTAGTATCAGTTTGATATTTTACACTATTGTCTACAGCTGGTTTTTTCTCACTTAACTCTACAGTAACTTGAGAAGTTTTAACAGAAAATACTATATAAGAAAGGCCAATAAATCCAAAATTGTAATAGTCATTGTCTAAACTGATTGCTTGACTGTTTACAGGACAGCACAGGAGAAACAGTTTTGAAGACACATACATCAATAAGAGACCTTAAGGAAGTTTCTTTTTCCTTTTCTCTAAATTGAAGCATAATTGAGCAACTGTTTTTAAAAAACGAGACAGCTACACTGTGCCTGGATTACAAAAATTCATCAGTCCTTCTATGATTTTACTGCCACACCATTTTGTAAGGTCATATGAAATCTATCCTTAGATATTACCATTTCTTCTGCTTACCTCAAACTACTACAGTCTTCTGCCTAGCAGAAGCTACCAATATTCAGCCACCAGTATTCTTCACCAGAGACTGATGAGCTAGTAGTATTATTTATATTGTATTGTTTTGCACTGAAGTTTGCGGTTAAAAATATAGGCTTAAAGATGTAACCTAAACAAATCTGTAATTTTCTTAATACTGCATTTAAAATGCAAATAACTATTACATTAACTTCTGCATGACAATATTTCTGCAATTTTTTTAAAGAGTATGCATATGTATGGCTTTTTTGCTATTTAATGCTTGAAACTGAATTAAACAGTAATGGCAGAATATTCCTTCTGTAGTCCTACTGGAACAGGTCTCACAAGAGTTAGAGCAATTTTTAGCTATTTCCCTTGAAGAAATACCCTATTATAAATTTTGCAGTTACTGTGGCTCACATGCAAGCTTGGCTTGAAATTAACACTAATATTACGTAGGTTTTAAAAAAAAAAACCAACCCCAAAAAAATCCAAACCCACAAAACCCCAACCTCTCTACTGAAAAGCCCTTGAATCAAGTAAAACCCAGAAGCCATTAATGGAGTCTCTCAAAGGTCCTCTCTCCAAAGACGTTTTAACACGGGATGTAAACATGTTTCAATTAAAATTGTGCCTTGCAGTATTCTGATAATTGATCAATATGAGTTGACACTACTAAAAGAATAAAATAAAAGCTGTAAATTTTGCCAAGAGATAGCATTCTTCCTCTCAGTCATTCTTAACTAATTTTCCAACATCACCTATAAAAAGTTTTGCAGCAGCAGTTTGGTTTCAGATACCTCACCAGCTATGGTCAACAACTGTTCTTTCACTTCACAGTGGTTCTAGAATTCCCTCCTGTATCACAGGGACTGTCTGACCAGAACTACTGCATTAATAAGTTCTTCTTCATAAAGCACTTCTTGCTGTGTCACTGTTCAGATTACAGATGACAAAACATCAGTCAGTAATTATGCAGCATGCATTACTGCAATAGTCATAAAATGAAGACAACATACAGTGGCACACCCTTCATAATTACGTAAGGGAATAAATGCATGTAACTATATTACAGAAATATTAACATTCCAAAGCGAATTATTCAAATGTCAGGAAACACCAGAAATTGGGCTGGGCAGTAACTCTCATTTTGCTCCTTGATACATATGCCTTCTAGATTAAAGCAAACATACAATCACATTACTCTTCCATGAGATCCCTGCCATAATCAGAATAAAAAATAAGTTTAGCCCCCCAGCAGGGGTATTTACTATATCCTCATAATCAAATGTACTCAAAGGTATGTAAGTATGCATGCATTTCACATCAACAAATTCTGCACTTATATTGCTGTTTTTCACTAGCAGGATATGCTGAATATGTGAGCAGACACTGTTCAGCTTTTGAAATTCTTGTCTACCTGAAGCATCCAGCATCACACAGAACCCAGTTCTACACACAGACATTTCAATCTTTTTCATAACCTGTTATACAGTTTTTAATTTTTGTGACACATTAATACATCTTTAATTTCAAATAACTCTCGATACATTCTCAAAAACAGGCCCATTTTATAAGCTGAGGTTATACTGACCTAGAGGGGGAAAAAATGGCAAGCTCTGACAAACCAACTCACCTAAGGAGGTTTAATTCTCCCTGGATGGAAAACAAACAGCAAAACCAACAGCAAAACCAACACCCTTCTACCACCATTCAGATGTTTCCTAGTATCCGATTGCTTATGTACAGATGTTAAATTATTACAATACTAACTCTTGGATTTACAAAAAAAACTATACTATTGCAAAATAACAATTATACTAAATTCTAAATAGAATTATTCACTTCCAAATAGATCACTAGCACAAGTCTGTATTTCAGGTGAACAGAGGTCTCCTTTTAAATTGAAGGCACATGTTACAACCAGAATAAATTGTTTTCAGACATTATCTTCTGTCAACTATATATCAGCAGCTGATGAGATGCAGACACATGGGGGAAGGGAGGGAGAGGGCAAAACCACCATTATTTACTAGACTGCTGAGGAACTCTGGAAATAAAGTTCTGCAGGGCAGCACCCCTACTATTACAGCTGCTTCTATTTTCTACTTGCTTTCTTCCAGACTGATTTCCCTTCTTGTCAGCTTCTGACATCTACCCCTGCCCAATATTCTTCCATATCAACCACTGTTAGGCTATTTCCTCATTCTTTTCCTGTCCCGGGCCCCAAGGTTGAGGAGGGGAGACTCTCCCTGCTCTCAAAGCTGCTGCACCAGCCTCTAGTCCAGAAAAGCAAATCACAAGGGATGTCCTCTGTTAGAGAAGATGTGACAACCAGATTTTCACATGTAATGCTTTTGAGTGCATATACTTCTATACCTACAAAACAATTGTCAGATATTTTCCCCACCTGATGAGAATTTATTATTTCAAAATAATGACAAATGGCAAGTGTCCAGTCTCAGGGGAATACTAAAGCCCCACTCTTAGCTCAAAGGGACAGAGCAACTAGAGCAACTGAAAAACTTGTAACATTGTTTCATATTCCAATAAAACAATTTATTTGCCTGTAATACTCCTTGATATTTTTTTATTGAAAGTACTAATTCAAATCTAAGTAGATACCTGGCATGGGAAATTCAAGTAAAACAACGATTTAAAGCTATCCGAAAATTAAAAAAAAAATTTAAAAACTTACTTATCGTGAAAGAACTTTAAATAGAAGGTGTGTCTGCCAGTTCCATATATCTTATACACAAAGTTTACAAGCAGGAGCACTACTGAGCAATTTTGTATCTCTGAAGAAGCATGCTATATTAGCCTCTGTTAAAGCTTCTTTATGGAAGTTACTTTGCTTTTACCAGACTGTAAGAGATGCATAATTACTGACACGAGCTTTAATAAACTAGAAAGTCAGTAAGGTATAATTTTTGAAGAGAGCTAAAGATATGAAGTTCTACTACAGAGTCCTCCCCATCAGTATAAATTAAGTATTGGGACAACTGGATGCCCAAGATTAATCCCAAATTTAACTTGCATAGCATCTCTGCTTGAGATAGGAGAAATGTAATATTTATGAATGATCCCCATTTTAGATCACAGAGATACACGTACAGTGTGAAGCTCAGTTTCTTGATGCTTAGTGGTTAAGAAGCTTAAACTGTCAAGACAGTAAACAAAGAACTAAAAGTCAGAATTATACCAATTAAACCACACAGCTTATATTTGTAAATTAATCTTGATATGGGATAGTCTATCCTACTGTAGAACAGATCTCTTCAGGAAACACAGAAGCTGACCTAAAATAGTTTTTTAAGCTCAAAATCTGTATTTTAAAAAAAAATAGACTATTTTAAAACATGTACCTCTGCATTTTATGCTGTAATTATTTTTGCAAACAAAGCATCTCAAGACATATGACTTGAAGTGTACAATGATTGCATACACAAAAACTTTACTTGCCTTCATATGGTGTGTCCGGAGGTCCTGCTATTTCTCCTCTTAATTCTGTAAAATTTTCATCTACAAGATCTACTTTAATTTGATTTTTGCTCGTCTTAAAAATAAACAGAGAAACAAAGAATCATAAGTAAGCATTTGACATACGAATTTCCCCCAAAATATGTTGTCTTAAATTTTTAGAACAGTACTTTAAAGTAAACATTTAAAAATATAGTTAATATTAATAGCTATCTTCCAGTTGAAATTTTACTTCAATAAAAATAGACCACTTGTGAAGCACTAGAAACTTCAATATTATTTATACTATCACTAGAATATGCAAAGCAACCCAGCAATATGTATCCAAAACTGTACTTCTAAGTTGACTATATTTTCAAACGACCATGATCTTTCAAATCAGCTATTAATTCGAAATATCTTACGCTATAAATTTAAATTGACCAAATTACACATTAGTTCTTTTCATATTTAGACCAATTTATTTAAAAATAGACACGTTTGTCACTTTCAATGGAATACAGAAAGACTTCCCCAAATGGAGTAGTATTTTTAACATTGCAATGATCTAAACAGAATATTGTAGTCTTAAGATCACATATTTATTTAATATTTAGGCATAAGATACAATTTACTTATTCATTTGAATTCCACTGTCACCTCCTCAACATTTTCACACCCCATATCAACTTCCCTACAAAATAAAAACACTGTACTTCGATACTGGAGAAAACATATGTTTTCCAGAAACAGATTCTCAGAAGTGTTCAGCCAGAGCTACTCATTCCACTGAATTTGCTTTCCAGGTCCAGAGAGCAGTATTAGTGAAAGTCATGTAAATCTCCCAGCCAGTAACTTTTACCAGGGAGTTGCAAAGCAAAATCTCCTTTTAGAAAAATGTACCATCTTTAGATTTAAGTAATTACAGGTTTTTCCATTCTGCTACTTTTGCATACTGTGCTCACTGACTGCAATACAGATTTCCTGATTCCTGTGTTATTTTTTCCAAGAACTCTTAGCATCTTCACAGATCTTTTAAAATTGTTCCAACTAGTTCTATATAGCTGTGCTTGTTTTCACCCTCAGAGTAAACATGGCTGCTAACAGCTGTTAGAGAAGCATTAAGTCATATGAAGCTGATGGGTGCCATCAACTGGTTCTTGAATCTATCAGTGATGTGAACCATTAAGGACACAGAATTCTGACTGGACAACAGCTGGGAAATTACCTCTATTTCATTCCTGCAAGTGTTCTATAGAATCAGTCCCCCCAGACAAAGACTGCTCTTCTGACCAGAGATGCTCACAGATATAAAGAAAAATCAAAGATTAGGTAAAAGTTTCACCACATAAAAATCCTAATTCACTAAATTAATCCAATGGTGAACTGGGAGCTTTTAACAGCTGCAGTTCCATACGTTTGTCTTTAGAACTTAAAATCCCTTCAACCCACACAAATGAGGCAGCACCTGCAGCTCTCCAAAACAGCCAGGCACTGTAAAAAACTCCCTCTCTGAATTCAAACTCAATCTTACATGACGCATCTTCCTTCAAGTCTTCCAACATCCCTTTTAATTTTTTTGCTCTCATGCTTCCAACTGGCAACTTGTTCCAACACCTCACAATTTTTAAAAGCTTTCTGAAGTTCAATTAGGTAAAGTTATGATCTATTTATGCCCACTTATGACAGCATTGTTTCCCAGATTCAATAAGTTTTTTATACGTCTAGTATTTATTCCCCTTTCAAAATATATGGCATTATACTGATTTTCCAGCCTTAATTTTGCTCTAAACAAGCTGAAATTCTAATTTCAGCATACGGATTTTTTACAAAAAAAATTCTCAACTATGTCCCATGATCACCTAACCAACCCTGCACAAACAAATTTAGATGATGTCTCAGAATCTGTGCCACAAGCACTTTGTTGCACTCCTGAAGATACATCACAACCAGCATAACCTAAGAACGATGAAATCTGTCTTTTTCATGGTAGCATGACACGAGGCTCAGGTCAAGTGACAAGAGCCCCAGCAAGGATTCCTGCAGAAGTTTCTGACCTCTCCAGTGACTGCACAGTGCTTTCTCAGAGGTACTGCCCCTGTGCATGGCCTCTTCATTCCCAAAGCAGCACACTGGTTTAAATACCCCATACAGAGGAGTGACCGTAACTATCAGTGCAGGTACTGCAGTCACTCAAACGTCAGCTGAGCTTCTCCTGCTCTCCCTCTGCCAACATCACCTGGCAAGCTCCACCTTGACGGCAGGAGCTCTTGTTCTTTGCAAATAACTTTTCATTTAGAAGACTGTAGTAACAGCAAATGGGATGAATTTCAATGATTAATTCATGCTGCAGCTTGCTTCATTTTCTACTTAGCATTCTACTTTTCTTCAGTGACCTGCACCCTCTTGTACCAGCCTGGATATTCTCCTTCATATTCCGTTTCAATTAGTACCACATCAGCTGTTTTTCACAACAAATCCTTCCCAGTTCCATACATTTGTTAAAAAGCAATCAAACACACACCCTATCACTAAGATCAGTTTCTTTCAAGAGTCGGTGATCCTGGTTTCCCCCTTTGAGATGACTGCTTTTATTACTACAGCGGTAGCTGTCTCCATGCCCTTATTTGCTTTGCACACAACCTTAAGGAAAAACAGAAGGCCAAACCGCACTGTTTTATTGCAGGGATTAATTTAATTTTGCATTTATGTTTAAATTCTCCCATGTCCTCCATACACCAATCTA
The DNA here is from genome assembly GCA_013397055.1 of Pachycephala philippinensis. NCBI lineage: Eukaryota > Metazoa > Chordata > Aves > Passeriformes > Pachycephala > Pachycephala philippinensis. The sequence continues at coordinate 266,141 of VWZT01001068.1, forward strand.
ATTTTTTCTTTACATAGCTGAAGATTTTTTCACGTTATTCTGACACTTCCCAAGGTTCAGCTCAGCTTCACCTTGACAAGTATTGCTTTATCCTTCATCCCTGGGGTAACAGTACCAAAGTGATTATTAATCAAATTAGATCTGAAGTGTTTTCCTATAATACTTCCCTTTAATGAGGATCGCGTAGGATAAAACTACTTAATTTTAGCAGTTCTAACAGAATAAATCCCTGGCCTCCACCTCCACCAACAACAGTGGTCTTCAAAAGTTCTCTAACACCAATGATCTTAGCACAGAATTTATGAATCAACTTGTGATCTCACACCCCAAGTTGATTTTCCAGAATCAGTTCTACAAAGCATTTCCATACCAAGTCTAAACCAGCATCACCTCCTGTTGATTCAGTAACAATTCAGTGACTAAATCACTGGGCTAGCTATTCCTGAGATATGAGCCCTGCCATTTCCTGCAGCATTTATTTCTGCAGTTTCAGAGCAAAATTCTGTAACAATACAATGCCCAAAAATCCAACAGCAAAATCCTTTTCTAGAAATCTACAAGTCCAACACTAGCAGAACTTTCCATCATCACACCCAAAAATTATTTTTATCAAGACTGACCAAAAAACCACAAACAAACAGAACACAGGACAGAGAGAAAGGAAAATTGGTGCAACGTACTACACAATGCATTATGCCATTCCCTCTTTTTTTCTTGATTATGCATAGCCATTTTTCTTTTTAAATGCACCCTTTAATTCACACTAGGGTCTAGTCAAAAGATTGTCTTTTAGACCAACTCAACTGCTAAGATTCCTTCTGCACTGCTATAGTCATGCTTAACCAATTTTATTCTGCCTTGTGGAAACTAAACCTAAGCACAGAGATTAAACTGAAAGTATTGTGCAGACAAGTTGGGGAAGATTCATATTATGCTCTTTTATTCATTCCTAAAAACTTTATCTCTAAAAAGAAACCCAAATGAACCAATCCTTCATCAAGCCTCATTCTGTGAGCATCTTCCAAAGATAGGACACTCAATCACATTTATCACAGTAACCACTGATTGATAATATTTTGACTTGTCTTCACCTGCCTCCTCTTAAAAAAAAAAAAAAAAATCCAGAATTATACCATCTAGTTTTATATCTGAGTAACTTCCTTGCAAAGGAACACAATCCACTCCAGCAGAAAATCTGAAGAGTAAGTTCTGCCACTGTGAAGACTTTAACACATATCTTCACTTCTACTAAAATCATTTTAGGGAGCAGCTCTGGACTCTGTAATATTACTCTCAGCAAACAACAAGCTCTTGTGCTCTCTTTATTGACCGTAGTCTACAGGCCTTAATAAGGAGGGCCTGTCCAATTTGAGGGCCTGTCTTCTTTCTGCAGTAAATCCAACCCTTTTCCTGAGCCTTCCATACCATTTCCTTCTCTCTTCTTCAACCTGCCTTTAAAAACCTCCTTCATTTCTTCATGGCCTATTATCCTCTTCACTAGTCCAGTACCCCTACTCTTAAAAATCCAAAGTTTTCCTTCATATAAAACAAACACACAAAACCGTTACATATCAACACAAATGAGCACACTAAGACAAGTTATTAAAAACTGCATTGTTCTTCTAGATTTTATTTCTATTTACTATATTTACTAAAAGCAGAAGAAAATTATATATTCCAAGTTTGATCCTGGGGTAAGTTTACTTCATAAAGACTGAAGTAGAGGAAATTTCTTTTTTTAGAAATAGGAATTACAAGTATGTCAGAATTTTTTATGCTTTCCAAAAAAGCCTCCAAATTCTTCAGTTATTTTGATGAGGAGACTACCAGAGAGTCAATCTCAAGCAATCAGCATAAAAATGCCTATTATCAGAGCTGGCGATGTATGGACAGATACCGGTACGTTGAATTAAAAATGCAAGAATAAGATGTTTCTAATTAATTTTTCTTTAATTACATGGCCAGCAGTCTTGACGTGTTGAACCCTCTTGAGTAGAAACAAAAAAATCACAACCAACCAACCAAACCAAAACCCCAAATAAATCCCTCACATTTCCACGTCAGCCATGGCTACCAAACATTATAAACTTAATACTGGATGACAACGATCACATTAAAAAAGTTTTGACTGAGATTCTCCTAGAACCAACCAGCTCTACTTACTCCCCCCATGACAATATCTTCACATTAGATCTTTAACCCCTGTATAATAAATTACTCTACAGAAATGTAAATGCATCCATTAGCAGACAACTATGTTTTTAACTATTGGTGTCAAAACCAAAAAAGGAAATAATGTTAACAATATTAATAACTTCAGCATGTTATTCTAAAAATAATAAAGTCATGCCAAACTGAATTATTATGTGCATCTTCTAGGTCTGTCTCTCCTTACATATTCAGACACCATGTGCAAATTCCTATCAAGTGTCTTTGGGTATAAAGGCCAAGGTGGTAAACAGGATTTATAAAAACAAACCAACACACACAAAACCACCTTAAACAGAACTAGATCTGGAATTTAAAACCCAGTGGCTGCTTCTGAATTATGTTGTACAGGGAAAAACAAAAAAATCTACAACAACAAGAACAAACAGACAAAACCAAACAAAATCACAAAACCCTGCTATTCCATACAGCAATTAACTACCTGCAGTCTGTGCTTTTACTGGTCTTATAAAATAATTTTCTTCTCTCTCAAGGGGAACATACTCTATATTGGATCAAGCACTATTATTTTTTGTTAATTTACTTTGTTTTACAGAAGAGAAATCACAGAAAACCTAGAAACAAATGTGTTTGTGTATATATATATATAAATGAAACTAAACCAGAAAAAAACTAACCTGAAAAGACATGTATATGTGATAAATGATGCATATAGATA
>VWZT01001070.1:1212-25462 GCA_013397055.1 Pachycephala philippinensis
CCCCGCGGCAGCGCCGCCCCCGCCGCTCCGCGCCCGCTCCGCCTCTCCCCGCAGCACCATGGCCGCGGCCCCGGTGCCCGAGGGGGCTCCGGTAGAACCGCACGGCAGGTAAGATCACGCTTTCTTTTCCCCGGGATAATCCCTCCGGGACGGGCCCGACAGCGCGGCGCCCCGGAGCCGCCGGTTCCCGTTACCCGCCGGCGCCGGGGGGTTNCCCGGGGGATTGCGGTGCCGGTCCCGTCCCCCCCGATGCCACTTCCGCGAGTGGGGCCTCCCGGAGCCCATCGTTCCATGAAATCCCTTCGCTTTTCCCACCAACCATTTCTTCCCACCCCCGCTTTATCCCTTGTTTATTTTCATCCCTTTATTTTTTTTCCCCCTTTCACGTTGTTACCTTTTCCCTTATTTCCCTTATTTTATGGTTTTTGCCCTTAATTTCCCAGCACATAAACCACAGCCTCCCATTTTCCAAGCTTGCTGGCACATACATCCACTCCATCAAGATGAAGAGTGGGACAACCTAAACTTTTCCACCCAAAAACCCCACACAGAGTGATTCCCTCCTGCCCACACACACCACACACTCACTCATGTTTTCCCTCTATTTTCCACCCCCTTTTCCAGCACAATCCTCAAGGGACTGACTGCTCCCAAACATCAAATATCTGGGAATTGCATTTGGAGCATCACTGGTGCGCTGGGGATGTGGCAAAGTTTATAGGGATGGAGCATCCCTGCATCCCTGGTTGTAGGGTACCAACACCCCACGGCACCGACCGACCAACCCCGGAGTCAGTGCCAAAGCATCCCGCCTGTTCCCATCCCTCACATTCCCATCCTGCGTGTTCCAGCAGCTAAATCCATTCCTGGCAGCTGCTTGTGCCCTTCCTGTGAGTCAGAGGTGGATAGAGGAGAGGATGAGGATGAGGATGAGGATGAGGATGAGATGATGATGAGGACGAGGACGGGAGGAAGGAGTCTCCCCGAGCTGTGCCGGCCGAGCGAGGGATGAGTATCTGGGTTGTGTAACAGAGCCCCTTCCACCGTGGCTCCCACTCGCTATAAATAGCAACAGATAATTGGGTTTGCAGAGGGAAATGTTTGTCCTTTTGTGGTGAGGGAGCAGAGACCATAATAGAGCTGGAAGGGAGCGCCTGTGCTCGGAGCTGCTGGGATGAACCGCCTGGCTCCAGGTGGCTCCGGCCAGGACACAGCTTGGTACAAGGCTGGGTAAACTGGGAGTGACATTCCATGGGTTCCAGGATGGGCATGGGTATGACGTGGCAGTGGGGTGGCAGCCAGGTCCCTCTTTCCCTTGTGTGTGTTCCTCCATCCCTCAGGCAGACTCATTCACCCTGTGTCTGGGTTCCTCCATCCCTCAGGCAGGTTCCTCCATCCCTCAGGCAGGTTCCTTCATTCCTCAAGCAGGTTCATCCATCCCATGGGCAGATCCCTTGATCCCTTGGACATGTTCCTGCATTCCTTGGCTCTGTTCCTCCATCCCTTGGGCGGGCTTCTTCATTGCATGGGCAGGTTCCTCCATCCCTTGGGATGGTTTCTTGGACAGGGAAGGCCCAGCCAAAGGCTGGCACACACGGATCCAGCCCAACAGAGCCCAGCTCAGTGATGGAGGAAGCAGGTTTGAACTCCACGCTCCTGTGGGTGCTGCTCACAGGGTGGGATCTGGGAGCAGGACTCTCCTGGGTGCAGGCATCCTTCCACTGAGGGATTGGTGTGTCTGCAGCTCTTACACTAATCCTCTGACAATACTTGTGACCAAACCAGGAAAATCCGTATGCAGTCCAGCTCCCACCTTTAAATCCCAGGGGAAACCCACCCAGCAGCTGCCATCACCAGAAGGGAAAGGGGATCCTGGCCTTCCTGCCTGCTTTCCTTTTTCTCACAATTTTAAGTCTGCCATTAGAGAAGGGATTTGCTTAAAAATCACCTGAAAGAAAAAAGTCCAAAACCCAGGAATTTCAACCTGTGCAAGAGCTCAGAAACTAGGAAGGGGCCTGGGAAGCAGAGATTTGTGCCAGCAGGAAGGCTCAGTCACTGCTGGCCTTTGGAGCCGGGGTGTCCCACCTGGGAGCCCAGTGGGAATGTCGGGTGGGATGCTGGGAGACTTGCTCCTGTCGCCTGGACATTTACCAAAGGCAGGAAAAGTGGCAGCAGGAGCACGCGATAAGGAACAATATCCCTGGGCGAGGGCTCCTCGTGCCGTGTCCCGCATCCCTTTGCTTTTTTTGTTTCTTTAATGAGAGGGAACAGAAGTGGCTCCGGAAGAGAGTTTTATTTTTAAACTTCTGAGAGAGCTTTTACAGCGAGAGGGGAGTCCGGGCGGAGATCAGGGATGGAAAAGTTCCTTTGATCATCGCTTGCTTCCCTGACGTTGGGGCAGCAGCTGCGGCTCATGCTGGGGGCAAGTTACCCCAAAACCCTCCTGTCCCTGTCCCCTGCCACAGGACCAGCCCCTCATCCCTGCTTCCCATCAAGTTTCCATCTTTTGGGGTAATGCTCTGCAGGTCCCACTGGTGAGCAGGAGCAGAGGGGGTTTCCTGAGGACTCTGTGAGGCAGTATATTTCCCCTGCCTCTGGAGCAGCCTTGATGGCTCGGGGAGGAAAGGGTCTTTTTCCATTTCTGGCCCCATCTCCAGGTGTTGGTGCCAAGCAGGAGGAAGCACCTCCCTGGAACCCCTCGGCAGTGGGGTGCAGAGGCCAAGCTCCTGTCTCACCATGCTGGGGTCTCACTTGGTGGCCACGGGACTTTGTCAGGATGCTCCGTGTCCCTGGCAGAGCCTGGCTGCCCTCCGGTGTGTCCTGCACCACCTCCTCCCTTCCTTGGCAGCCAGAGGCTGTGGGCTGAGGGCTGCTCTGCCCCAGCCTCTGCTCCGGGGCCAGCCTGGATCCCCCTGCCGTGGTGCCCAACATCTCCCACCCTTGCCACCCGTCCTGCGCCTCAGCAGCTGCCTGGCTCCCTGGGCTTCCCGCAGAATGCCCGGGCTCCCTGCCCTCCCTGGAGAGGCTGACACCAGGAGAGGAGCCGGCTGGCCCGGGGGGGTGAGGGGCAGCTGGCAGGGGGTGCTGAGGGAGCGCATGGCCGGGCACTGCAGCCAGCGGGATGTTATTCTTAGCCACCTGCAGCCCCAGGGTGTTGAGTTTCACCCACTTGTTTACTCCAGGGCTGAGGGGACGATGAGGGGCAGCTCTTGGGGAAGCTGAGTGACCGGGGGGGACCCTCAGCCAGACCCCCCACCAATGGCAGCCAAGGGAGAGGGGTGTGAGTCCTGGACCAAAAAGCCCAGCATGGCCAGCAGCCCCCAGCCCCGAGCCCCAGCTGCTCCACCAGCTGCATGGGGGGTGCTGGCTGGGTACCCCCTGCCCTGGGGTCATGCCCTCCTGCCCCCCTGCATGCAGACCCCTCCCCAGTGGTGAGAGAACTCCCTGGGAACTCACCAGTGCCTGTGGATGTGGATGTGGATGTCACTTTCCAGGTGCCCTCCCCACTGAGCCCCCACTTCCAGGAGAGCCGAGCACCCCCGGTCCCGGGAGCAGAGGCGCCGGGGCCGGTGTTTATTGCCTGTGCTGGGGGTGGTGAGGGGAGGTGTCACCTCACCCCCAACCCCCCCTCTTTTTCTTTAATCAAGCCAGTGCTATTAATATCAGGTAATGAACGTAATCTGGAGGTTAAGCTATCCTCTTATGCTGCTGACCGCCTCGCAGCTCCCGGGCACAGACACTCCCCCGGCTCTGCTCCCTTCTCCTGCCTCCATCTTCCAGCCCCCCGGACCTGCTGGGGCTCCACCTCACCCCAGCCTCTTGGGACCCTGCAGTGCCCATTCCAGGGGAGCACTCCGTGCATGGCTCCGTGCCCCAAGAATCGCCCTGGGAGCCCCTCTGGCATAGCCCCCCTCTCACCCTGCTAGTGCTAGAGGTTGTGGGACCAGAGCCGAAGTGTGGACAGGGACAGGGGGTGACACCCTCAGTCCAGGATCACCCCTGGATCGGCAGCAGGGGGACATGGGCAGCCCTCCAGCCTTCTCCAGCGTCCGCATCTCGGGCTGCTGGGCCCTCGGGCCAGATGGCGGGTGAGTTTTACTTCGGTTTTGGGTGGGATTTGCTGGTTTTCCCCTGTTTGTTTGCTGGAGTGAGCTCTCGGTGGCTCCTGTCCCAGTCCCCCAGCCCTGATTCCCATCTGAAAAGAGCAACTTCCCATGGGACATGGCTGCAGCCAGCCTGGCACCTCAGCAGGCTGTGGGGGGCTGGTGGGGGGTCCATAGGGCTGGGAGCTCGGTCAGTGGGTTGTTCACGGAGCGCAGAGCCCAGGACGTGCTCTCCTGTCTGCTGCCAAGTTCAGGTTTGGGGCTGTGCCATCTTTCCTTGCTGCTGTGGGCGCTTCTGGGACCTGCTGCCTTTGCCCTCCCAGCCCAGCAGGGATCCAGGGTGGTTGAGGGTCTCTGAAGGCAGTGGGATGCAGAGAGCCTGAGCACAGGGCACAGGGATGGGGATGGGAGCACAGCGGGGAAGGAGAAGGGTGTCCCTCACACCTCAGTAACTCCAAGCAGGAGCAAAATGCTTCCTTCATTTGTGCTGGCACAGCAGCAGAGCTGGAGAGCCCTTCTCAGGAGCAGGATCCCCCCAGGCTTCCTCTGGGATGCTCCAGCAAGGATGCAGCAGCTGCAGGGAAGGCAAAGCATCCCCAAAAACTGGGGACAGACTGGAGAGAGCTGGTGGCACCCAAGCCCTCCAGGAAGGCTTGGCAGGAGAGGGATTGGCAAGCCCAGGATGATGTTTCCTTTCCTGTTTGCCTGGCTTTGGCACACCAGGGGTTTGCTCTGCTGGGGAGGGTCCATGTGGGACAAGGACCCTCCTCTGGGCAGAGCAGTGGCATTGACTCCAGCTCTAAACAGAGTCCCATTCTCTGGGGGCTTCACCTTGCAGGTCAGGGCATTGCAGGGGCTTCAGCACTGCTGCAGGGAATTTTTGAAGAGGGGTAGGGAGGAAGAGCCGATGGAGATGGCTGAGATCAGCCGTCCCTTTGGAGCAAGAAGAGCCCCTTCTTGGCAAAGGCAGCCGTGGAAAACATCTACAAATCTTGAAGTGTAACATAAGGAGAAAAGGCATGACCTTTGGAGAACTGCAGGACAGCCCTGCAGCCCCACGGCCCTGCTTCTCCCAGATAAATCATGGGAAATGTGGATTTGAGAAGTGTAGAATATCAGCCACCTGTAGAGGCACTGATGGTGTAGATGATACTGATAGAAATGTGTAGAATTTTGGTGAAAGTCCGGAATTATTTGGATGAGGTAAGACAGAATGCCAACTCTTGGAATGGGATTGAGGTGCTGCATCCCAGAGCGGCCCCGGGTGTGCAGGGGAGGATGGCCCCGATCCTCTCCCAGGGGTTCGTGTCCCTGCATCCCACAGCGATGTCCCCTCTGTGCCAACACCCTGGGTGTGCTGCAGGCACCCTGGGGAGCAGAGTGGAGGGATGACACTTGGGAGAGCGGGGTGGAGCTGTGGCTGTAATTCTGGGCACTGCCTGTAATTCTGGGCGCTGGTGGAGCTGTCGGAGTCCAAACCTCTTCCTGCCAGGAGCTAGGTGATGTTGATGCTGGTTGGAGGCAGTGGGAGCAGAGCTCAGCCTTGCTCCAACTCCACTCCAGCTCCAAAAAACAGAGCTTTGTCCAGCTCGGAGTCGCTTTGGGAATGGTGGCCTCGGTCAGGACCTGCAGGCTGGCACAGCAGGGCTTGGTGCTGTGTGACACCAAGGAGCAGAGCATCCCGACGGGCTCGCCTGTCGCACGGAGACTGACGTGTGTTCCCAGGGGAAAACCATCGGAGCAGCCCATGGCACAGCGCCGGCGGCATGGCTCTGGGGTAACCACGGTCCCAGGAGAGGGGCTGGGATATGGATGAAAGGAACCGCTTTCTTCTCTGGTAAACAACCGTGTTTTTGTCATCTCTGCTTTTATCAAGCCAAAGTGACATTGTTTATGCCCCAGCAGCACCGGCTGCTGTCAGCCCCGCTCTGGGAGCAGCACCGGTGGGTAGCGGCTGCTGCACCATCACCAGTGGGAGAGGAGATCCAAACATCCCGCCTGGGTTTGCTGCTCCTCATGGAAGGAGCCATTTTTTCACAGGAGGACACCCCAGAAGGTTTCCTGATGGGTGTCATCTCCTGAGGTTGCTTTTTAGGAGTCATAGTTGGGGTGTTTTGGGCTCCTGGTTGAACCCAAGGCTGGCAGTGCTTGGAACTGGCTGTGTGTGCTGATGGGCTCCAGCAAGGGATGGGGTATTGGTGTCTTGAACTCTTATGGGGGACTCTGTGGGTGCACAGCTTAGGGTGGACATCGGTGGGAGAGGTCCTGTCACAGGGGCAGGAGCTGCAGCTTGCCTTTTGTTAGCAGGAGTTCTGCAAAGCCAGGCAAATCTCTGTCTCCTTGCCTGCTCCGCAGGGATGTGCCGGTGCTGGAGGCAGGGATGGTGTGCTGTGGGCATCCTGCCATGCCCAGGGGGTTTGCCAGGGGGATCCCACCATGCCCTGGAGGTAGGGATGGTGTGCTGTGGGCATCCTGGCACACCCAGGGGGTTTGCCAGGGGGATCCCACCGTGCCCAGAGGGTTTGTTTGCTGTGCACGGGTGGGGGTTGCCCGGTCACTTCACACACAGATGGTCTGTCTGGAATTTTGATCTTTATCTAAAATTGTTCTAAAAAGGGCTGGGGAAGGGAAGGGAATTAATCTTCATACCGAAACAGCTTAAAATCAACCCAAAATCTGTAAAGCCCTGCAGTTTAAGCCCTTTCAAGAGCAAGCCATAACAGAGCAGCAGCAAAGCCCTGCTGGCTCGGCCAGGCTGTACCAAACAGTGACAGCTTGGAGCCAGTGGTGCCCAGATCTCTTGGTTTCCCTTTCAGTCCAGTCATGGCTGAGGAGAGGAGCAGCATGAGCCAGGAGAGCCCTTTGCACTTTCCCCCAGGGAGCAGACATCCCCCTGGGGCAGCGGAACAGGAGCAGGGAGGAGCAGGCACTGGTATAAATAATCCTCCCTGTCCCTTAGCTGGCCAGGCAGCGGTTGCAGCTTATCTCCTGGCCAGAGGCCACTTACCGCCTCCCGGCCACAGCTCTCCTCCTGCCAAGCTGGAAAGGGCTCTGGAGGGTGCCTTGTTCCTCTCCCTCTCCTGGAGGGAAGATAAGGAAGAGTGTTCAGCAGCCCCAGGGCTTTGGGTGAGCTCAGAGCTCTCTCAGCTCCCAAGGCAAAGGTGATGGCTCTGCCCAGCACTGCGTGGCTCTGTGCAGCACTGCCCCCAGCTCACAGGCTTGTCCCTGGGGGCTTCAGGACAAAAGGGTGGGAGAACTAGAGCTTGGGTGGGAGTGGAGTGCTCAGAGTGGGGAGAGGAAGGGGATTGGGGGTGGGGGGATGAGGATGGTTGTGCTGTAGCCCATGTGTTTGACTTCCATCCCCGAGAAAGGTCCCTCGGCACATCAGGGTGGGTTGTTGCCCCCTGTAACACACCCCTCAATGCTTTGAGAGCTCACCGGGGGATTTATTTCACACAGATGTTCCTCAGACTGCAGGACTTCAGGGAGGGATGTTTGCATGGCGCCTCTTCCAGGTTAAAATTGCTTCTGTGTGAGAATTCCTCGGTGTTGGCCGTGGGTCACAGAGATGTGGGTGCTGGCAGTGCTGCAGCGGGGCTGTGCGTGGCTGTCCCACTCTTCCCAGGTTTCCCTCACCTGTACAATAGGATCCCCCAAGACCCCGCTCCCACACAGCAGGAACACGTGTCCTTCCCCACCCCCAGTAATGGTGCTCCTTCCTCTCCCCACCCCAGTAACAGCAGTGCTGAGTCCCTGGACCGGCTGTATCCCGCTGTGGGCTCCACCAAGCCCCCCCGGAAGAGGACCACCAGCCAGTGCAAGTCTGAGCCCCCGCTGCTGCGGACCAGCAAAAGGACCATCTACACAGCGGGCCGGCCACCCTGGTACAACGAGCATGGGACACAGTCCAAGGAGGCCTTTGTCATAGGTAGGCCACCTCTACGCTGCCCAGGCGCCATCTGTGCCACCTGCCCCATGGCTCTTCAGGAGATCTTGGTGGGATTCGTGCCCCACCACCTCCTTGGAAATTTGAGGTTGGCTCCAGCGTGGACAGGAGCAGGGGGAGTCCCTGTGGTTAGTCCTGCACTGACTGGGTGGGCTGAACCCAAGAGTGTGCAGGGGGGGTGATGGATTGTAGGAAACCACACTCTTTGCTTCCTGTTCCCTCAGCTCCTGTTGCCTGGGCTGTCACAAGTTCCTAGGGATTTAGTCTGGGCTGGTTCCCATGCCAGCACTCCCTGTGTTACATAACCATCTAACGATGGGTTTCCCAGGTTTTGCTGGGCATGTTGCTGGCAGTTCCAGTACATGCCATTGGACATTTTCAGGGATCACCTCTTGGAGTGCCTGTGACTTCCCTCTTTGGAGGCTTCTCCAGCTTAGTGCAACAGCACAGGACCTGGGCTCCAGCCTGTGGTGGGAAAGGCTGTGCCTGGGGTTTGTGGCTTCATCACCTTTTCTCTGGCAGGTCTGGGAGGAGGCAGCGCCTCTGGGAAGACCACGGTGGCCACCATGATCATTGAGGCCCTGGATGTCCCGTGGGTGGTTCTGCTGTCCATGGACTCCTTCTACAAGGTGAGGCTGCACCCCTGTTACCCTGGCCAGGCTCCTCAGGCTGCCGTTGCCCAGAGAAGCTGTGGCTGCCCCATCCCTGGAAGTGTTCAAGGCCAGGCTGGACAGGGCTTAGAGCAACCTGTTCTAGTGAAAGGTGTCCCTGCCTATGGCAGGGGGCTGGAATGAGATGAGTTTTAAGGTCCTTCCAACCCACACCAATCTGGGATTGTGTGGTAACCCCTGGTAAGGAAACATGTTGTAGATTTAGGGACAGCCATGTGGTTTTCCCTTCCAATGGCTCTTGGGGCAGGGAAGAGGTGGCTGGGCACGGCAGTGGGGAGGGAATTCCCAGCCACGTGTCCTAAGCTCTGCTCTGTGGCAGGTGCTGACCAAGCAGCAGCAGGAGCAGGCAGCCAGCAACGACTTCAACTTTGACCACCCCGACGCCTTCGACTTTGACCTCATCATCGCCACCCTGAAGAAGCTGAAGCAAGGCAAAAGCGTCAAGATCCCCATCTACGACTTCACCACCCACAGCCGCAAGAAGGAATGGGTATGGGACACTGAGGCGGTGGGACAAGGTGGGGGATGGCCAAGGCAGGGGAGAGGGGAGCTGACTGGCCCCCTCCAGCCCCTGCCCTTTGCAGCCCGATCAGCACTGTCACCTCTGCTGTGTGCCTGGCTCAGGGTGCATTTTTTGGGTGAGCTGTCACAGTCACAACCCAGAGAGATTCCCTGGGACAGGGCATCTCTGAACAGCTGTTCTGTGCCTAACCACATCCACTCTGACTCCGCAGAAAACCCTGTATGGCGCCAATGTGATTATCTTCGAAGGCATCATGGCATTTGCAGACAAGGAGCTCCTGAAGGTGAGGAAGGGCTTCAAAGCAGTTCCAGGGTGAGATGGTGGGAGAATGCTCTCTCCTGAGGTCCTGCAGCAGGGAGCTGACCTTCTCTTCCAGGTTACACCAATTGCTGCAGCACTTCCCTGTGCAGGAGAAATAGGCTTTGACTCTCCAGCGGCCAGGGAAGAGCCCCTGGCAGAGGTCAAGCATTTCAGCAGATACCTCAATCCCAGCCATTTGTGCCCAGGAAGCAGGAGTTGAGTGGTGACCTGGTTCCTGGCAGTGCTGGTGCAAAAACACAACTAGAAATAGCCCACCTCCACTGCTGCAGCTTGCACGGCCAGAGGCAAAGTCTGCTGAACTTCTACTGCACAGAGCCTATTCCATGTTCCTAGCACTTCAGGCTCTCTTGGGGATTATTTGGATTTATCATAGAATTAAGTAATGGTTTGGGTAGGAAGGGACCTTAAAGCTCATTTCATTCCCCCCTTCCATGGACAGGAACACCTTCCACTATCCCAGGTTTCTCCAAGCCCCATCCAACCTGGCCTTGAACACTTCCAGTGATGGGGCAGCCACAGGTTCTCTGGGTACCCTGTGCGAGGGCCTCGCCACCCTCACGGGGACAAATTTCCTCTCAATAGCCCATCTAACCCTGCCCTCTGGCATTGTGAAGCTACTCCCCCTTGCTCTGTCACTCCAGGCCCTTGTCCAAAGTCCCTCTCCAGTTCTCTTAGAGCTTCTTTAAATACTGGAAGGGGCTCTAAGGTCTCCGCAGAAACTTCTCTTCTCCAGGCTGTACACCCCCAGCTCTCTCAGCCTGTCTCCATCCCTCGGAGCATCTTTGCAGCCCTGACAAATGCTGCAGCAGGCAGTGAGCCATGCACAGACTTAGCCAAGCTCTGTCTAAAAAGTTTCCTCTGGTGCCAAGCAAGCGCTTGGGTTGCACTTTCCTGGAGCAAGGATGACCTCCAGTGGACAGCTGGGTGAATCCCCCAGGAGACTCCACTCAGCATCCCCACTCCTGCCTCTTGCAATTAGGGACGGAGCCATGAGCTACCCTGCTGTGCTGGGCTCCTTTCCAGCATTAATTCCCTGCCTGTGGGAGGGGCTTGGAATGAGATGATCTTTAAAGTCCCTTCCAATTCAAGCCGTCCAAGGATTCTTTGATTAAGAAGCCAGTGCTTGGTGTGTGTCATGGACAGTAACTCCTCCTAGCTCTTAAATAACATCCAGCCAAAGTGTTGGAGCGGGTTAGCAGGAGGGGCAGAGTTTGGAGTAGGACAGGTCTCAGGGGACATGAGAGTAAGGTGGCAGCAGGGGACTCACAGCAGCACCAGCCAGGTTCCAGGGAAGAGCTCCGCGCAGGCGGGAGCAGAGTGGAGTCAGGCACTGTTAAATGGTGCTGGGCTGGGCTGGGCTGAGCCCTGCTTGGGGCAGCAGGGGAAGGTGAGTTGAGTCCCACGCCTGACCCGCTGGGGTTTGTCCCCTCCCCTCTCCTTTCAGCTCCTGGATCTGAAGATCTTTGTGGACACGGACTCGGACATCCGCTTGGTGCGCCGCCTGCGCAGGGACATCAGCGAGCGTGGCCGGGACATCGAGGGTGTCATCAAGCAGTACAACAAGTTTGTCAAGCCTGCCTTCGACCAGTACATCCAGCCTACCATGAGGCTGGCAGACATCGTTGTGCCCCGAGGTACCTGCCCAGGGCTGTCCTCAGTGGCACCCCAGAGACCCTTCAGAGACCCCGGCCCTGTGCCGTCAGCTTTGCCGGCCAGTCCATCTCTCTCTGGCTGGCGAGGGCACAGAGTGTCTGTCCCATGCCAAAGCAAAGGTCCTTCCAGCTGAGGGTCTCCAAACACTCCCCAAAAGCATGGGGAAAGTCTGTACATTTCCCTCAGCCAGTCTCCTGCCCTACCAGCTCCTGAAGCACAGCGATTTAAGAGCTGGAGATGACTTGGAGATATCCAGTAACAGATTATTGAATGAGGATTTAATAAAAGCAGGAATGTCTCCTGCTTCACTAGGAAAGGGCTGTTTGGGGAAGCAGTGTGGTTTTGAACACAGAGGGAAATTTAGGGAAGAAACATGGAAAAAACCTGTGGTGCTGACCAGGGTGACTTTTCTTTCCCTGATATAAAGTGTCAGGACAAGAGGAAACGGCCTCAAGTTGCATCAGATTGAAAGTCAGGGAAAATATCTTCACCAAAAAGGCTGTCAAGCCCTAGCACAGGCTGCCCAGGGCAGTGGTGGAGTCACCATCCCTGGAGAGATTTAAAAGGCATGTGGATGTTGCACTTGGGGACATGGTTCAGTGGTGGGCTTGACAGTGCTCATTTAATGGTTGAACTCGATCTTAGAGGGCTTTTCCAGCCTTAACAATTCTGACTCTGTGATTCTTTTGCTTTTGGGTCACTCCAGGGAGTGGAAACACTGTGGCCATCGACCTGATTGTTCAGCACGTCCACAGCCAGCTGGAAGAGGTAAGAGCTGCCCAGTCCTTGGGTGGTGAGGGGGGTTCACAGCCTTGCCTGGCAGGGAGCCATGCCCTGGGTGCCCAGGTGGGAATGGCCTGGCTTCTCCTGTGCTCCAGGTGTGGGAGTCCCTGTGAACTCCTCCCAGCCTTCTCTCTCACTCCAGTGAAGGAAACTGCCTTCTCCCTGTGCTCTGGTTGGTCCTGGCTCCTCTGCCAGCTGTGGTCCAGCAGCAGCTTCCTTCCCTCCCTGGGACAGCAAGTCATCAGGGGACAAACCAGCCACCCTCCCGCGATCCGAGGGATGTGTCCCCCTGCCTGCAACACTCCCAGGGCCAGCATTGCCCCAAACCCTCCACTGCTCCAGCTCTTGGGCTTCTCCTCTTCCCTCCCATGCAGACACTGCTGCATTCCAGTCAGGAGCCCACTTTTCCTCTTCTGTGCTGTGTGCAGCTCCTGGGTTTCAAAATCCAAAGTCTGGTCACGTTTGAGCCCCAGCCCAGGCACATGCTCCATCACTTCCCCACTGCTGGCTTTAAGTCTTCTGTTTGTCCTGGGCCAGTCCTGGCTGGTGGTTTGGGACCCTGCAATGAACTGATGGCATTTTGTGTTGCTGTCCCCGAGCAGCACAGCCTCCTCCCGCCCCACACTTGTAGCTTTGGTGATGTTTCAGTCGTGGAGATGCTCAGAGTGATGTCCTGGGAGGTGGAGGGAGTGTGACCTGGAGATAGATGAACTGGAAAGTAAAGGGCTTGATTCTTTCAAGTCCTTTTTGGAGCTCCCAGGTGGCAGGAGCTGCTCAGGCCTGGGATGGGAGCTGGCACGCCGCGGCATCCAGCTTCCCATGCCTGCTCAGGAGGGACTGCTCTTGGGCAAAGGTGTCTTGGCAGGTTCCTCCTCCTGGAGTACCTGGCTGCCTGAATTCCCAGCACTAAACTCCGGCAGGTTGGGAAGGTGGTTTCTAAACCCTTGGTCACAGGAGGAAGGATCAGAGCCCCAGCATCACTGCTCGTGTCGGGCTGAGGAGGGCACCCAGCCCTGCGGCAGAGTCCAGGAAAGGGGAATGGCTGTTTCCCCCAGCTCCTGGGATCCAGCCAGGGAATATCACAGCAAACCCAGCACCCCCAGGGTGCCGCTGTGAGCCAGGAGAGGGGTTGGCTTTGGGGGGGGCTTTCATTGACCTGGGGAGGGGAAGAAGGGCAAAAGGCTACATATGAATTCAGGAAAATACTCCTATTTTTCCTTTTCTTTTATCTTGAAACGACCCTGGTGTTGACAATGCTTAATACCGGTTGCGTTGTGTCTTTGTGTTGCTGCCGCAGCGTGAACTCAGTGTCAGGTAAGAGCCCTCACTCTGTCCTGTCTGTGCAGCCGAGGCATTCCCAATGCCAGGCACCGCTTGGCCTCTCCCCGACCTGCGGCGGGACCGGCAGCTCGCGTAGCGCACGGCCTCCTCACGGTGACAAAAGGCCACCTTGCCCCTGGCTTTGGGATGGCAGGGACAGGGTTGCTCCCCAGGGAGGTACTGCCAGCTTGAGTGCAGACCCCTGAAGCCGGGACAGGGCCAGGTTTGTAGCTGGGGATCCCTGGTCTCTTTAGAAGGGGAGGCTTTTCATCCTGAGATTCTCTTTTATTTCTCTTTGTCCTCTAAGATGAACAGTTTTCAGAGCCACTGTCCATCCCTGATGATTAAATGTCGTTAAACATCAATTATTAGATTAGTCAAAGCATCTTGAAAAAAGGGTGGAGAGTGACTTTTTAAATGGGCAGATAGTGATAGGGCAAGGGGGAACAGTTTTAAACTAAAGGAGGAGATACTTAGATCGGGTAATAGGAAGAAATTCTTCCCTGTGAGGGTGGTGAGGCCCTGGCACAGGTTGCCCAGAGAAGCTGTGGCTGCCCCATCCCTAAAAGTGTTCAAGGCCAGCTTGGATGGGGCTTGAAACAACCTGGGATAGTGGAAGGTCTCCCTGCCCATGGCAGAGGGTTGGAATGACATGTTCTTTAAGGTCCCTCCCAGCCCAAACCAGTCGGTGATCTTGAGGGAGGTGGGAGCCCTGGACCCCTTGATGCACGCAGGGATCTGCCTGGTGGCACCCAAAGGAGCCCATCAGCTTCACATAGCCAGAGGTACCAACTTTCCCACAGCTTCTGGAGGATGTACAGCCACTTCTGGAGGACTGAGAAAATCCTGCTGCCTAAATCCAACAGGATTTCTAATTTCTCAGTATCTGCAGGTGGATGCTATAACGTATATGTTGATTTACTTAACCTCTTCAGAGTGTGGCCCCAGATGGGACTTCAGCTCTCTTGCTTCCATTAAGAAGCCAACTAGGCTTTCAGGTATTCTTGTAGGAAGCAGAGGGAATGCATTACTGGAAATGGGTTTCCATTTAGATCTCCGTCATTGCATGGAGATGCTCTAGTCAAGTAACCTTAAAATTTACATTTGGCATACAATGAGCTTTTAAAATAACTGAGATGAACAGGGAAAAGGCTCTGCCTTACTTATTTCTGCCTCAGCCAGTCATTTCCTAGATGAGGCAAGTGGATGTTTTATTTTATTTCCCTTTGCTTGTTTAACACCCTGGGGCCTGACATTTCCTTACAGACACGTAAGCTTCCCTCTGTGTCTGGAGGTCCAGGTGGGAAAGTGCTCTTTAGTATGGAGAGAAATCTGTTGCTTTAAAAATGGCAGGAATAACATTAGAGAGGAGACTAATATGTGTGCAAATATATATGTGTATATAGAGATAGATAGATAGATACACTCATAAAATTTCCTTTCTCTTTAATCAAAGTGGGGCTCAGTACAGGTGATGTTCTTCTGCACTTGAAAATCAGGTATTTAATATATCCATAAAGTATTAGAAGTTTTATGACAGCGAGTTTGGAAAGGTAACTCTGACCTCCCAAAACGCCTCCATGATCACCACAGCCACAGGTGGTTTTATGTTCTGTTTACGGCTTCCGTTTATGCCTTTGATAGAAAATCTGGAAAAAAATTCCTGCAAAAACCCAAATCTGCTGCCACTGCTGGAGCCCCAGTGCTTTACTGCTGCTGTGGTTTCCCCCAGCCCTGCTGTCTCTCTGCAAGAGGAATGGGGTGGATGGAGAGTCACGTCGAGTGAGATGTGCCTGGCAAATACGGGCTTTTCATCGCAAACAATTCCCCATCCTCTTGTCTGGAATGGCTTCATCTAAATGTCACAGTTGTTGTTCTGAAGTCGCTGCTGTTTGGCGGCGGTGGGGACACAGGGAAGGCTTTGTGCTGGTAGGATAAAACCTGAATGCTCAGATCTGGCCCCAGTCCAAGGTGTCTCTGTCGTCCCTGTGCTCCAGGGCTGCCTCTCCTGGCCAAGGGACCGTCTGGGACAGGCAGGGAGTGCCTTTCCCCACTCAGATGGGTGAATTCTGGGGAGTTTAAAGCAAGTGCTGCCTTCCTTGGACATGCAAGGCTTGTTTTCATCCTGAAACCCCTGGCTCCTGAGCAGCATGCTTGCCTTCCCAGTTATTCCCTCAGAGCACAGGTTGGACCTTAGCATTCTTGGGATATTTCTTGTCCAGCTTCCCCCATGTTTGACTGTGCTCACGCTGGAGATGTAGTTCCATACCAGCACTCCCAGGTGGGTATTCCTCCTGGAGCCTGGCAGCAGGAGCTGGAGCAGCCAGCCCCTGCTGAGGCACAGTGCTCCCAGCCCAGCCTGTTCTCCATCCCTCCTGCCACGCTCTCAGCATCCAGCCCTGCTCCTGGAGCCAGCGCTCTTTCCAGCTGATTCCCCTCACCAATCAATATTCCCCACCCCCAAGGTCCCGATCAGCTTGGCGTGCCCTTTGCCAATTGTGTCTTTAAATATCAACCCGTGGCGCAGTTTAATAGCCCTTGTTTGAAATGTCAGCCCTGAAAGGCAGCCGTGTACGTGTTTGAAATGCCTTGACTGCATCATCTCCTTTGTAGCTGGATGTCTCTTGTCTGCTTCCTGCTTGATAGCATGTTCCACAAAGAGCTGAGGATGCTCCCTGAAGCCTTCCTGGGAGATGGTCACCCCTTTCTCTCTCTCTCTCTCTCTTTCTCTTTCTTCTTCTTTCCATTTTTTTTTTCCTTTAAAGCTTTTGTTCTCAGGGGGAAAAAATAAGTTTCCAAAATAAGACATTTTCTTGACGTGCTCATGGCCGCCCATCTGGATGTTCCGTCACAGTCCTGTCTTGGCAGGGAGGGAGAGGAGGCATCGCGCTCCCTCCTTCCCTCCCAGGATGGGCAGGGGGTGACAGCAGGGGTGGGATGGCTGCTGGAAGGGCTGAGTTCTTTCCTCAGCCTGCAGGCCCTCTCCAGCCATGCTGAGCCCAGGGCCGGTCCAGCTGAGCCCAGGGCAAGGAAGCTCTTCCCTGCAGGCGATGTTCTGTTCAGAGCCAGGTTTCTCTCCATGTTTCCAGTGCTCTTGGCTTTCCATGTTCTCCAGGGCTTGAGCAGATCATCAGCATGCAGGAGGGGGACACCCCTGTGAGCCCACAAGCAGTTTTCCTGGGAGCAGGGCAGGTTGGATGAGGGATTTTCTAGGTTGGACAAAGGTTTTTGGCCTTGAGTGCCTGCGCTTGCTCTGAGGTTGCAGTGGAGTGGGTGGGGGCTCGGCATGAGCCCTGGAAGTGTTGAGTACCAGGTTGGATGGGCTTGGAGCAACCTGGTCTAGTGGAGGGTGTCCCTGCCTGTGGCAGGGAGGGTGCATTGAGCTGATCTTTAAGGTTTCTTCTCATCCAAACCATTCTAGGATTCTGTGGTTCTACGTCCCTCCGCACTCCAAGAGCCACCGTTGCAGTGTGGTACTACCTGGGACAGAGATGGGACAGTGTCCCTGCTGTCCCTGCTGTGGCTCCAGGACAGTGAGAACAGACAGTTCTTTTCCCTCATGGAGCTGGGAGTGGAGCCAGTGCCATGGAGAGCAGGGGTGACATGGCTTGGTCACCAAGGGAGGAGTGTTGGGTCTGCATGGTGATGGCCCAGACACCAGGCAGGTCCAAGAGCCATTGATCAATTAGGGGATTTTTTTCCCCCTCTTACTAATGACAGTGCTTTCTCCTCTGTTTCATGTCGTGTTTGTCCCTCTCCTCTTAAACTGTCGTGTCTCCTGTCTTGTCTGCCCTGAACATCCCTCTCACCGGGTGACCAGAGGAAGCTGCGCTGGGATATGTGAGGAGACAAACGCTTATGGCAGTGTTTTGGTTGTGACACTAACGGCGGGGAGTGGGCGAGGGCTGTGCAGGGTGAGCCGCCTCACTAACCCGGCTGGGGGACCTTGGGGCTCATGGGGTCCTGCTTTGCTGGGGCTCTGTGGGCCAGACAGAGGTGGGGGCACTTGAGAGAGAAGCTTTATCCCAAAAATGGAACCTGTTTCCCCAGAAAGTACCATGGAGGGATCCCCACAACACTGAGTGGCTTCCAAGCAGGGTGGTGTCCAGACCTCCCTGTCCCCGCACTGCATGGGTGTCGAAGGAAGGTGTGGAAAATTTGGTGACAGAATGCTGGCAGCATTTCTTGGGCGTCTTGTTGACAGCTCGGGGTGCAGGGGAGGTGTTCCCACTGCTCGTGGAGGTTGGAAAACCCTTGGCATCTGTGGCAGGGAGCAGGAGTCAGGTCACACCACAACAGGAGAGGGGCTGCCCATTCCACTGGCATGGTGGGATGCTGTGACACGGACCTGGCAGTGATGCAGGGGAAAAGTGCCAGTGGCAAGCTCAGTCCTGTGCTCCTTGGTGAGCTGTGGTGATGGAAGATGACCCCAACAGCTGCTGTGGTTTAGGCAACAGCAGTTTGTCATCCGGGCAAACCCAGCCAAGGCTGTGTGCCAAGGGTGTGTGGCTGCATGTCGGGGGCCCATCTCTGCCCCCTAAAGCAGGTGAGCTGGCAGCCCCCATGCCAGCACTAGCATCTACCCAAGGCAGTGCTCATGCCCTCCCCACCACGTGTTGGCATCAAGGGGGTTGAGAGGGGTTTAGGCAGGGCTGTGCCCCCAGGATCTGTCCCCAGGCCAGCTGTGGCAGGAGGAGGGAAGGGAGGGCTGTGGGGGCAGAGCTGTGGGGGCAGAGCTGTGGGTGCTGCCAGCAGCACAGCCCTGGCATGGGAGCATCTCCGAGGGCTTTGAACCCACGAGACAGCGACTAACGGAGTGAGCTCGCTTCACTGACGGCAGGGCCGGGGCCTTGAGGGCTGCTTGTCCCAAACCAACGATGGGGTCTGCACACAGCGGGCAGGCCGCGAGGGAACCACAACCCACCCATGCTCTCTGCATGGCTGCCAGCTGTCCTGGCTCTCTGGAGCGTTCCCTGCATGGGGGCTCTTGCCTGCTACACAGGACTGGAGCTGGTAAAGCAAGAAGGAGCCCTTAAGTACCCACAGGCCTTGGGAATGTCTCGTTTGGTGTTGGATGGCCAAGACCAGGAGATGGCTATGTGGATGGAGGCCTCAAACTCTGCCCTCCTCCATGCCTATCCATCTTCTCTGTCTTCCTCTCTGCTTGCGTGCCTCTGTGTGCCATTAATCCAGGTTTCTGCTTGATTTGAAATCTTAATCATGCAGTGCTTTCATTTGCTCTCTTCTCTGCCTCCGCGACATCTCCATGTTTTTTGCCGGATGCAGCCGCTGGCACGTGTGTGATCTGACGTGTGGCTTTCGAACCCCAGCCCTCCTCCCAGACAAAGTTGCTTGTCCATCCTGCCCAGCCTTGTGGAAGCCAAATGTGACCTTCCTCTCATTACTGCCTCTCTCACAGGGAGAAGTGACTAATGGGGCTCCATTGTGCGCTTCCCCATGAATGGTGTTCCCTTGATCCCAGAATAGCTCCCAGCCCTATTCGTTATGTGGAATGAGTCACACAGAGCCAGTCCTGTCCAGCCATAAAGTCTTGAAGCTGTTCCCGATTTGGAATGGGCCAGGTGCTCTCTGAAATAGTCACATTCCAGATATGTGCCAGTGCTGCCAGCCTGGCTGCCCGTCCAATTCCTGGTGACATCTGGCACTTGCAGGTCAGAGACAACCACAACAGCCCCTCCTCACCCCATGAGTCCAAGATCCATCAACAGATAAGATTCTGGAATAGGAGAAGGTTTTGATTTTATTTTCTACTTTCTTCCCAGACAGTGGAAAGGAAGATGGGCCAGCCACCTTCAGAGAAGCTGTGGCTGCCCCATCCCTGGAAGTGTTCAAGGCCAGGTTGGATGAGGCTTGGATTAACCTGGTCTAGTGGAAGGTGTCCCTGCTCATGGCACAGGGCTGGAACAAGACGGTCTTTAAAGTCCCTTCCAACCCAAACCATTCTATGAACCTGGGTCAGCTGCCAAGCAGGAAGGGCAGGTCCTTGGGCTGCAAGGTCTCCCTAACTCCAGTGACCCCAGTTCGTGGGAGCAGGTCCCTTTGCCATGGCAGGGACCAGGCAGGGCTGGCTGCTCGCTCAGTTCAGCTGGATGGCCTCTGTGTGTGTTTGCAGTGTGAGATGACATCTGGGAGGATGGCTCTGGCCGTGTGCTGTGCTCCAGCCTTCAGGCAGCCTTCCCCAGACCTTCTGACCCGTGTGTTTGGTTTTCAGGGCTGCCCTGGCCTCTGCCCACCAGTGCCACCCCCTTCCTCAGACCCTCAGTGTGCTGAAGAGCACCCCTCAGGTGAGGGGCATGCACACCATCATCAGGTAAAGCCCCTGCCGTGACTCCTGGGGTGGGATGGGGCTCAGCTGCTTCTGGGACAGGCTGGCCTGTCTTTGGGCTTCCCAATCCCACTTCTGCCTGTCTGTATGGCTTGGAGACACAAGACAGGGCAGATGGTGATGGCCCCTGCATAGAGGAGCTGTGTAGTTACTGCTCAGTGATCTTGCCAACTGTTTTTCTGCTTTTTACCTTAAAACAGACAGCACAGTTTCAGGCTCAGATGGTGCAAACAAGAACCAGGAAGGAGCAGGGACTGCCAGACCTCTGCTAGCATCTCCTGGGACACATTTTGGTCCAGAGCTGACATTGCCTTTCCTCCCCCTCTAGAAACAAGGAGACCAGCAGAGACGAGTTCATTTTCTACTCCAAGAGGTTGATGCGGTTGCTGATTGAGCACGCGCTCTCCCTGCTCCCGTTCCAGGTGAGTTCAGGGCTGTAGATGCTGGGTTTCCTCTCTGATTCCTAACCCTCAACTGCTGCGGAGCCAGGACAGTCCTGGTGCTGCTCCTCCAACCTTCCCCATGGATCAGTCCTTTTAACCCTCAGATTAAAAAGCACCAGGACTCCCCAAGGCTACGGAGCAATGCTGTGACCCTGGGTGACAGCTTTGTCCAGCCTTGGTATCCAAGGGTCTAGCCCCTATGGCTGGCTGACTCCAGGTCTCCTGTGAGAGCCGCATCAGAGCTCCTGGTAACTGTTTTCACATGTTTTTTGTAGAGTTGCACAGTCCAGACCCCTCAGGGACACGACTACGAAGGGAGAACATACAGCGGGAAGCAAGTAAGTAGAAGCCAAAGCACTGCTGAGACCTGCCCTGTGGGGGTGCACTGGAAGCCCTGGTTGCCATCAGGCTGAGTTTGGTGCCTGCTAATCATGAGTATGACAATACCATCAGGGAAGGCAGGTCGGTGACAAAAGGTGCCATCAGCAATGTCACTGTGCCACTCATGCCCTCTCACTGAGGGTGGCAGCCTGGCCTGGGAGCAGCACAGCCCTCTTGGAAGGGATGTGCTTTTGGGTTGCCCGTTAGAGTCTCCTGCTGCGGAGACTCAGTGTGGGGTGGGGGCAGCTCCTACACGGTGCAACCAGCCCGGCCGTGTGCTGCAGATCACCGGGGTGTCCATCCTGCGAGCGGGAGAGACCATGGAGCCGGCGCTGCGCGCGGTGTGCAAGGACGTCCGCATCGGCACCATCCTCATCCAGACCAACTGCAACACGGGCGAGCCGGAGGTAAAGCCCGGGGCTGCTGAGGGCATCTCCTGGTGTTAACCTGCATGCGGGGTGGGGGCGTGGCTCAGGTGTTTCCTGACAGCTCTTCAGCAGCCCAGGAGCTGGTCTTGGCAGGGGTTGAGTGCTTTGAAAGCCGCTCGAGTGGGTTTTCCAATGAGCTTGTGCATGCAGGGGCTGGTTTGCTGCCGAGTGTTTGTGTTGGCTCCGAACTGACAGCCGGGCTCCTAGCCATAGAGAGGCAGGAGGGATCCTTCACCCCTCAAAGAGAAGGGCTCAGGGTGCTCCATTTGCCGGCAGCCTCTAAGCTGCTCTCTCTTTCTTCCACCCAGCTCCACTATCTGCGGCTGCCGAAGGACATCAGCGAAGACCACGTCATCCTGATGGACTGCACAGTCTCCACGGGCGCTGCGGCCATGATGGCAGTGAGGGTGCTGCTGGTACGGACGGTGTCGGGCAGGGGCTTGGCTCTGGAGCAGCCTCCAAAGCACCAGCTACAGCCATGCTGAGGGGATGTGCCTGGAATTGGCTCCTCTGTGGGAAGGAGGGTGTCAGGGCACACAGCACAGGCTGGGGTAACTCACCCTGAGCTATCCCTGTGCATTTCCTGTAGGATCATGATGTCCCCGAGGACAAGATCTTCCTGCTCTCCCTGCTCATGGCAGAGATGGGTGTCCACTCGGTTGCCTATGCATTCCCCCGGGTGAAGATCATCACCACGGCCGTGGACAAGAAGGTGAATGACCTCTTCCGGATAATCCCCGGCATCGGTGAGTGTCTTGGTAGGAATGACTCGTCGTGAGGGGAATTTTAGTGCTTCTGGTGGGGAGAGGACATGACACCCTGGTTGTCAGCAGCAGTTTAGGTCTGGCCTTACATTACCCAGAGCCCCACTGCCCCTCCTGGGTCCTGCTGCCAGGTGAGTGTCAGGATCACCGTGCTGGCTCTGAGAGCTGCCAGGCAGCCATCGACTTGTCAGCAACAGGAGCCATTCCACATGCCCTGAGCCTCCTCCAACCCCAGGCAGAGAAGTCAGGCTGGGACAGCTGGAGCAGCCCTGTGCCCACCTCCTTTCCTAAGCTGCCACCTTCCACAAGTTCACCCGAAACAAGCTCACCGCGTTCTTCTGTCCTCACCTCTACTGTGCCAGGAAACACCTTCCACTGGGTGCTAAACCAGCCTACGGCCTGCTCCAGTTTTGCTGCCACTCAAGTTTTCCTGCTATTTAAGCTGTCAGAGAAACCCTGCTTTGGTCCCCTTGCCTGCTGTGATGAGGACAGGCAGGAGGATGGGTCGCAAGGCTCCCACAGTGCTGCACCCTGACTCTCTCTCTCCCCACAGGGAATTTTGGTGACAGGTACTTCGGGACGGATGCTCCTCCTGACTGGAGCGATGATGAGGATGCTCTTAGCACTTAGCTGGATGTGGAGGTGCCACTGGCACCAGGCAGCTTCAGCACCGCACCTTAACCCCTCTGTCCAGTGCAGATTTCTCCTTCCTCTCACCAAGCATAGATATTTTTTTCAAATCTTACATCGGAGATCTAGGGCATATTTTTTCAAAGAGACATAAATCCTAGTTTGATTTTATGGACAGTTGTGTGTCCCAGCATAGAGCGGAGTTAATTTATTTTAATTTAAATATTTGCCTATATAACTTATTGGAGATATTTTATAAAGGACAATAATAAATTTTTTCTCTGGTTTTCTTGAATGGAGCCATTCTTTGTCACTTCCCATGGGTGCCTAGAAGAATTCGTGACCCTTCAAGATACAGTCCTGGGAGGGGAGATGCCATGAGCAGTGGTGGGAGGTCAAGAATACCACACACTCGATCCTAACAAAGACTTGGTGCCAGAGTAGAGGCAGTTCCTCCTGTCTGAAGGGAAACCAAAGCTGTTATAGAACCTCCAAAGGAGCTGCACGAGGATGGTGAAGGATCTGCAGGGAAAGCTGAGCTCACTTGGTTTGTTCAGCCTGGAGGAGTCTGAGGGGAGACGGTCGGGGTCTGCAGCTTCCTCCTGAGGGAGGTGGAGGGGCAGGCACTGATCTCTGTGTATGACCAGGGACAGGACCTGAAGGAATGTCTGGAGCTGTGTCATGGGATGTTTTAGGTTGGGTATTAGGGAAAGGTTCTTCCCCCAGAGGGTGGTTGGGCACTAAAACAAGCTCCCCAGGGTGGTGGTCATGGTCCCAAGGCTGCCAGAGCTCCAGGAGCATTTAGACAACACACTCAGGCACAGGGTGGGATTGTTGGGGTGTCCTGTGCAGGGCCAGGAGTTGAGCTCAATGATCCTTGTAGGTCTCTTCTAACTCAGGAGATTCTATGATTCTATGAAGTTCAGCTCGGATCATATCACACTTCAGCTGAAGAAGCACCAAGTCCTGTTGTGAGTTCAGCAGCCAAAGTGAAACAGAGCTCACCCCAACCCCAGCTCTTGCTGAATCAGAGCTGCTCGAGACATGGTGAGGAGCAGGTTCCGTATCTGTCCTAAGACACAGTGAACAGAGCAGGGAGACCTCAGTGGAAGGAGAGCCAGCCCCACATGAGGGGCATTCAGCCAGAGGAGGCTGTGACCTCCAGGGCTGAACGTGGAGCATTTTCCTTTCCTGCAGGATTCAAAGTACCAATCCAACATCTTTGTTCAGGAGACAAACATGCCAAGAGCAGCAAACCTACCTCTTGTCTGGGCATCCCTGGCCCAGAGCCGGCTCCTGAGGGGTCAGGCAAGGCAAGCAGGTGCTGCTGACAGTGCGGGACTGGGAGGGGGATGCTCTGCCAAGCCCTCACCAAAATGGAGAGTCACCTGGTGATCACTCAGTGTGGGCTTGGGTGTGACGAGCCCGAAATAACTGCCACTGCTCTGCGGCACATTGTGTAAATTCTCAACTAGATTTAAAAGAAAACACACACCCGAGTTCCTGCCAGCACTTGGTGAAAGAAGGAGCCCTCCGCTGAAAGCCACGCTCAGAGCCAACACTGACACTCGATTAGTGTCTGCTAAAAATAGTTCCCTGTGTGGGTGGAAGGAGAGCTCATGAGCACGAACACGGGAGGACAGGCAGGCGTGGGGGGTTTGGGCTGGAGCAGCAGGTCAGCAGCGGTGGGTCACCAGGTCCGTGGAAGAGCATGACACGGACAGGGATACCTTCCATTAGACCAGGTGCTCCAAGCCCCATCCACCCTGGCTTTGAATACTTCCAGGGATGGGGTATCCACATGTCGTTTACTTGGGGGGGCAAAGCACCTCCTCTCCCCCAGTATGCTTGGTTTCTGCCTTCAGGTGACGTGCGACAGACGAGAGGAAACAGTTGTGCTGGGGGAGGTTTAGAATGGACGTTGGGGAAAATTTCTTC
>VWZT01001070.1:40164-66648 GCA_013397055.1 Pachycephala philippinensis
AGAACACAATTTGCACAGACACAGGCAATTTTAACCAGTGAATGTGGAGCGGACAAAGCCTGCACATGTCCCAGCATATTCCAGACTGCAATTCTACACCAAGAACAGGCTTCAGGCAAAATCTACAGGGACAGACAAAGTGATATTGGGTTTAAGCCTAAAAATGGCTTTTTGTTCCACGGGGTCAAAGAAAGACATTAACTAAATAAGGACCTCAAACCAAATCATACATAAATGTCCTCAAGGCCATCCAAGTCAGGAAAAGTTAGAAGTATCTTGCAGTAAACCACCACATTTCAGGTCTGTAAGGACTATGGGCAAAGAAGAAAAGACTTAAGGAGTGTGCTGCTGAAATTGAGCCATTAATGAAAAGTAACAGGTTTTTTGGGGAATTTTTGGGGCCGGATGTGGTACTAAAATCATGCTGATCCGCAGCAAGCTCCCATGCAGGCAAATACGTGCTTGTACCAACAGCCACAGCAAAGTCTGGGTGTGCAAACACTCCTCACTGAGCACTGAGACCGTGGGGAGAACATGTTCTCCTCCCCAGCACGTTGAACATGGTTTCATGGTAGATTTCACGTGCTCCATCCTTGCTGTTCATGCAAAGACAGCAGGAAAATATATTCAGAATGGTTCTCTGGGTCCCTGCCCTTTCCTGGTGGTTTTTGTGCAGACCAACAGATCTTTACCCTGCTCCAAAGCACCACCTGGAGCTGGTGAGGGAGCAGCAGACACGGGGGAAGATACCAACAGCCCCTCCACAGAAAGAGGGGAAAAACAAATCAGGGAGGTGGGGGTACAAGGGACAGTAGAGGCATTGTGATATAAAACCGTAGCGATCAAAATTAACGAGGCCGTAATTACCCACTGAAAGTGCCAAGAATGGGTTCTCTGGAGCTGTTCTAGATCCTGACTCTGTATCACCTAAAGCAGGACTATGGACAACAAAATACACCAGCAATTCAGCAGCTGCCTAAAATGCCTTTTTAACAGTTAAACCTCAATAAACCACAGTTTCTAGAACAGAATTCAGACTTGATTTGGTTTCAAAATAGTACAGGAAACCTTTCAGTGGTTTCCACATAGTTGTTCCGAGGAAAAGAGAAACACTGGTGTAAACAAATCTAAATGCAAGACAATGTGCAAATTATACAATATAAACACAAAGAAAGGTGGTTTGTTCTTAAAAATCCATTTAAATACGCCACAAAGATGTTCATGAGAAAATTAAAGGGTTAGTGTATTATAAAAGCTTTAAAAAAAGACATGTAATACCCCATTTGCCTATTAAAATGTCAAATTATTAGAACAAATTTTAAAAACCAATTTTTTTTAAACATTTCTGCTGTTGCCTACTGTCTGCATTTTACTCATTTGCTCAGTGAGAGCCAGTTAACCAGTTTCACTTTAAGATTCTCATGCATTCAGAAACAAAGCTGCACTATTTGGTCTTTAGCATTACAGGAAAACAACTGAACTCAAATCAAAACAGAATTGTGCTTGGAGTTAAAATCCCACTGCCACCACCACAGGAGCCCATTCCCTGTTGGTTTTGGTTCCATTGTCACTGGAGATCGCCTCATACACAACGAGCTGTTCAATTTACTGTTCAAAGATTGGCAACTCTCCCTTTTTATTTTTCAAGGTAGATTTATTTAAGCTGAAAACCAGCATTAGAGAGGACTCCAGCTCTGCAGGACTGGCATTTTTTGGTTCTTGGCTTTGTAAACTTGCTTAGATAATAACGCAGGAATAGAAGGAGGAATGAAAGAATTGGTTTGTTGCACTCAAATGAAAATCCTCAACTTCTAAAGGTCTTCAACAGCTCAGCTGTACAGAAGTGGCTACTGTGACACTTTTTAAATCTCATTTTTAGGCCAGTACTGCTGCTTAAAATGCAGAATGTCTCCATCGCACTGATATTGTGACAACTCAATACGTTACACCACAGACATTTAACATAACTCCATACATGCTATTAAAAAAAAAAACCAACAAAAGAGGAGAAAAAATAAAAGAAAGGAAACAAATAAGACCGTAGCTAAACTGCTTTAAATACTGCATGCTACAGCACTTCACGTATCATCGAGATACGACACTGAAAGGTGACAAAAGGCTGAAGGGATTACAAAATATTTTCGGCAGGTTGGAAAGCTGCCTTCTTACTGTGGCAGAATTATTCCCCCTCCCCATTCTCTACTTCTAATGTTCATGATTCTAGTGTTGAGTTGGCCATGTTTTTTTTTTTTTTATCCATTCTAATGACAGTGTTTCCTTAACTTAATTAAATCCATCAGTGTGGTAGCTGGGGTGAGAGTCAGCTGTGAGCTGGGTTGTCTCTGTGGCTGATGCTGGCTGTATCACAATAGGTGCGTCTGAGGCCTCTGAAAAGCGAAGACAAAAGGCTTAGCACACCAAGGAGCAAACACAGCACTGTATGTTTTGGTAAGCACATCTCCCTACAACCCTCTGATAACACCATTTTACACTTCTCTAGGAGCATGATATTAATTCCCTGATTTTCAGTGTGCACACAACAGCATTCACCTCAACTCTACGTGTGGAATGTTTATTATATTTCCTTCTTCCTGTAAAAGCAGCTGATCCTCACCCACCATTCAGCACTGCCCATTAAAAAAGTCATCACAGCATACACAAGGCTCTACAATATTTTAAATGAGTGGTTTAATCCTACAGAAATAGCTTCACAAACAGTATTAGAGCTACAAGGGTAGCAGTGTCAGTTCCTCTACACCTGATGCAGTTAATGCTGCCTCGACACCCCCAATCTTTGGGTACAAGAGCCTCTTTCTGAAATCCCACACGACTGGTCCATATGTTACCCCAGGATGTGGAAGGAACCTAATGATGGTCACTGACTGCTCTGAAGCTGATCCCACCAGCTTCAGTGAAGACCCTCTGGGAGTTTTTAGCAACTCTATCTCTGGTGTCAGCATCACTCATGCAACTCTTGTGGCACAAACATTCCCTGCTCATCATCGACACCCCAGGAGCTGATTTCTCCTCACTGAGCACTCCAGCAGGGACTGATGTTCATCCTAGAGAGCTTGTAGCATTTTCACCTACCCCTTTCATCTGACTGCAACTGTGCCTCCAAGTCCTCTGGAGAGACATAGAATTCCTGCTCTTCGCCTTCGGGAGGTTTCGGTTTACACTTCCCACAGCAACAATTACAGCAGCAGCACAGACAGCAGCAGCAGTAGCAGCCTGTGATGAGCCCACAGAACACAAACAAGGCCTGCAGAGGACAGAAAACACAGAAATAGTCATAACCTGTGTCTCCTGTGCCATGACCACAGAGTTTGTGAGACTTGGATACAGAATCAGAGAGCAAAACCACAGCAGTGCAGAGAGAGAACTCAGTAGCTACAGCTTTGTACTTCATCACCGAGAAATACTTAAAATGATGTGCAAAAGTGGCTATGATTCCCACATTTTACACTCAGGTGAATACTGCCAGCCTGGTTTGCTTGAATAATTCCTACAATTTAAGTTAAGTGGACTATTTTGCTGCATCTGGAAGAAGGTACAGGTCTAATAGGTGCATCTGTACTAAAACCAGGGGTACAACAGTTCAGGACAGGCTGTAACTTGCATAAATAACCCTGGAAAAAGACTGAGCTGTACCAGCTGATGCACAGGTCATGATGTACCTATGGCAGGGACTTGGAGCAGCCCAAGGCTGTGGGCATGGCTAGGGATTGATGCTCCCAGCATGTGAGCAAGGCAGCTCCAAGCGAGCCAGGTCTGCCAGGTGCCTATCACAGTGACAATGGGCTAAATTAAAGTCTTCCTATAGGTCACTGTGCAATTGTTTGAAAAAAATAATTTTACAGATAGCAAACCAGCAGGGTGATATAATTATTGTCTTCCTTAGGGGAATCAAGACATGGAGGCTACACTGGCAAAGGGTAGAAAAATGGTCCCGTGCAATGAAATGTAAGATTTTCTCCTGCTTGAGCCCAAGTTCACAGTCAGGACTCATTTTGCAAAATTACTTAGCAGATGTTACCAGAGAATACCTCCCAAATCCTCATCTCTTCTAAATCCACTGCAAGAAACCAAGCTTCAATCAGTAACCCAGGTCTTGCTTATTAGACCTGTATCACTGGAAGTTCCTAGAAAAATACTTCTGAACTCAAGATCACAGCACAGTAAGAGAAGGTTAATTAACCTGGTGTCAGAAATTCAGCAATTTCCAAAGGTAAAACCAAGTACAGTTAGCAAATGGAGCTCTCTAAGAGTTTCCAATACCAATCCA
This sequence comes from Pachycephala philippinensis, assembly GCA_013397055.1. Lineage (NCBI taxonomy): Eukaryota > Metazoa > Chordata > Aves > Passeriformes > Pachycephala > Pachycephala philippinensis. The sequence goes on from VWZT01001070.1 coordinate 44,450, forward strand.
GAATAACTTCTGTGCCCTTTTATTTACCTTTGCCCACCAGCTGGACAGCACGAAGTATGTGTTCACATTTTCTTCACCAAACTGCTCTGCTACATAGAGCCCCAGAGACCCATACTTATCGTAAATGTTCCTCTTTGTGGCATCGGTCAATATTGCGTGGGCATTATTGATCTCTTTAAATTTTTCTGCTGCCTCTGGATTATCAGGGTTTTTATCAGGATGATATTTCAATGCCAGTTTCCTGCAGAAAGAAAAAAGGGAATTAAAACTGGGGTTTGGGTTCCTGTTTTTTGATTATTTTTTTTTCCAATTCCGTAGCCTGCCACTCAAGGGAGACTTTCAAGTTCCAACTGTTTTCCTTCATCTGTGATTCAACTTCCCTGATGATTCGTCCTTAGATGATAATAAAAGGCTACAGCAGTGTCTAGCTTAGTTCACAGGATTGACTTCAGACTGTTGGATTTGACCCTCGGAAACTCAATGGAAAAAAATAAGAGACATTGAACAAAAATAGGTTTGGGTTTTTTTATCCCCAGCTCCAGCAATTTCCACCAGTAAGTTTTGCTCCTGCTACAGCAAAGACACACCACAAGTCTAAGGTATAGCACCAAAGAGTAAATAAAAGCAAGTTGCCATAGCTGCTTGAAAAGTGTCTGAACTGCTGCTTCTGCAGTGTCTGAACACAAAAATAGAACAGACGATCACTTGTGGTTAATTCACCAATTCCTGTGCAGGAACAAAGTACTTTTCAGTTCAAGTTTTGCTAGAATAGAAAATGCTTCTGAGTTTCAAGATACCAGGAAATCACAACGTACCTCCCCTAATCGGGCCAGATCTCTTACAACTAACAAAAAAAATCAGATTAAGCATTGATAAATGTGCTAGTTCTCACATGGCCCACGATATTTACAGACATCAATGGAAATAACTGGCTAAACACCTCCTTATGAACAAAAAATACGTGCTCCCAAGCAGAAAAATGACACGGAGCCATATGCTGGCAGTTCTCCTCCACCACAAAAGGTACTCGTCCTCCTACAGAAAATGACCACGCAGTCACGTATATGAGAAAGACAGGAGGAGTCTCCAGACAATTACATGTCAGCTTTGCAGTGGGGAAATGTTTAGACAAATACAAAACAAAGATGTGTGCAAGCACTTGGATGTGCCTGCAAGTATCTCACAGCATTTAAAACGCAGCCTGAGTGTGCCCTTGGGACACTTCACTGTGCATGATGCTGCTCCAGTAAATCATGGCCACGGCTGCCACTTGTTCCCCAGCTTCAGTGAGGGCTGAAAGAATCACAAAAAGTTTTATAAACCTGGAAAGGGCTTAGTCAGGCTGCAATAATTAAATATTTTTATTTCCCCTTTCCTACACAGACACAAACCCCACAGCCCCCAGGCCAGCAAAGGATGTTCAGACTGAACATAAAGGAGCAGCAGAGGAAACAAGATGAGCTGAAGGTTCAGGTAAGTGTGAAGCAGCTACATTTCACTTCAGGATCTCATAGGGTTGTTCCTCCAAATGAAAAATTCACAGTCTTTCCCCCAGGAAAGTAAAATTATTTTCCAGTTGCTTGAAGATAAGTGATTCAAACTTCCAATTACAGCTTTTAGGAAGATAAAGCTAATTTTTGAGAATCTGTGGACCCGGTTTATTCCTAGACTTCACCATGTAGCTGCCACCAGTATTAAAAATGTAACTTTGGAAAGGAGAAAGTTTTGGTAAAAGTTAAAGACTAAAGGAAAATGATTTTGGCAATGAGTATCCTCATGGAAAGATGATGCTGACCCCTAGTGTAATCCAAACACATTGCCACTGGTCACAGCAGCAACTGCATTTCAGCAGATTTATGGGGAATGTGGAAAGGAAGATGTTACAGGACTCTTTTTTTGTAGTTTTTACTTTGTTACTACGAAGCCATTTCATGTGTCCAACTCTTAAGGAAAGAGATACAGAAAAAAATTGTCTTTTAAGCTAATAACGCCACAAAGAATAAGTAATTTTGAATAGAATTCTAGGAAAAAGTGATCATTGATACTCTGTTTTCATCCTTATTTGTATCTTTAATCTCTATCTCCCTGTGCCAGGAGTGGAAATGACAGACAGCAGAGCAGTTCTGCACATCTGTGGTCCCCCTAAGACAGATGCAAGGCTACGTAACAGGAGGAGTTTAACTCTGCTCACAGTCTTAAAATTCTGCTCAAATTCACGCAAGGACCTTTCAGATAGACACTCTACATTTGAGAATTTAACTTACTAGATATAAGATGGGAAAATTTAAAGTCTAGGCATGTTTTTACACCCTGTTTTGCAAGAAGCAACCACGTTCTCACCTGGTTTTCCCACATATTTTTCTTGCAAAAGATCTAAACAAACCAACTCAGGCTCATAAATAGACCATTTGCTGAACACTGAATTAAAGCCATTTGTGCTGTTGGGACAGGAGCAAAACTTGAAGCTTTACCTGTAAGACTTTTTGATATCATCTGAAGTGGCATTTTTGTCCAGCCCCAGCACGTGGTATAACGACTCCCCAGAGGTAGAGAGCGAGCGTTGCCTCTGGTCTGCCATCTTGAGCTAACCTGAGGAGAGAACTGACCCCTGCCAAAAAAATAAAGATTAAGAAATGCTTAAGCAAAGGAAAAAACAGACCCCCTTAAGCAAATTGTCCTTAAAAACAGAGTTTGCATGTCAATTTAACCCTATGTCTTTTATAAAATGTGCTTTGAAAAGGTTCTTTACACACGTGGAAGGTAAAAAGTTGTAAAATTCAGTGAATTATCAGTGAAAACAACCATTACATTGTTGGCACAACACCAGCCACCCTGAATCCCTACTGCATATACTCAATTCTTCTTTCCAAAAACCCCAAATCAACAGCTGAGGTGCAGCTATAGCTATGTACTGCATAACACATCTCTAAAGTCACTTCATCTTAATATTAAGGTAATTTATTTGTGATAATACCTATAAAAACAACATGACAACAGAGAAGCCACAGTTGAGACTGCCTTTTAGCACCACACTGGCATACGAGTAACTGACTTAATTTGCATTTTCTATTTCTGAAATTACATTTAAAAAACCCAAAACAAACTTCCCCACAACTCCCGAGCCCCAGTCCCCCATCTTATCACCAACACCAGGTCAAACAGAATCCTTAGACAAGTCCAGTGTGACCAAGCCTGTGCATTCCACAAGGAAAGAGGGAATGACTGCCCAGAGAGCAGATCTCCTCTCTTGTAATTTAAAGTTGTGAATCCAACATTTAACATGCATTCTAGTTAAAATCATGCCACTTGAACATGGATTAACCTCCTGCTCCACATCCAAATGTGACAGACCCCAGAGGTGTCCCCTGTGCCATGCCAGGACCAGATCTGGTTATGTCCTCTCCCATCCTGAGGAGATCAGCTTTGCTGTTCTTTAGCTGCAGAACTACAGCCAGGATGAGCATCCAAGAAAAGACTATTGGCTATTTTTGGATTATGTCATTACAATTAGCCCACACCAGATTATGCAGCCTTTGAAAAAGATATTTAAAGCACCAGACTTTTCTAATTTAACCCTATGTCTTATATAACAAAGTTAATAACTTCAGCTTTCACAAGGCTGGCTGAAAGCAACACCCTCAGCCCTCACCCTCTGCACTGCCTGGGTGGAGCTGTGACCTCACAGCTCACAAAACCACAGCTCTGCTTCTAGGAACACACGGGAATTGTCACACCCACACAAGGGGGACCAAGTGACAAGGATGTGGACAGACACATCACCACTGGCTTGTTCAGCTCAGACCCTGCTGTTGATTCTCCCCCTCACTTGGCCTCTCTGCCCTTACATTCATTTAACACGGCACCAGGTCCAGTTGTTCTAACTGGAATACACCGGCTAAACCAAACTCTCACCGAATCTCCTTCAAGAAGCCTTTGGCAATTCTATCCAGTTTAATTTAAAGCTTCCTATAGGAAGCTATAAATTATTACTATTAATACTAAATAGTCTAAACTCTAATTCTCCGGCTAAAAATTCAAACTACGCCCCAAATCTGGAAGGTGAATGTGTGGGTAGGGAGGGAAAATCTTTTCTTTTCAAGGACACTGTTCAGTATCGAAAGCTTTCTGTATGGGAGGAAAATTACTGAGTGCTGCAAGACACAACACAAACAACTCACTTATTTGGGCATAATCTGATTGGGGAGAGGAAAACCATATTTCAGGAAAGAAACCCCACAGCCAGGCACACAGCAGACACAACCCTTTGGGACAGCCTTTCCCAAAGGCAGCCTCCCAGCCCCCTCTGCCCCGGAGCTGAGGTCAAAGACTGATGATCCTGACGTGTCTCTGGTAATCTACCTAATCACACCAGCCTGCTCCCATTGCTTCCCAGGCTCCCTGCTCAGCTCCTCCTGCTCTCTGACCATCATCACTTCCTCCCACCCTCCTGGGAACCTCCCTGAAGCTCCAGCACACCAGTCCCTGCCAGCAGCTCCCTGCCAAGGAGTGTCTGTCACTACTGCTCTTGGACAGGGACCTGAGAAGTCAGGAGGAGGGGAAAAAAAGCAGCCTGATTGCAGTTTTACATGCTGATTTAGCCCTCCCAAGGAAGATATTGCTTCAAACAGGAGCTTCCAGGGCATTATGGACATTTTTCCTAAAAGCTGCAGCTCTGTTTAAGCATAACAAGCTTCCTGTAACATCAATCCAACATGCCCTTGGTGACAGATGCTGCAGATCACAGCCATACACCATGTTCTGCTTAACAAAATCTCTGCTGTTAAATTAGGGCCAATTTGTTTAATAAAAATGAATTCGGTTTGACCCAGGCAGTATCTATCAGTCTGCAGGCACGGGGAAACAATTCCACACTGCTGCAGCCTTAATTGCTTCCATCTGAACAGTGCTGGGGATCCACAGCTCGGTGTAATGGGATGTTAGCATATATTTCTCCTAACTGGTATGAAATGGACACACTGGCCTTGGCAGAAGAGAGGAGGACAAGGCAGTGATGGGAATTCATCTGGGAAGCTTTTTACTTAGGGGAACAGAGGAGTATTATTACTAGGAATGCAACCTTTGGCTTCTTAAATATGAAACAGACAATAAAGGTGCAAGTTATTTAAATTCCGAGTTTTCCTAAACCTGGGTATCATTTATCCTGCTGTTTTCACACGTGGCTCTAATTCACAATCCTGAAAGCTGCCCTGTATTTTTAAAAACTGTTGTGTTCAGCAGCAACAAGCCATCTGCTCCCTTTTCTAACCAAGCAGGATGCCCTGAAGAGGTTTCTCTGGGAAGGCTCTGGAGAAAGGTAATCTCCTGGATTAACCAGCGCAGTGTTTAACCATCTGTGTGCCACAATATCCTGCTTTAGTCAGCTCTACCACAACAGGCAACTGCTTTCAGCAGCACCAGGTAAGTACAATCGGTACCACCTCACTGAAAAGACTCAGATTAAACCTGACAGGTTATTTATGGAAGTCAGCCTTAATGTTCTAAATGCATCCATGGAAAATTCAACCTTAGAAACGCTAATTTTCTTTCCATCTTCCCAGAAGAATCCCATCAAGTTTCATAAAACTGGTGATACCTTAGTTTCTGCCAGGTCTGCTGACTCTTTTGGAAGTTGTATTTAGCTCATTAAAATGGCAGAGTGTTATTACAGCCATGAAAAAAAATCAATAGTTCTCTGCCAGTTTAGGGAATTAAATACTCACAGAACATCCCAAAGAATGCCTGCACCAAAAAGGGTGACAGCAGATTTGGTGGCCAGAAGCAGGGAAGGAGGAACTAAACTCCTTTTGATCTGCTGCAAGATGCTGCAAAGAATTTCCATGGAAGTTGGCAGTGAGGGGGATGAATTTTTCCAAGAAAACATGCTGAGCTGTGTGGCAGGATGGAGGGTGGAGGTACTGACACTGCTCACACAGAGAGCAGGTGCTTGGGACAACACTGAACCACCACTGTTGGACCTAGGAAGAACTACCTTGAAATAAAGGGATGGAAGCCTAATTCCATGGACAACACCCACAAAATAAATTTTATTTATTTATGTTAGCCTCTGGAAGCGGTTGGACAGCAGTACTTCTCATCTCACTCCAGGGCTGAAGCACTGAGTATTTATTCAAGAACAAACCTCTGGAAACTGTAATCCTCAAATACCACTTTTCCCATCTCCCCCTGTGTCAGTCACACAGGCATTGCTGTCCCTTGAATTTCCTTGCTGGAGGAAAGACTGCTTCAGGAAGGAGCTGTGGCTGTTCAGCTCCACTGATCAAAATCAGAAGGGACACAGGAAACCAAACAGTGTTAGCTTTAAAGATATTACTACAGCAGGACACTGGGGCACAATCTCCAGAATTCTCATTTTCTCAGTGTCTGTATATTCATCAGTTTAAGCTCCTAAAAATAAAATAAAATAATAAAATCACTCCCTGAATGCATGTGGCAATGCACAGAGCTGTACACAGCTGCTGTTCACAGCATTACAGAGAACTGTCTATCCACAGTGTGGGGAATCTGGTTGTAAACAGCTGTTCCAGAAAGTGAAATCCCACTGCAAAAGAGAAAATCCACCCCTTCCTGACACAGTGAATGATACCCATTAGACTCAGGATAATGGGAGGTCATTAACCTTAATGGATACTCTGTTTGCAAAGGAGTTTGGTTAAAACCAGTGCACAACAGCCTCCCAGTCTTCCAAAGTATCACCAGTAACATAGAGAAATCCCCAAAAGGGAAAATAAGAAGCAGAAGGAATGACCCAGACAGACTCGGAGAAGTGCTGGGAGTGCTGGACAGGGGAAGGTTGCTGCTGTCCCAGCTCAGCCCAACCCTGCATGTGACTGTAACACAAACTACCAGGAATGCTGTCAAGCCCTCTACAATTACAGTTTTAAGTGCATATTAAAAGATGATTAAAGAGTCCAGCTTGGAAATTATGTTTTGCCAGCTCTTACAAAAATAATGTCTAGTTGATACTTTATTATACGACTTTAGGAAGCACTCGAGTATTTTAGGAAAGATTTGGATCCCACAAAGCATTGCTGCTAAGTGGTAAAATATAATGTTGGTTAAAGCTAAGATGCCAGCTTTTCAAAGGTTTCCAGTGCAGAAAATTAACTACAGGTGTTAATCTAAAACTGAATTATTCTATCTCAACCAGTATTTATTAGTAAAAGTATAAAAATAAACACTGAGCCTGAAAGCAGTTCAGTAAATATTGATTTGTCACAGAAAGGGAAAAGCACCACTGGCCTCCACATCCTGTCCATCTGTCTCAGAGCCACTCAGAGTTGTCCTCACAATCTGGTATTTTTCAAGGGAGAAAAAAACCCCATTTTTAAAGGGGAGAGGAGAGAAGCATACACAAGATTGTGTTACCACAAAAAATATGAGGTGTTTTAGGCTTGGCTTCCTGAGGTAGTAAGAGACTTTTATAGAAAAATTTGAACTTTGTTTCCTCAGCAATATTTTGCATTTAAATGAGAAGCTACAAGAAGTAAAAAAATCCATAACTTACCTGGTGTCTATTTCGAGTATTCTAAGGTAAGTGATAACAACCTTCACACACTTCTAAAACTGATTCTCCTAAAGACAAAACAAAAGCAAATCAGTTGTTCACCAGTTCTGAAGTTGAGGGTTCATTGAAAAATTATCATCACATTATTGGACAGTAAAAACACACAAGTGTTTTATAAATATTTGTACCACAGTAAGTCCCCACAATGTAAATACTTGCCTTTAGAATTAATCAACTGTCAAAATAAATGACAAATATTTAAAAACATCGATTCAAGGCCTCTATGGTTTGACCCAGAATTTCAGTCTCTTTTCCCCAACCTTTTATCCTGGGAAAAGATGTGACTCTGAGACACACCTATCCAGTTGCACGGAAACTTTAATAACCATTATCTGTTTAAGACTTTGGACTTTTTCAACTTAGGCCTTTGTGAATATCTGCACCAAAAACACGAGGAGCGTGTTTTTCAAGTCTTGGTAATCTGCTGTGCTGTTAGAGAGAGACTGCAAAGCAGCTTAGCTAACACAGCAGACCCCAAGCTCCGGCACGGGAGCAGCAGGCACAGCCTGCTCTGGGGAGTGACACCAGCTCCTCATGCCAGGACAAATCTCCATCAAGAAAACGGCAGTGTCATCCAATTCACATTCCCTCATCCTGAAGCAGATCACCCAAATAAAAAACCAGTCTCATTTTGGTGTACGAGGAGGGAGAGAACCTGAGATGACCCAGCAGCACATACTCGGTCTTTCAGCGGTCAAGGCTCCAGATCAGCCATCACATGGAAATAACACAGCAAAGGGGCAAGAGCAGCCTAGGAAATGCTACATGGTGCTATGGAAAAAAATCACTGAAAACCACTGCAATGCAACAGATTAAAATACCTTTCTGCTTAAGCAGGTACAGGACACATCTTACCCACATTACCAATCATAAAGTCACTTATCATTAGATGACTGAACAATAAACCTCGTGAGCGGAACTTCAGAGCAGCTTTTACCTGGCAAATCATCACTTAATTGTCATACAAACCCCTTCAACAGCTTTCAGGGAACAAGCTCTGAATGCACTTGAGAAATAAATTCCCCATTGAATTAATAATTAGGCCTTTCATGGGCTGGAAGGTTCCAGCATGGCAAACAGAGATGTTGGGAATACACCCAGGGAGCTGCTGGCATTGCTGCCCACAGCAGTTGCTTGGTGCCATCTGTAAGAAGCTGCTTGATCCAGAAACACATCCCTAAGTGGGTATAAATGAACCAACCAACAACTCAATAATCAGCTTATTGTTAATGGATCTGTTTAGTTCCTTTGATAGGAACCAGCAAAGGACTTTTCCTGAATAATGAAAGGCAGCGACTTAAACTTTCCCACTCAGAGCCTGTGCAATACTAGAGGGTGGATTAACTCCCCAAGGAAAAATGTCCTATTTTGTGAAGCTATAGAAGCTCCCAGGTTCTCTGCCTACAGCTTTCTTCATTAAAAAGTAATCCACAAGAACATTCTTTAAGCATTTATAGAAAGCTGCAGATTGTTAGTGGTGTTGGCAACCAGAATTATGGCTTCCTACCCAGATGATGACCATCTTTAATTGTACCACTTATTCTGTTTCCGACAGCAACCCCAGATCCAGGCACACTGACAGTCCAACTATGTTCAATTTATGAAAATAATATGAGTAGAACGGGAGAAAAAAACAAAGTCCAAATGTACTTTGGAGACAAATGTACTTTGAAAAAATGAGCTATCCTGCTAAGGTCAGAATTGGGCACATAATGATGTAAATATCATACAACAATGTGTGGATAGAAGGCTCAAATGTAAGATTCTGGCCCAGGCCTCATCAAAACTCCATCAGCAGAAAAGTTAGTATTTTTTTACAGCATATATATATATAATAACCAGCCATGTAGAGACTCAAAATATACAGAGAAGCGTTGTCTTAATCTGTATGCAAGCAGCAATATTTCCGTCAGTCTCACAGCTATGCCAATACCAAGTTTCATTACGAGCAGGGAGCCTGATTTACAGCTGAAAATAACCAAACAAGACAAAAATAAATTCCCACAGAAACTACTTCTTGTAAAAATCAAAGTATATGAGAACCCCATGCCAGCTACTTCGCATCCTCCCTTCCCCAGTGCATCCTCCCTGCCAGCACTGAGCCAGCCCAGCACTTCCCAGGGATTCGCTCCCTCAGTTTCTGTTGCAACTGGCAATTCCAATTTAGTGACTCAGGAATGTTTTGATCCCGCCATCCAATCTCATTATTCAGCAGGCCAGATCCACTGACCCAGAGCTCTACATAATACCCTGCATGTAATTACTTGTAAATATCCCCCCCTCCTTATTACATGATATTCACAATCCAAACAAAAGCAGAGAAAATGAAAGGACAGATGCTGGAAAAGGAACAGGAGCATTCAAAATCCACAGCAGTGCATGACACCCGGTTCAACAACACACACAAGAAAGAAGGAAGTCTGGGGAGAGGAATATATTCCATTTAAGAATCAGAAAATACAGAAATGAGTATGAAAATGAGAAGAAAAAAGATTAAAGAACGATGAAGATAAAAACAAGTAAAGCTACACGAATGCAAACTGAATTCAGCAACACATTCAAACGGTGCTAAGTTTTGTAACACAAAGGAAATTCGCTTGGGGAGGTTGTGTGTTCTTGCAACCATTTTGCTCATAGCAAAACCAGCTCTTCCAGCCCTATTCCTCCTGCAAATTTGAATCCAATTTATGTACTGTTGTATCTTCCCCATATACTGGAACCATAAATATGCTCAGCACCCTTTCCTCTAACCAAGAGACAGATACTCCCTTTTCCTTCCAGAAATCAGACATGTTCTCAGTTCTACTGGACAAAAAGCATATGTGTTTCTTGAGAACCCGAACGTCCTCTGAGAGATGCAGAATCCTATTTACTGAATAATTCTACTGACAGAATTGTCCTCATCCTGCTCCATATGTTGCTACCAGAAAAGGGGAAGTATCTTCAGGATACATTGCTCCATAATCCATCTCCACCATGTACAGGAGCTGTAGCAAGGTTATCAAGTATTTAAAGAAATAATGCTGCAATTCAGGCAAACAAAATAAAGTAAATCAATATACAAAATAAAAAATCCCAAGTCTTTACTTTCACACCCTTACTTGCTTACATGACTTGCAAAATGAATCATTACTGGAAAAGCAATGTGAAAAAGCTGAAGGAAAAGCAATTTGGCTAACACGTGCCTGCAGAAGACCACTACTATTTTAAAGCACTCTTCTTCTCCCTGTAGCTGTCTTGAAACAAAGCTTTTTAACCTATTAATTGGAGCACTAACATTTACTATTTCGTTAAAGCATCCAAGAGTGTGTTTTGGTGTTGCTTATATTTTTTATATCACAGCACAAAAGCCTTTCAGCAAAATTTTATTATTCAGTTCGTGACCTTTTGAAAAAGATCATGTGAGAGATTTCATATCCATAAAAACATTCTGCTTTAACATATAAGCCCTGATGGAAAGCTGAGTATCCAGGGAACTAATGTAAGTGCGTACATCTCCCAGAAAAAAAGAACTTTACTGTGTCCAAATCCATCTGCCTTGGGAACAGAGGACACATCTCCTACACTGAAAGACTGTGACACTAAAAACTTCATTAAATTATCTTGAGTTCTTCTAAAAAATTAGAAACACAGAGCTCTTAAATAATTGAAATCTGGAACAATAGCATTTTTCTGTTAAATTCAAGTCTGAACTCATGTAACATCCACCACAGATGACTGCAAGAGAGGTTACACTGAAACTTGTGACAAACTTAACTACAGCGACACAGTGTTGTTTCACTAATGAGCTTAGCAGATTAAAATGTAACCATTTAAGTCTGATTGACCAACCTGTTATAAAGACTTGTGACCTTGTACCCTACACAAGAGTAAGATTCAAACCTACTAAAGGTTTTCCATATTAGGGGAGAAAATATGAAGTATTGGATTTGCATTTTCTATCCTCCCTCTTCAATTAAAATAATTACTCTAAAAACCTGGGGGTGAGGGGTTAGTGGATTCCCTACTTAGGATTTCATTGCTCCTATTTAATCCTTCAGCAATATTAAATTATTGTTTATGACATCACAGTACTTTATGTGCAGAGTGCAACCATCACAAACTGCATATGGCTATAAAAACAGCCATAAGCATACATCTGCTTACTCAGTTAAAAGTCTCTGAAAAATCAGCAGCTCTGTTTGCTTTGTTCATTATTACTCTTAATTTTTCCTCCCTATAAATAGTTTTTGAATCACTGTGACTACTCACTGCAAGTTCACTAGAACAAATCAGCCAACCCACAACATTCCCTGCTGTGGGTGGAGTGATGCTGATGCCACTTCTTCTGGAGAAAAAAATACCTTAAACTACTTCAAAGGCATAAAGCCCCATTTCTGCTAAGCGGGTTGTATAAACCACATCAATAAAAAACCCCTCATATTGCTAATGATTATATCAATACAGTTTAACCTTTAAAATATAAAAGAACTCTTGGAACAAATGGGTCTACTCATATAAAAATGAGATTTACGCTATTATGTCACACCTGTAGGTAAGACAACTAAAGGCTTTTAAATAGGAATAAAAGAAAAAAAGAAGTCTATTGTCTCATGTAAGAAAAGGTTGAGAAAATCACAACAGTTGTCAAAACATGAACCCCTTGACAGGCTGTTACAAAAAGAGAATTTAAGGAGACAACGTTGATCCAAGCAGCCCCTTTTTACAGCACAAGAGGCTTTTGCTTGGTCAAAAAGACGGAACAAAGTGAGGTTACAATGTACAGCAAAAAAAGCCAAATAAGCAGTCTGAGACACAAAAGGAACAGACAGGAACACATCTTTCAAATTACAATTTGGTTGGCAAAGGGCAAGAAAAAGATTTATCTGAAATTAACTTGGAAGGGCAAGGGAAGGTGGCTCCTCTCTGTGCTCATCGACAGCAGCAGGAGATGGAGGGGAAAGAAGTTCTTTCCTATTTTCTTTTCCTACCAATTGTGAGGCAGATGAAAAGGTAAATGAGGGTTTCCCCACACACACAATTTAAGTAATTTAGAAGTATGGCCTTACTAACTGCAAAACATACACCAAAATTATTTTACACCTAATTTGGTGTTAGAATTGCTTTGTTGTCACATAAACGCTCTTGGCAGTTTCAATTGTGAGCAGTTTTTGTTAAAGACTTTGAAATGAAGACTTTATTTTAATGAATAAAAAAGCAGAAAGGAAGACCAGTTTATAGCAAAACCAGAAGGCAATATATGTATCTTCACCCTGATCTAAAATGATCCATTCTGGTGCTTCCCTTTTGAGAAACTTCACCTATTTTCACATTATTAATCTCTGCTCTTTAATGGTTGTCTCCCACCAAGCACACAAATCTTCCACTTTAAAAAGTTGGGAATGAAAAGGCAAAACAAGCAGAATTGAACAGCAGAACTTAAAAAGAATTTATATTTTTCCAGAAACAACCATCCAGCCAGCTCAGGAACAGAAAAGCCAAAATGCCTTTATATGCTTACCAGGAACCCAACGTCACTGCCTCTGTCAGAGCCTTTCTATTTCACAGGATATTAGGTTTTATTCTAAAAACTAAGCTTATTTATTTAATAATGCAGGCAGAAAATAAACTTCCCCCCCCATCTACTTTTACCTCTTGTATCCAATCAGGTCCTCCAGCCTAAGATGATGCATAATTATTCAAGCAGCACATGTGTCCACTCAGTTAAGTTCCAAAGGCTTTAGTTCCAGAGATTATTTCTTCTGCAAAGGTAAAAAATTAAGTATATCTGAAGATCCTCTCTTCTCCTAATTGCTCAACTGGATTTCCCCAGTTTTTGTGGAGGGTGGGGAGGAGACTATTTCATTATTTCACTTCCTCACAGAAACTGAGCAATTGGTGTTGTAAAAGGTATTTTAGGCTTGAAAAAAACAACCAAAAGCCCAAATAAAACCAAAACCAACAAAACATCACTGGGAGTAAGGGGTGCTCTGATTAGAAATGGGACACAGGCTGTAGATGAAACTCCTCTGACCACTGTGAAGGGTGAGCACAAACCCAAACAGATCAATACCCCCAGAGACTATCTCCAGGATATAGCTATAGATAGATGAAATAGAGATAGAGATGACATGGAAGACATTCTTTACTTCTGCCACAGATTCCTCCCCTCTGGATGGTGTCAGGTGTTACAGAAAATGGTTTAAAAGTCATGATGAGATGAGTTTCAGACCTGCCCCATTCAAATCCCCAGCATGTGGACATTCAGAAGCATGAAAGGAGTTAAAACTACAGAATTCCACAATAAAATCTGAACTGACCAGCACAGCTTGTATTACTCAAAACTTGTTGTTTTGGCAAGAAAATACAACTAAGTTCCCTTTTGAAGGCTGGGTGATGCCAGAGGTGATGCCTTCACTGCAAATATTTCTGTTTCTTCTCAGGTGAATTAAACCAGAGCCCATGTCCAGGGGCAAACACACAGTAAATCACAGCAGAAAGCACCTTAGGGTAGAGAACACATTTATTCCCTATTGATCCCAAATTCATCCCTATGAATACAATGCTAATGTCCCAATATTCTTACAATATCCCCAGAATGATACCCAGTACACCCCCTGTATGTTGGAGTCAGCTCTTTTAGCTACAAATGCCCAAACAAATCACAGGGCTGGATTAAAAACAGTTTTAATTTAAACTGGCATTCTCTTACAGGAGACAAACTCTTTGGTATTTTCTAACCATACAGTGTGGTTTCACCAACAAAAAGATTTATTTTATACTACTCCCCCACAAACCATAACGATATTTATTTCCCGTTCTCTCACTCTGCATACATTTAATCTGCAGACTGCCTGATGAAGGATGTCCTCAGTTCCACCACTCAGTCTAGCAACAGTATTTCATGGCTGCTTAAAAAAGAAAAAAACAAAGCCAGTCCATAATTTAGAAATAATAAGGCAACAAAGAATGTATCTGTCCTACTGATTTTCCCACTAACTCACTGGTGATTTAATAAGAAAAGACACAGCTTGAATTTCAGACCATAGACTTAGTCTGAAAACCTGACACTTCAGGAAAAACCATGCTCTGACTTTAACTGTAACTGAGTTTTCTAACACTGTAATTGGGTAAGAATTAGAACACATATAGATTTTATACACTAGGTTTTCAGACAGGAGTCACATTTCAGAGGGCTTAGAACCAAAAGGCCACGATTATACTGGGGCATAATTTAATCACTGCCATCCCCAAGGCCTGTCAGTTTCAGCAGAAAGTATGGAATTATCACATTTAGTCTTTTTTTCACCTAAGTAACCGATAATAAAGTCAGAAAACCCTATGTATAATTTTTGTGACTGATGTTTTTATTTCTCCCTCTGATTTTCACTAACAGTGGAGCGTGACAGATGTCTCTTTGGTCTGCCTGTACCCCTGATGTGATGCCATCAGTACAATGTTAAACCAGGGTCATTCCTACCTGTATTCCCCAAACCAAGGGTATGTCCTCCTGAAGATCTTTAACAGGAACAAAATTAGTTGTAAAATAGCACCTTTCCTCATTTAGGGTTATTTAAAAAATAATATTCTATACATCTACACATTTAAACAGCCTCAAAACAGCAAGAAGAGTGAAAGTCACCATAGATCCTTTTTAACAGCAAGAGGGACTCCCTGGCCTTTATATGGAAAACATCAACAAAACAAGTCACAGGAAGAAATGTGGTTTTAAGACAAGCTGCAGGAAACCATGGTAAGGAGCTGTGCATTACAGGACAACCATAGGAGATGCTGAGTTTTCATTATCCAGGATGTTGCATCCAATATATATTCCATGCCAGGCCCATAAAGTCATGTTGGCTGCTGGCCCTGTTATCCAAAGCACTCAGGGAAATAGTAAGGCAGGCCTGGGAAATTACCCTGTGCACCTTCCAAGCACCTTCTGATTAACTCTGACTGCCTGGTTTTCCCAAGTCAATTGTGAAGAGCCAATGCTGCACCAATTGAAAAGCGCAACAAGAATGAAGTGAGCGAGTGTGGAAATCAGGAACTTTGTAGGAAAAGAAAAAGTGAGACATTTATTAAGGAAAACAAATATTTTCACTAATTACTGTCCAGACAAAAATATATCTGTTGAACATGCATTTGTTTTGCTCTGTGATAAAAATGGTCTACTCCAAGCAAGAATGTTATTTTCCAGCATTATCGTTATGGACTGACTGACTGACCAGTGATTCATCAAATCAAGCCCCAAAATGATAAAATAAGTTTCCTAAAGAAAAGACATGCTTCAGACCCTATTTTTCCTTCACCACTCAGACCAGAAGAACTCCAAGACGCACCTCAGAATCATACACGTGGAGAAAGCAGGGTCCCTGTGTGACGGAGCTCGTTAGGTACCACATGGGAAATGTTCCTCAGGTTCTCAAAGAACAGCAACTCAGAATGAACCTGGAACTTAAGTCTATTCACTGCTCTGGACAGAAACTGAATCTGGCTTTTAAATTCAATTTAAAACAGGAATATGTCTGGTTACAGCTTCCCAGAAACAGGTCACCTCAGATTTCAGTGGATTTCATGGTCCTTTCCCTCCTCCTAAAGGAATAGCAGGCGAGGAGATGGCAGGAATGCTGGGAAGAGTGTAGGATCCAGGACCTCCAATCAAGGTCCCACCAACCACTCCAAACCTCTTCCACAGCTCACAGAACCCACCAAGAGCCCCTGCCCAAAATGCCACATAGATCAAATCAGGTGAGGCATGTCAGATGGGTCCAATGTATCAGATCAAAGCTGTCATCAGTCTGACCTGGAACTGTGTGGGGTAACTCCAGTCCTGGTGGACGTGGACTAGAGCAGTTCTTAAAAAAAAAAACAAACCCAGCACTGCTTCAATTCCCTGTCCAGATGATTACACAGGGATCCCATATGGCCTTTCTGAAAGCACATGAACACTTATTAATTTTATTCCCCTTCCACCTGCTTTTATCACAATGTCACATGTCTCCCAAAGACAGACTGCCACACTCCAGACTCTGAACAGGATCTTCCACATCCCATTTTGTCTGCTCATCCCTCTTCCTGTACTTCTAACTATCAGAAGCAAGAGCATCAGCTTCCATGATGACATTAGAACTACAGAGAAGAAAAATTAAGACATTCCTTAAAATATTTTTAACAACAATCCCTTAATTGCTTACCCTCAGGAAACTCTGGAAGCAACCTGAAATTATAAATATCTCACTTGATGGGGCCTAGCCTTCGCAGAAGGAATTTCCTGCACCTGGCATATTCAAGACTATGGCAGATATTATCACTAGTAACTGCCCACAACATCTGGAGTTTGGATCCCAAGTCCCCTCCTCTCTACAAACAGCTTGAAACCTAATAATGTGTTTCCAGTAAATGTCCCTAAATCCTCAAGCCATGAGAAGCAGATTCGTAAGGAAAATTCTCTGACAACTGACCCAGGCGAAGGCCCACATAAATAAAGCTGCACAGCAACAGAAAAACCTGTTAAGATATAAAATAAGTAATGGCAGATGGAAAGGGAAAGAATATTTTCATTTGAAGTACAGCCAAAAAATTAAAGACATAAAAGGGGAAATGCAAAGAGAAGACAAGACCTCTGTGAGTTTCTGCTTTTTGGAACTGCATAATAGGTCACTGTAATGACATCAGAGAACTCTGGGCTTCTCCTTTCCCCACTGCAAAACATGAGCAATCCAGAGGTTCTGTATATTCACTTTTTCTACAGATTGTTTATTAAAAGTCGCAAAGGTTCCAGAATCCCTGACACCAAACACAACTTTAGTAAGACCCAGATGACACCAAGGAAGGACTGTGAAGTTCCCTGTGACCAAAGCAGAAGCAGAATGGTGTAAGTGCTCCTAAGCTGTTAAAAACAGTTCCTGACAGATACATAAATACGTATTCTCAGAGGGAAAGAGGAAGCCCAGAAGGCAGGAGGGGAGAACATGGGGTGCTGGTGGATCTCTGGTTTGTGCTTTTCTGTCACTGGTCCTAGATACTGCCTGTCATTGCAACCAGATCCACTGAACTATTTTCTTGCATCATTCATTGGTCAGAAGCCATCACCACAAAAATACCAGTTAATGAACACAGACTTGAGTCAGAAAACAGAAAAAATGGTTCCTGAGTGATGCTTTGGTAAGAGGCAACCAAATGCCACTGGGTTTTTTGTTTGCTCAACCATTCACCCAACAAAGTTTAGATGATGGCAATGAAGTATATTAAAAACAAAAATAAATAAAGAGCCCCAATCTTTCATTGAGAAACTCTCTTCTCATTACAAAACCCTTGAGCAGATTATGAAAGAGGAGATGGCAGCTGCTAATTTAACTTGGGCCTAGAGGACTCGTTCTGTTTGCACCCCTGTGCACCACAAACCTTCAATTTTCTCCTTTCAATACTTGCACAAGAAGATGAGAAACTTGTACCCAGAGGAAAAAGGCACTTAAATTTTGCTGAATTTGGCCCTACAACACACTGGCACTAAAAACACTTCACCATTAATGAAAGACGCAGAAAAGGGCTTTAAAAAGACACATTTCAGTGCAATGCAGAGACAAGATAAGTGGAATTAGAAGGAGATGCCAGGACATAAGAAATTTGAACATATGTTAAAACAATCTTATTCATGTTCTCCCAATTAAAAAATGATGTATCACCAATGCATTAAACCCCCACAATTAATGCCACTAATTAGACTTAACTATTCTATGCACAAAAAAAAAGGTAACCCTTTTTATTGGCTACCATCACTTTATTAAAAACATTTAAGCAATCTTTTGGTGCACTTTCTGGAACACAGGTCTTTCTATCAGTTTGCATGGCCTGAAATGCAACGTGCCTCTGAAGGTAAACAACTGTGCTTTGTATGTTTTTATTGATTAAGACAATATTTCAACTGAGCTTCTAAGGAAATCCTAAGATATCACAACATTCAAACTCCTTTCTTTCAAGACTGAAACCAGCCACTGCTTAACCAACAAGCATCACCACAGAGCATCAGTACTTCTTAATTCAAATTACTTCAATCATCAGAGCACCTAGAAAACAACTTCTTCAGGTTAAAGGAAACAGCGCAATGCTCAGCTTTGGTCCTGGGCATTGGTGATGTTCCTCATCCCTCCCTCTGGATTCTGCCATGACCCATCTGTCCTGTGGCCCAGGTGGCCACACCTGAGACAGGGGACAGGCTCAGTGCAGGACTCTGTGCCATCTGCTGATAAGGTGGGGGTCACCTCACACAACCCCAGTGATCTCCAAGCCCCACACTCCCTCTCCTGGAAAATATATTTTCCTCAGGCCAGTGGAGAGCAACAGAAGATCCTCATCTTGCCAGGCAGAGGCAAAGCCAAACAAAGAGGACTTGCACAGCTCGAGAGCAAACTGTGATTAATGCATTAAATCCGTTAATGTATTAAAACTACCTTAAATTAATCCCCCTGTCTGTGGTTTGACAGGAGAGCAGTGAAGTTGCCAGCAGATGACATATTGCACGCTCTGGGCAGGTACTGGAGTGCTCAGTCTGGGTATAAGCTCTGCAGAAAAGTTCTGGCAACACATTCCCAAACATACTGAAAAATATTTTGATTTGGTTATTAACATTTACGATACTTAAAAAAAGACTAAAAACTGGCAAACTGATAAAAGAGGGAAATATGGCAAATATCAGAGGCCAATTATAGCACTGTTGTTCTAAGTCAAGTCATTCAATGGATAGACAGATTTGCTGAAGACCCTTCCAGCCTCCAGCTGTGCCTGCTTTCCCAGAAAGTATATGCTGGCAACTGAGTTCATAAATTCAAAAAGCAGAGTCAGAACAGCAACTTTTATATTTAACCTGAAACATGATTTCTTAGGTAATCCAGTTAGGCTTCCATTCATATTCCCTATCACACTGTTTAACACAGCAAAAATCCTTCTTGAAGCTCACCATGAGAGGAACTACAATGAATAACAGCATCAGTGCTGACAACCACCACCTGCCAAACACAGAACCTGTGACACCAAGGGGTGTCAACATCAACGCTCTTGCTGTCAGGCTCATGGAATCCCAGACTGCTTTGGGTTGGAAGGGACCTTGCAGATCATTTAGTTCCAGCCCCCTGCCATGGGCAGGGACACCTTCCATGAGACCAGGCTGCTCCAGTCCAGCCTGGCCATGAACACTTCAGGGATGGAGCAGCCACAGCTTCTCTGGGCAAGCTGTGCCAAGGCCTCCCCACCCTCACAGGGAAGAATTCTTCCCTAGTATCCAATCTAACCCTGTCCTCTGTCAGTGAAGCCTCTCCCCCTTGTCTTGTCGCTCCAGGCACTGGAATCTTTCAGGCGCTGGAAGGTGCCCTAAGGTCTCCCCGGAGCCTTCTCTTCTCCAGGCTATACAACTCCAACTCTCTCAGCCTGACTCCATAGCAGAGCTGCTCCAGCCCTGGGAGCATCTTCATGCCCTCCTCTGGACTTGCTCCAGCATGGAAGTTCTTAAGCCATACTCTGGTACTGCTCCATGTTTTCCAAAGTATGACGATCCAAACTCCCTCGCTGACTCCATGGATGCCTTCATGCAGCACGGTGACAATGGTGTGAGAAGCTTGTCCATACCACAGCTGCATTCCAACCCCTGTTCCAACCATCCTCTGCAAAACAAGCCTCTGGCAGGCTCCAGCCATCCTGGGCAACTTCCCTGGTGCAGCCAGGTCAGTGATGGTGCCATCTCAGCCACAAACCACATCAACTGCCTGCAACCACTGCAAACCAGGACACACTACCAATGGAGCAGGAGCTGGATCACAGGGCACTTGGGAAAGACTGAAACAGTGTTTACACTTCCTGGGAATAATCAACACGGCCTATGGTCTACACCAGGAGACAAAACATGCTACAAAACATTACTTTTTTCAGGCATTCACTGATAAAAGATGGTTAAATATAGCCTACAGCCACCCTGTGAAGGAGGGGAATCTTCCACTTGAGCCTCCAGCCTGCAATTTATCAATTCAACACATCCAAAATTTAGGAGGAACATGACCACGTTGCAGCATCTCCCCTTTTATTTAAATGCTGTGGACAACCCCTAAGATTAAATAAATGAGGGAGGGAAATAAGTATTTATTTATGCTTACAAAAAGCTGTTTGGCTGAAACTCCCATGTCCAAATCTTGAGTTCCCCACAAAGCAGATTCTGCACTGCCAGCAACATGACGAATTTCTCCAAAGCCCTTAGAGCATGGTGAGAAAACCACAGGAAGCTGCTCAATAAAAATAAACTTCTTTTCATCTTACACTCTATATATTAATGTCAATTTCTCTCTTCCTTTCCAGCTTGTGCTTCCCTTCTTTTCTCCCTCCCAGGGCATAGCATACTTGATTTATTAGAGCTAATTCATTAAAGCAAATGAATTTGGCATCTATTTCTCAGGATCCCTTAGTCAGATTAGGATTATATCACATTCTATCAAAAGCAAACAAAAATGCAATCACTGATCCTAAGCAACCTGAAACCAACAGATACCTGAGAACCTGAAAATGCTTCTAATGAAACTGCAGTCAAAAGAATAAATTCCACTTCAAGGAGGCTGCTACAATTCAAGAATTTAAATAGGTCCAATCCTGACGCATTTCCAAAGGAAATCCTTGCAGCTCTGCATACTTTGGAGAGCTTAATTTACCCAGAGAAATGGGTGAACCACCACTGCTCAGCCACTGGGTGACTGCGGCCTGCAAGTTTTTGCTTCAAAAGCAGCAAACTAACACAGTATTTAAGCACACACACAGCATTTCCCTTCCCTGACGATAAGCTGGCACGAGGCAAACATCAGCAGGGAGAATTAGATTATTTCACACCAGTCTGAGATGATGTACCAAATTTATGCCCTTTTTTTTTTTAAGCTTTACTGCAGCACAGACAGCTCAACAGCAACATCTCACAGCGCACGAAAATTAACACCCCAGTGAAAACAAACCTAGAAAAGATAAAACCCTTTGGCTTTCCCTCTTATGTCAGACAGGATGGCCTTCACCTTGCTCCCCAGGGAGCACCGGCTCCATCAGTGCCCACACAGTCCACTAATAAACTCAAGGCTTTGTGTCACTGGTGTGGAACAGTCAGGTATTGATACAGCACAAAAGCAGGGGCAAGGCGCTATGAGGGAATCCGCTGTCTCCGTTCGGTCCAGTTGCATTCCGTATCTCCAGAATTACCTGACTGGAATTCTTAATTTGAGAGCCAGAAGACACTGCACGAATAAACAGAAATATGCTGCCTTTGCAAGTTTCACGTTATAAAGGCTGGATTTGCTTCCCGCTGCTGGTACGTCATTCATTAAGCACCTCATCAGCCGAGCGGCTACTAATTATTTCGTTGAAAATTAAGCAGGATAATGTAAGGAAAGGGAAGGGAAAATCACCCCGGCTTCTGGAGCGAGCCACGGTGATTCACGGCTCCCACACACACAGATGACTTTCATTTGGATTTCACCTTCCCAGGCCTTTTGTTCGGGGTTTTTCCCCCCTGCTCCGAGGAGTGGGAGACGGGGCGCGGGCCCCGCACCGCCACCGGGGACCAGGGCGGGGGGTTCCCGGGGCGGGGGGTTCCCGGGGCGGGGATGCTCTG
>VWZT01001070.1:66781-84874 GCA_013397055.1 Pachycephala philippinensis
CCAGCGCACTGCGCATGCGCATCTCCGGCACGCAGCGCCCCCGCCGCGCGCGCGCGGGCACGCGGCCGCAGCGCCGGGAGCGCGCGGGGGGATCCCGATGGGAACGGAGGGGGCGGGGGAAGGAAGGGGGAAAAGCGGAACGGAGCGCTGCAAAAAGGGAACTTCCCTGACCGGGAATCGAACCCGGGCCGCGGCGGTGAGAGCGCCGAATCCTAACCACTAGACCACCAGGGAGCGATGCGAGCTCGCTTCGCTCGCACCACTTGGCTCGGGACCTCCCCAGCTGGCAAAGGACAGCGACACGGAGATCTGAGTCGCGGTAGGACCGGGGGCTGTGGCACAAGGGGCGGGGGCTGCCGTCCATCACAGGAGCCGCTGACTGTGGTACAGAGACCGGGATCTGCAGTGGCGTTGCGGCTGCGGCGCAAGGATGAGTGGGGCCGGGGGCCGCAGCTCCCCACAGGCGTTGGTGACCGTGGCACAGAGAGCACCGGGCCCGGGGGCTGTGACACGGGGATCTGCGGGCCTGGGGGCAGAGGTGCAGGGGCTGCAGTCAGGCCGGGACACTGGAGGAGCCGGAGGCTGGGGCTGCAGCAGCACACCGAACACCCGCAGCACATCAGCCGTGTGCTGCAGGCCTGGCGGTGCACTGCCTTTAGGGTGCTGTCCCGGCACTCNTCAGCCCGCTGCCCGCACACCGACCCCCAGTTCTAAGGATGCTTTGGGCAGTACCTTTGGCCAGTACCCCCACCCCTGTTCCGAGAATCCCATCCTGCCACCCCACCCACCCGGCCCCACACCGGCCCTTGGGGTCCCCAGGAGCTCAGCGCAGAGCCGGTTCCCTTTAATGAAAACGAGTGCTTACAGTTAGAGCAAAAGAGGGGTTTTTAAGCTCATGAGTCTGTTTTTCCCAGTTGCTCAAGTTTCCTGGCACTCCTGGCTGTTCCCTGGGAAACATGGCTGTTTCCAAGTGCTGGGTAAAAGCACAACTTCCACCCTTGCAGTTCATCCTGGAGCAGGTGTCCCTGGAGTGGTGACTCCAGTGTCAGTGCAGGGACACTCGCTCCAGTTATCCGTTCCATCGCTCCAGCATGGCCTTTCTGGCGTGTGGCTTCTTGTGAGGCTCTAATGGCCTTTCCCGTCTGCTGCCTCTGACTCACGTTTTAAAGAGATGAATGATGATGGATCCTATTTACCAACAGAGTCATCACCATGAATCACACACCCACACCCTCTCCTTGCTCCAGCTCCATCCCCAGCCCAGCTCCTGCACCTTTCCCCCTCCGAAACACCAGCTGCTTGCGGGGCTCCCCAGCACTGGCCTTGAATCTTGCACAGAGTCTGCACCCAAGAAGAGTGCTGAGCCCAGCCCAGCACCCACAGGGGTGCAGCAAGTGGCCCCAGGCTGGCAGCTCGAGGCCAGCGCTTGGCTCTGGACACTGCCCACTTGGCTGGGATGAGCACAGGGTCCCACTGTTGGAGTGGTTGTGCAACCCCTCTCAGAGCATAAATGTCAAATTCCTTAAGAAATACCTGCCGTGGTTTTGGCTGAGGGTTGGGACATGGTGCCAGCAGGGGAAAGTGGCTCCTTCCTGCTTTTTGCAGTTAGTTACTTTTCGATTCTGCTGTTTATCTGCTTTGTGGGATGGAGCGATCTGCCTTCCACTCACCTCAGCCCCAGTGCTCCCAGCAGCATCTCTCCACCAGGACCAGGTCTCACACCAACCCATTATTAGTCCCACTTGCAGAGAGGTAGTTTTACCTAATGAAGTGATGTAAGAAAAATACCCCCAACCTCCAAAATAAACACCCAGACCCCACAAAACCAAACCCAAACCCTCACCACCAAGCAGATGCCTCAAGCTTAGCCAGGCATCCTTCCTCTGAAAACAGCACACTGAGGATCTCTGCTGGCCTCTCCATAACCTATTTGCCTGCTCTGCACTGCCCTTTTAAACTTGGAGACAGCAGCTCCCGGCTGCAGCCGTCCATCCACAGCTGCCCCCGTGCCATGCTGTTTGACTGCCAGAGCTTCCATGGAAGCGGCTGATTCCCTGAGGTATCACGCTGTCAAAGCCACGCCAGCACCACAGCTGCAGCTTTTCCACATTAGAAGTTTCTCCAGCCTCAGCTCCCACTGCCAAGGTTACTGCCAGGACTGCAGTCCCACGCTCCCAGCTCAGGAAAACAGTGTGAGGGAGTTTGGAGTTCACCTGCAGCACCAGCGATGGAGTTTGCAGCTCCCCAGCCCAGAGCACAGGCACAGCGTGGGAACCAGGTTGGGAACAGTGTCCAGCATCTTGGAAAGGAAACATCAGACTGTAAATATTATTTAGTACATTCCTTCATGAGAGAGCATCCAGAGAGCCAGCAGACAAGAAGCCAGAGGGATAGGATGGAATATTTCAGTTGCTTCTCGCCTCAGGCTGCTGCAGGCAGTTGGTATTTACCTGATGAGTTCATAACACGTGCCCAAGAGAGGATTTCAGTGCTGTTAGATAGAACAAGACAAAGACATTCACCCCATTTTCTCCCAAAGGAATCCTTTATTGACAAGTTTCCTCAGTCTTTATCTTAAAGAGAAACAGTTCCATACCCAAGCTCCTGCAGTCCCCATTTCATTGGCTCTGTTCCTCACAGGGAGGCCAGGTCCAGTCAAACGAGGAGTGCCCGTGAACAACACTCTACACTCCACCTATGGCCTAGTACATCTGCCCACTAACATCTCATCCCAAATCCCCAGGTCTGCAGAGGGAGGGGAGCAGGGGTGGGGGAAATGGAGATTAATCAAATCAGTGTCAAAACTTGCTTCTCTAAAGGGTCAGAGGCAGTTCAGTTCCTCCGGGGTGATAAACCACTAAAACTACCCAGATATGTACATAAGTTTAAAGACCTGAGTAAGTCCCACTTCGCCTCTAAGGCACAGAATTGCTCACTCTAGGTTATTTCTACGTGGAGGCACCTTGCCTAGAATAAGATCAGGCCTCTAGGAGAAAACTTGGAATTTGTCAGCTCCTGAGCAATGAAGTTGGACATCAAAAGAGCAAAACATCCAGCCCCTGGAGGGACTGGGTGAGCTCCGTGACTCTCTGCCAGTTTTGTAAACCAAAATTAGAGCTGGGGCTTTCAACTGAGAAACCCATCCAGTCACAGCCAGATGTACCAGCTGGAGGAGCCCTCAGAGAGCAGAGCAGAGTCCCTCCAATGGTATCCATATTCCAGCCTTCAGAAATTCCTCCTCCGAGAATGAAGGGGTAAGCTGAGAAGGGAGAAGCAAGTTTCATACACTCGGGAAACAGAGTGCACCACTGAATTTAACACAAGAACTGGCTTTATAAACATGCTGCTATGACTGCATGATGCAAAACTCCAGTGCTCAACAACCAGCTTTAAAACCCTTGCAGTCTTCTCTACAGAAAATAAATCATAAACAAGTAAAGCGTAAGTGATGTAAGGCTTGCAATTCAGCTTCAGAGTCCAAGGGAGCATCGCCCTAATATGATGCCAAAGCTTTCCTTTTTTTGTCTGTTTTTAAGCTTTATTTCTTTAAAGTTCATTGCATTTAAAAATAAAGATTCTTAGTTTTGTTAAAGCTAGAGCATTAGTGTAACAACGAGGCAGCTGCTAAGTGAAGTTTACCTTTTAGGAGCCCAGAAAAAAACCCAACTGTTTACCCCATTTACCCGACAGCTCCAATGAGAGCCAGAGAAAACAGTAACAGGAGAAGCCTGGGAGCTCCCAGAGTAGCCCACACAGAGAACGGAGCCAAAAGCTGAAGCTAAGGTGCCCATGCACTTGGCTTCTCCAGTTACTGCCCTCCTCATGCTGCTCAGGGCCATGTATCTGCTCCAAGCTCTGTCAGACAAGGGAAAACTGTTTTCATCTACAGCAGTGGCATTTCTGAGCTACTTTAAGGAAACTCCAGCTTACACGCTCTCCCAAAAGGACAGCAGTGATACATTTAATCTACAAACTTTAGTGTAAAATATTATTTGTGTACAAAACTTTGCATTCTCTTTATTTGACTTGGATCCAGCAGCAGTGTCTATGAATGAAGGATGGATCTCTCCTGACTGGCTCTCAGCCCCTTCTTGGATTCGCATGTTGTTGCTGTGGTGAAGGTTTGGGAGGGAGGGGGCTCTTCCAGTTGTGCACAGCCGTGCAAAGCCACATCCAGGTCTAGAAGGGAGCGTTGTCTTGTGGAGGCTTGTCCCCAGCTCCAGAGGGGGAGTGCAGGCCGTCAGTGCTGTTTTCCCTGCTGCCCACCACTCGGGACTGGAAGGAGAGAAGAGAGTGAGGACAACAAGAAAGCAGCACTGGGAATACCAAGTCAATTCCCCCTTGTCGAGGTCACCTACTGTAGCCAAGACTTCACATATCTGAGAGGCCATTTGCCCGAATACTAGTCTACAAGAAAAACATTGCAGAAATTAAAGTTTCTGCACAAGGCTTCACACGCTGTGTTTAGAAGACAAAGCAGACTGTTACCTTTATGGTCCCAACTCTATCTTCGAAGGACTTGAAGGTTGCAGAATTCCTTGAAGAAAGAAGAGGGGAGAAATAAACAACAAATCAAGAGAAGTCAGTTCTTAACCATATCAAACGGCACAGTGTGACTGGGCTCTGTGGCCATTCCCCTGCAGTGACACCATCATCCAGAACACTTCCAGCTCCTCACAGCCTTTGGCACAAATCTCTCGGGCACACCAGGCAAGAACACCACATCTAAACTCTGAAGGAAAACATTTATACCACGTGCAGTCCACTCAATTGCTCAAGCTAAAATGTTGAGAGGAACAAGTCCTAGTTCACTGGGGAATCAAGGCACAGTAAGTAGAGAAGAAACCAGCTCTTAGCTTTAAAAAACTGCCAACTAAAACCATTTTGTTTTAAATAGTGGAAAGGGAAAGCTGAGAAAGGATTAAAACAAAGGCTTCAGTTTCCTGTATCACATCCTGTGGAGAGGAAGGGGAAGGGCCATGTACCTGCACCTATCAGCAGTTTTATTTCTACAGGAGTGATCATTTGCATCAGGAAATGCTCACAAAAATCACAGTGTAATAAATTAATCAGAGCATTTCATATTTCCAGCAAAGAAAACCAGGTCAGTTGTTTGACAACCCAACAAGCTGCTTCGCTGGCGAAGGATTTCAGGGAGTGCTCTGTACTGAGCTGCCAGACCAGGCAATTACTCATAGAGCTGCTCCCCCGGGCCAGGCTGCGGGAGCGCTGGGAGATGACTCGCCTCATCTCAGTTATTTTTGTTCCAAGGAATTGCTTTAGATTTGCAGCCAGAAAACAACCTCTGTTGATCTGGAAAGAGGATGAAGAGAGTTCTGTGGGCCTTGTCCAGCCCTGGCAGTCATTTCTCCTGCAAGGAGATCAGCACCTAAGGCACCGTGAGGGAAGGCCGAGGAGGTTCCCATTAGGATTCACCTCGGTATCAGCAATGGCTGTGCTGCACATTGTGACAGAACTGTAACCCTGCCCTTCAGGCACCTCTGAAAGCTGCAAGCTTCAACCAGACTTTGGTACAGGTGCCACACTGCACTTAGTCCAAGAAAAGACAGGTGCTCATGACCTTAAGAGATATTAAAAAACCCTTTAAATAGTCAAACAGCAGGCTGTGGTTAATCCATGCTCGAGAAGGGATCCGGTTGTACGAGTCAGAACAAACCCCCCAGCAGTGATGGAGGCAGCTGTCCTCCCCCCAGCCCCACTCAGGAGACACAGGCATGTGCTACATTACCTCATGGCTGGCATACTTATCGAGTGGCGGATGGAGTAGCCGCTGCTCGGAAGCATTCGGGACAAGGAGGAAAAAGTTAATGACAATTTGACACCGTGCAAAAGTAGCCTAAGCCCGGGTTTGAAGCACTCCCTGTCCACACACAGGCTGCTGCGGACAACCCAAGTGGTAGGAGCCAGCCCTCTCTCCCCTTATTTAACAGCTGCAGCCCAGAGTTTAGTTTTCCAGACACAGGATAGGCAGTATTTAACTGCAACTGTGATACAAAAGTCAATCCCAGGACATTGGTTTGTGGTAGATTTCCCAATCTGTGTCAAAAGTTTAGGCAAGGCTTAAATAACCAGCTTCCCCTTTAAAGTCTGCAAGGGCCTGGCACAGAAACAAATGCTCTTTTAGAGCCTTGAAGAGTATCTTACCTAAGGGAATGTGAGATGGAGTGAGCCCTGGGAGAGACCACGGGCAGCAGAGAGAAAAAGGAAGGAATGGTCAGAAACTTGCGCAGAGCTAAACACCAAACGCAGGGACACGGTCACAAAATCATGGGACAGCAAAGTCAACTACCCAGGAGGAAGCTTCTCAAAATAAATCACAGGGGCAAGCAAAAAAAATGCTTTTCATTAATTCCACACAAGCTAAGATGTTTCTCAAAGAGCAATAACAGCACCTACATCAACTTAGAACCCAGCTGGGGAGGGGAAGGAGTAGATGTGCAACAGCAAACCAAAACATTTTACCTACCCCCACTCATTGCTTTCACACTTTTTTTTAAGCATTTTTTTCTAAACTGAAGGTTTTACAAAGCACCAGCTACATTGATAGAGATACCTCCTTCCCCCATTTCCCCCTGTGGTCTCTCATACAAAGACAGCATTGCTCAGACTTCTGGTGAGGACTTGTGTAAGGGCAACCTGCAATGGATACCTGCACGTTATCTTGCCACGCCTGCAAATCTCAAAGTTACAGCTCAAAGAACAAACGCATTGCAGGCTAATAAAGATAAGATTAAAGGTATCATGTTTACCCCGTAACTTGGTTGCCCATTTTTAGGTTGGGATTTTGCAATACAGTAGCATGTCAGCAGTCTGAAACAATAGACTGAGGTTTCCTACTTCTATTAGGAAGATTACCAGGATGCTCTAAAGGAGCTTCTCCTGCCAGAGCAGTGTTTTATTCCACTTAAATATAATTTTTGTCTCTGCAGCAGGATGCAGTCATGGCAAGCTGGATGTGAAGTACTTGGCAACGAGTACAAGGGCTTTTCCTGACAGCCAGAGCGAAGATGTTGGGCTCTGTGGTTTCATTTCCCCATATATCCAAGTCAGCTCTTTGGCAGGGCTGATTCCTTGAAATGCTGCCTTTGCATGTGAAATAAATTAACTTTCTACTTACTCTTGCTTAAAGGAGAACAACACAGATAACACATCCATGCACCATGCTGCTCCATACGGAATACCACAAGCACTGGTTCCTTGTTCAGTATCTTGGCCTGCACCTAGCAGTAACACTTTTCCTCCTTCCATAAGGACTGAAAGTTTACATAAATTCCAGAATCTGCAGGCACTTTGGGTTCAGGCTAACATTTCATAATGAATTTGCTCATAGCATTATGTACAGCAGCAAACTTCATCAGACACCATGAAGTGCACAGGTGGACACAAACCCACGAAGCAACAAAAAGAAAACACTTCAAATTTTGCAGTTTACTGGGATCAGTAAAATGCAGGAACAGAATGTCTAAAAGCCAATTTACTTTTTAACTGTAGGTGGAGATAACAGAGACGCCTGAACAGGCCAAGATTTGAAAATATCCCACCCACTAAGGTACATTTTCTCCCCTCAGAGCAATCCAGTAGACCATTAATGCAGCAAGCACATGGTTACAGCATTAACTTCCCAAGGTTAAAATCCACACACCAAAATTATTTTGACCAGAATACAGCAAGTCTAAAGATTTAACATGTCACTTGTATTTAAAAGCAATTTGGTCCAAACATTTTTAATGGAATTAGGCCCACGCCCTCGGTGTGTCAGAGGCTCTGTCCCATGCATCAGGCCTTCCTTGCATTTATCAACCGGTGAAGGCTGACTAAACAAGGAAATCCCCTCTGTTATCTCAACACTTCCAGTGCTGGAAAATAAACTCGCTTTACAAGTGAATTTGTAGTGTAAGAAGGAAAAAACCAGAGTACAGTAATGGAGGTCAGTGTAGGCTACAAGGCCTGTAACAGAGATTTCTCTGGGAACAGAGATCATCCCACTTGTTCAGAGCAGTGATTACAGCAATACAACAGACTTCACTCCTCGTCAGCTCTGATCACATATCAGAACACCAGAGTTCACCTGGCAAGGGTGAAAAGTGGGACAGTTCCTGCAAAACCTTATGCTCAGAGTTAAAACTTCTTCAGAATCAGAAATAGGAAGACTTGGACGCAGCACAGGAGATAGAAGTCTGTTTATATATGCAGAGAAAAACTGAAAGTCTTAAAAAAAATCATTACTGTGTTCCCCCGCAGGGCCACATATACAAATCCTGCTGAAATAACTTTGGCAGGGATTCCCAAGTGATAAGACAGAAGCTGCCTCTATTTCGTAACACCTCACCCAAGGTATTAGCTATAAAAAGGAATGCAGATGTTGAAGCTGAGCAAAACCATTGGTGCAAAGGCCTGGCTCATGCCTGGGCCAGCTGATTACATGGCCAGTTGTCACAGTGACTGTGCCAGGCCAGCTCTGCCACCAGGAGAGCACCCCAGTATCCCTTCCCTCCATCACCTGCTCCTGGGATGGCACAAACATTTCAGCAGCTGCATGACCTGCATTCTCCCAACTGAAAAACAACAGGCAGGACCAAGCCTGTCAAAACAGCTTCTGCCAGTGGCAACCCTGGTTCAGGAGTTCCCCGTGTGGTCCCAAAAAAAGCACAGTTCCCATTCCTTTGCTGCAACAGCCTGGCCAGACTGCAGAAATCGGCCCCAAATTCACTTATCAGTTTGGCAAAATGTGTTCCCACCACATCTTGTGCCAGTATCTATAATCTGCTGTGATTACATGAAAGTCTCTTTTTCCAGCAGACTAGGGAGTTTCCAGGAAAGAAAAGTTACAACTTGAATGCTGGAAAGGGTAGGAAGCCAGCTAGTCCTCTGCCAAATTCAGAGATGCGAGCTACTGAAAACACAAAAAAATACCCTCCAGGAACACAGTAACTAACTCACTGAGGACAGAACCAGAATAAATCAGTACTATGTGATCAGAGGCCAACAAGTTCTTACCACTTGGATACTCCCAGCCACAGTGGAATAGGAAATTCCCTACAAAGAATGACAGCTACCCATTCAATCCAAGGTCTGAGACAGAACGTTAAATACAAGCTCTAAAAATCCTTCCTTAGTAACCCAGACAGACTGTACATTCAGAATTATCTCTCAATTGCAAGAAAAACATGGTCAAGGGATTCTGCATGAAAAGTATGGATATTACCATTAGTGGGGAAGAAATCTTTAGCTTAGAGTTCTGAGGAGTAGGTAGATCACCAATTCTAACCTTGAGCTTTGTACAGCTGAGAAACTCACAAAGCAAGAACCTCAGCCAGAAGAACCTGTCCCTCTTGCCAGTTTGCAGAGGTTTAAATCTGCAATTATTTCAGTGGTCATCTACTTAAGGGAATGGAGATAACCCCAACCACAGAACAAATTCTTAATGTTGTCATAATCTTCTGAATCAATTGATATTTTCCAACCAACATGACATAACTGTGCCTGGAAGACATGCTGCCCTTCTCCACGGAATGTCAACACCCGGGGCTTGAAACCACATGGAATGCAGCAAACAGACTTTGCCCTTTTTGTTTTTAATCATAACAGAGCACAGGAGGGATGACCCCTCTCTAATCCAAAGCAGTTACACTGAGAAAACAGTGAACACCTCCATAATCCAGCAAATCATGGAAAATGGAAATTTTAATTCTAGTTTCTTACATAGGACATAAAAGCTGCAGTGAATCCAGATGACAGTAAAAGGGGAAGGCTGCTAAAAATGTTTGGTCAGTTCTCCTAAACTAAACCAAATTTAAATGCCTTAGAACAGGCTTATCCCCTCAGTAAGTCTTCAATAAGTGTTCAATCTGCCCTAAACTACAATGCACAGGGCCACACAGAAGGTGGCAGTCCATCAACAGCAACGTGCTGCCAACTAAGCAGAAAAATGGAAAAAAGCCTAGTTATTGTCTAAAGTCCCATTCCTGTTTGAAACCAAGATCAAAGCACCGGAGTGCAAACCAGAAATCTTACCTCATGTCACCAAGCTTCCTGCTGATAACAGAACCTACATTGGAAAGGGCTGCTGAGGTCTTCTGTCCCGCCTGGGAAAGGGTTTCCTGGGTCTTCTTGTAACTACATGGAAAAAAAATCATAAATTGAACTAACAGGTTGGATCCAAAAGTGTCCCCCCCATTTTGAAAAAGGACCCCATATTAAAGGAAAGAAGCTGGGTTAGTGAGCTGCACTGACTTCACTGAAAGAGCCACTTCCAGATTTGCATATATTCAAATACTTGAAGTTTTACAAAAGCAGCAAGTGTAGGATTAACCTTTCCGTACACTCACCTTACACTTTTGACCCTATGTTCTTAAATCTAAAATCTAAAAACCAAAGCAAAATCAATTTTCCACACAGAAGCTCTAACACCACAGCACTGTAGCCTAATTGCTCTGCAACCATCTTTCGGTGTCCTGGAGAAAATAAATCTAGGAACCTATTCCATACTATCCTTACAGCCTTGAGGAAGCCATAGCATTTGTTGTGGTGTTTTTTCGGAGGAAAGTGGCAAGAAGCAAGACCATCATCACCATAGAGAAAAGAAATGCAGGAATCAGCATTAGCTCTACAGCAGCAGTTTAGAAATAAATTGGTAGAGAAGTTTCCTATCAGTTACCATTAACCACAATAGGTAAGAAGTCTGACAGCTTTTATTTGTCAGCTGATTATTTGAATTTATACCTGAGCTGGAGACACTTGAGAACCTTTGTTTCCTTCAGATGAGACTAATCTCAGGAACAAAGATTCTTTGTGTCACTTTCATTAATTCATTCTCTCTAAACTATTCTACGGTTGATGATTAACATCTAGATTTATGTCATTCTTCAGACTACAAAGAAAAGACTCAGGCTGGAAAACAAGTTCAACATTTTAAGCTTTTCTTATTCCAGATATTTCAGTTTGAGATTACTTTTTTGCCTGGTGAGGACATCTAGGAGAAGGGCAGTATAAACAGCCTAATGTTCTCTCATGCCTGAGCTCCCCTGGCTCCAAACACCACGGTGACAGATGACTTACTCACATCTCCTTCTCTCCAGGTAGAAGTGCATGGACAGCACCACAGCACCCAAACTGGACTTGAGCAATTCCAATTAAAACATGTTGGTTTGTTGGTTGGTTTTTTTTTTTAATACCACAGCCAAGTATTTCTGAATCACGAATGTACACGAGACTTAGGCAGAACAGGGCAAAACTGAACCAGTTTTTCCTTCCCTCTTCTTGCTCCTGAAAGAAAATTCCTATAACCTACACATTTGCAGACCAATTCTTCTTGAAGTCAACAGCTCCAGAAGAACCTGAGCGTGCCCCAACAGCAAGGCCTCAGCATTGCCTCTGCACAGCACAGTCTTCTGCACCTCAGCACAATTTAGGAGTGAACTGATCAGCACCAAGGCTGCTTGATCTCACACAGGATTACCTTCCTATTGCAACCACTGTGTTTGAGGAGGATCTCAATCCCTGCCTTCAGCAGCCAGGCTCCTCCCTGGCTGAGCCCTGTCATGGGATTTGATTTATGGCTGCCTAACAAATATCGAAGACCTCGTGCTCACCAAAGTATGCAGTGCTGACTCTAGGTCTGCTTGGCACTCAGAGCTCAGCACTGAGGAATGGTTTACAGCCTCAAAGGACACCATCGTGCCATTCACACTGCAAAATTCCAGGTATTATGCCCAGCTTCAGCAGATAAAGGCCAGAGATTTTCCAGCTGTGTTTTCCACACCTGACGGCAGAATTTTTACTATTACTGAAGAACAAGCACTCAGGTGCTGCTGCTTCTGCCTGAGTGTGCTCCTTCCTCCAGCACAACTGCTCGTGCTGGCACAGCAAACTAGATCAAGGGAACGATCTGGATTAAATATAAACTTGGAAGCACAAAAAAGCAGCAGCTGAATCAGATGGCCAGCCTAGTCCTGCATCCACAGCTCCCACACACACACACACACCTCACTGCTGCCAGGCAGGAGGCAGAGCCAGGCAAGCACAGGGAGATGAGCAGCTCTGTAACCCAGAACTGCCACAGACACACATGTGGAGCTGCAGCTGTGACAGCCAGGGATCAGCTTATACAAGACTTTAATGCAACTTAACTACACCCAGCCCTGACCTAGAAGTTGCAACTCCTGCAACTGCCACAGCCTGGTTTTCCATGTAAATTCACAAGCACTCACTTTCTTCCCTTAGCCCCAGCACAAAGCACAATGGAATAATCCAAATCTGGGAGTAATAAATATAAGCTCTGGCTAATACCCTGCTTTACTCACAGGCAATTGGCTGCAGCAGAAGCCGCAGAGATGATCTCTGCCCTGTGCTGTTCATCCCGTAGTATTCCAACATTCCACTGCACCCCTCTCCTATAAACCCTGACAGGAAGGATTGAAATCTGCACCCTCAAATCCTCCTTTATCCATTAACACCAGCTTCCGCTCACTTGCTTTTATCCAGCAATCACCATTTGAGCTGCCTGGCTAAAGACACAAACCGTCTAAGTCACCTCACATTCTGGTTACAGTGAAAGTGGGTCTAGGAACAGACTGGGGTGGGTTTTGTCCTGTTTATGTACTGCTTGCAATGGGAAAGTCTGTAGCCAGAAACGGCAAACACCAGGAAATTCCACAGCACACAAAAGCACCATAAGGTCAGGAGTCAGGTCCATCCCCAGTTCACTCAAGAGCCTTGTTAGCTAGGGAGCAGAGCAGCTCTGAAACAGAAAATACAACACATTTGCATTAAAAAAACCCAAAATCTCACCCTTGGACTTCTTGAACTTGCCTCTTTGCACTCACTGAACTTTAGAGAGAGAAGTAGAAATTCTGATTGATTTCTGAAATGTTGCTGGAATCTTTTGATCCCCCTCACGTCTCTATTTCAACCAGTCTCTACCTTGCCAGCACCTATTGTCACTCTGTCCAGTGCCAAAGCAAGCAGGAAAGCTAAGGTGCCACAGCTCTTCAGGCCCTAAGTGCTCCACAAAAGCACATTTCCACCACATTTCTGGTGCTTGTGAAGTACAAGGAAACAGATAGTACCAGAAGTTTTCTATTCTAGCAGGCACACCCAGGGAGGAACTCTGATTAAACACCGCTGGAGTCAGTCACTGTCAGCAAGCACAAAAACCAAGGTCACTCTACTTGGCAAGTGAAATAGTGACAGTTTACAGCTTCTTAATCTAGAAAACACAGTTGAAAGTAAACCTGCATACTTCAAAGTTTTTTCTGCTACTCCTACATTTTATCTCTGCTCCTCTCTCACCCATGTTATGAAGAAAACCGTGCATTCACACATGCTGCTGATAACCAGCCAGCTCCAAGGACTGCATCTCATACCCACTCCAGAGGACACGAAAAGCTGGCTCACACCTAAGACCTACCTCCCCACAGTTTAAATCAGCTCTGAAAATAGTGACACAACCTACCTGCTCCCACTGCAGCACTGTAAGGGATTGCCCTACATACTGTGGGAAAGGCACAGTGAGAAGGACAAAGGCCAACTTCCATAATATCCTTCCATAATTTAGTCCAGAAGAGAATTTAATTTCAGGCATTTAGTAAAAGCACATCTAAGAGAGATTTGCATTCAACAACCGGAGTAGAACAGCTGTGAGGTTTAAGCTGTTTGAGTCTATTTGTGGCCCCAATGTGACAGGAAGCTGCCCTGGACACTACAACTCTCTTTTTATCAGGTACCACAGCAGAAAGCAAAGCTCCAGCTCCCTGCAGAGCATGTTGGGGTAACAAGAAAGTCAGTCTGGCTATTCCACAGCTTCTCAGCTGAAGGTGTAATGTGTGGCATACAGGTCCCAGCCACCCAGGGGTTTCAGCCAGTTCCTGAGCACAGGCAGGCATTTATAGAGTATCACTTGGATACCAACCGGAGGAAAAGCTCCCTCTCCCAGCAGAGGCATTTATTGGGTTAAAAAAGTAAAAGCTAGGAAAGATAAATGTCCAAGTAGATCTAGTGAAAGCAGAGGACTGGGAGCAGGGGCACAGCAGTTAGCAGCAGCAGACTGTCAGAGGAAAGCATTTGTTAAGGCTGAAGGTTAAGACACTCACGCTTCTGATTGAGTTAATTTTTCATTCCAGTCCTCCAGTGTGCTGCTGGCTGAAAGATATCTACAAACACAACTGAGGTTAGAGACAGCTCCAAGATTCACTACAGATGCTTCTTCTGACACTTTCCACATCATTAGTGACTCTTTACACTTACACTATCAGAGGCTTTATTTCTCTGACAACAGCTTCAGCCTCTCTGGTACAGCCAGAAGGAAAAGAGCTGTTTGAGAGGCAGGGAGACACCTAAGCCCCAGTTTCTTTTGTTTAAGCATGTTCAAACACCGAGCACAAAGAAACAAAGCCTGCAGTTTAAAAGGTGTCAGGAAATGAAAGACTTTGCATCTTCTGCTCCCTTCCTACTTGTTCTGTTGCTGGTCTGTCTTAAAAGCACCGAGCAGTGAACTGAGCTTAAGGCCAAAAAAATCAGACTGCCACACCCAAAGCTGTATTTTACCAATACAGCATGAACCAGACAAACAATTAAACTTTTGTTTTTCTGATCTTTAGAAATCGTGTTTCTCTATACAAAAAGCCAGTACCTTAGGGGTTGTGAGAACTAACACTGGAGGTACAGAACACACACACTACAGAAGGTGGCTGCTCCCACCTCAGAGAGCACACAGAGGTTCTCAGAGGAGGGGACTTATCACCCAGAATTCACTTGCCCCAATTAGATCAGTGCCACCTTGCCTAATGATGTGATGATCCCAATCCACATTTTCCTCTTAGCTAAATAATCTCCTTCAACACAAGGCAAAGGGAGAGAAACTTCAGCACAGAAAAACATTCAAGGGCTCCTTAGGTTCAGCTATGCAGCAGGAATCAATGATTCGTGACTAATATCAACGGAGGTCTAATACAATTAAAGAACATATTCCAGAAGCAAAAGTAGCCAGATGTTCTTTGTCTGCATTTGTCACCTGCTCGGATACACAGCACAGATTAAAATTCATGGCTTTCCAGTGCTGACACTGGGAAAAGGGTCACACATCAATGCAGCAGGCTCAGAAGCTCATGAACACACTGGCAGTTGCACAGCCCCTAATTCCAGCTACAGAGAAGCACCTCCAGCCACTTCTCTCCCAGGTGGCCATACAGAAAGGCAACAGTCAAACTGATTCCTACCACATTCATGATGAGAAGAGAAATAGCTTCACAGTAAAGACAGAGGTTTACTAATAAGACACCTGATAACAAGAGGCTAACCTACCAATTACCAGCTGAAGGGAAGTTGTGGTTAAATTTTTGTCCCCTTCTTTTTTTTATATATAAATTGTGGTCTGGTAACTGATTGGAATTTTTCTTCTGCAATAGCAAGACCATGACAGAGATGATGGCAGTTAACATTTACTCATCTCCTCTGCAACTGAGGGATGTTTCTAGCTGGAAGCCAGGCATGCTGGAATAACAATCCTGCTTCACCATGCCTCCAGCTCCCAAGCAAGCCCTGATGCCTGGGAGAACAAGGAGTAGCACAATTCGGGGAAGGCAGCGAGGAACAAGGAGGTGATGCTGAGGAGCCCGAGGCACTCACAAGTCAGACTGTGTCACTTTGTCATTCCACTCTCCAAGTTTCTCAGATGTTTTCACATAACTAGAAACAGAAAGTGTTAATGAATATAACTTTAATATTCATTTTTTTAGAAGACAATGACACAGATTCCAGTGACAAAGGAATAACAGAAATGGGGCAGGGACAGAGGAGGGAAGATGAGGAAACGGGAAAGAATAAACAGCAAGATGAACAGCTCAACGATCTGCTCTGCAGTATCAGTCAGTAACTCCAAACCCCAGTTAAGTTACAGGAGACTTTTTATCCTGAATGATGCCTCTACAGGCACCTAGAGTCCCTGACACCCAGTGCATGGACTAACTTACCTCATGGACTCTCCTTTTGGCACTGTCAAGCACAGCAGTGACAATACCCTTAATGCCTGTTCAGGAACAGTCAGTCTCACTTCACATATTTAGGACAAGATGACTCTGGTGAAGCACATTAATATCACAGGGTTTTTTCCGAGGAAGTGCAGGCTTTTAATTCAGGCTGTATGACCCAGGGAATGCTTCTGAACTGGCACAGTGTGAAACTGCTTGCACTTTTCTCTGAGCCTGAGTTCAGAACAAGGTAGCAGCTGCCTGTGCCTCAAAGAATGGGCAGAAATAGGCAAACTGAACCAGTAAGTGTGCTCCAGATCTCTAACACCACGGGAAAGAGCATCCAGCACAATTTATCTGGATCACAGATATGACAGTCCAGTTTATGCAGACACAAAAATGATTTTTTTTAAGTGTCTTTTACTCTATAAACCCACCACAGGGAAAACCTCCAGCCACTCAAAAGAGCTCTGGAATACCCTGCTGGGAAGTGTCACACAGAGTCCTAGTTAAACACAGGTGCATCACAAGCAACACTTACGCGTTGGAGACTTGGACATCGTGCCAGCTTTTGGACAGGTTTTGCTTTAGCCCATCCAAGGGAGTCAGACCCAGCTTCCTCTTCAGCTCTCCACAGTGCCTCTCTTTGGCAGCCAGAACTTGCCGGAGAGTACCAATTTCTTCCTCAACCTTAGAGAGGGGCAGAGGTTTGTGTTAAATCACAGTTTAGTTACAAACTGTAAATTAAAACAAGTTTTTACCTTCCTCGAAACCAGCAACATTTCATTAACATTAATTTTAACGATTGGGAAGAACATCAGGTTAAGAATTATTCAACTCAACATGAACTGTGTTGGGATGGGAGGCCATTCAGACTTCACCTCCATACAAGTCACTGGACTGGTGACTTAGTGACACTGAGATGAACAGAACCCATTCCTTGTATTGTAATTTCAACAGTAGACACGATTCAGTTGCCAAACCTCATTAACTAATATTTTATCTTATTATTCTTTTCCTCTGATGTCATTATAGCAAGGAGTTTTTCCCCAGAGATCTTTCTTACAACACTTTCAATATACTCTGGAGCTGTTTGCAGGCAGAGTGGGTTCATTTCTACCTTAGCTGCAGCTCAGCAAGCCCTATGTGACCACCCAGAGCAGCCAAAAACCTGCAAGTCAAAGAACCACCACAAGATTCTCACATGAAGGAAAGGACAACGGAGAAACAGCTGCAATTATCTTCAGCCACGTTTCAGACAGAAATGATAACCTTTAAAACCCCAAAGGTGCTCAAACTTCAGGATGTTACATTACAAACCCTCAGCTCTTCAAAAGCATATAGGCACCAAAAATAATTTGCCTGGAAAGTGTAATAAGTCTTTCAGAGAAAAAGGTAGGAAGAAAAGCACATTAAGTACTCCAATTTCAGTTTCCTAAGGAAAAACGGCTTTCTTTTGCTTAGCATTTGCCTGAAGTGTTTTCTCGCTTCACATGGAGCTAAAATCCTACACTGAGCTCATGGCATCAAAAGCCACTTATTTCCTCAGAGCTCTAAATTAGGCTGTTCTGGGAAAGAGCAAACAACACACCGCAGTGTTTGAAGTACCTGCCAGCTTTGTGCATTTTAACAATTAGCTGCGAGACCCAAAGGTAACACTGCAAAATTAAAAACCAAAAAAACAAACCCCGCCAACAAAACACCCAGTCCTGCCCCTGTGGCTCCTGTTTGTTCCTGCCCGGCAGAACACAAGCGGGGCACACGCTGCCAAACCGAGCCCCCCTTACCTTGGCGAGCTCGGCTCTCAGCTCCTCCTCCTCGGCCAGAGTCAATCCCTCGGGCGCAGCGCCCCGGGCCGCGTTATCCACGGGAACATCTGTCATGGCATCCGCCAGCAGACCTTTGTTGGGAGAGTTAAGGTTGATATCTGTCGCAGACAAGGAGCAGAGGGCACTGAATAAGCAAGCGGCAGGCGAGGCGCGTTATGCAAAGCAGGGCGGGGGGGAGGCAGAGCTGCGGGAAGGGGCTGCGCCGGGGAGGGGAAGGGAAACCTCCGGCGGAGTTTCCTCCACCAGCATCGATCGGAACCGGCGGCAGCACCGGGCAT
>VWZT01001070.1:95237-108256 GCA_013397055.1 Pachycephala philippinensis
CACCCCCAGTGTCCCCTCGGCAGCCCGAGCGCGGGGTGCCAGGACGTGCTGCCCATGGGCACAGTTCCCTGCCCGCCGGCCGGGGATGGAGGCTCTAATTAAGGCAGGATCCTGCCGTCGCTCCTCGGCTAATTGCAGCCTGCGCTGCCCTGCCAGGCTCCCTGGCTCGCCGGCCGGTCCCTCCCCGCGCTGCCTGCGCTGCCTGGCCTCTGCCTGAACCCTGCCTGCGGGCTCTGCCTGCGCCCGGCCTGCCTCCCCCAGCCGGCGGTGCCTTCTGGAACGCTCCACCCTGCAAACCGGTTTGCGAGGAAGCATCTTCCGTCAGGGAAAAACCGAT
Source organism: Pachycephala philippinensis (assembly GCA_013397055.1). Lineage (NCBI taxonomy): Eukaryota > Metazoa > Chordata > Aves > Passeriformes > Pachycephala > Pachycephala philippinensis. Next base: position 95,575 of record VWZT01001070.1, read on the forward strand.
GGGTCACATCCCCGCTGCCCCGCCTGCGCCCTGCCTGCATTCCCGCATCCCTCCCTCATCCCCACACCCTGCCCGCATTCCTGCATCCTTCCTGCATCCCCACACTCCCGCATCTATCACAGCGTCCCAGGAAGCACCAAGCGCTTCTCCCCAGCCGACGCTCAGGGATTAAATCCCATTCCCAAAGCAAGGCTGTGATGCTCCAGGCTTTGAGGAGAGGGTTGGCAGAGCCATCAGCCAGTGCTGACCCCGCCAGGGACATCCCGGGGCCCCCCCAGCCCTTTTCCCTCGATCATTATCACCCCCCCGGGCCGAGCTCCCAGCAGCACTGTCCCCATTCCCGTCGTGTTCCGGAGTGCGGGGGCTGCCAGGGAGGGCTCCCAGCGTGGCGCTGCCAGCAGAGCCGGGAGATGTCGGCAGCTCTTTATTTATTTAAAGCTCCATCTTTGCGGGGAGTGCCTGTCCTGCAGGAGGGATCCGGCTGCCAGGGACGGATTCTTCTGCCAGGGCGGGATCCGGCTGCTGGGGAGAGATCCAGCTGCCAGGAGGAACGCTGGCCGACAGCCACCCTTGCAGGAGCTTTTCTCCCTGCCCAGGGCTGGGCGATGCCCCCCTGCCCCGGGGAAGGACACAGCCCCCTTCTGCAGTCGCCTCTCCCCCTGCCTGGCACCAGCCATCGAGCGGGATTGGGGGACACGCTTCCCAACACCCCTGCTGTCACCCTGAGCCGGCGAGTGGGGTTTGGCCTCGCCACCGCAGTGGCTCAGTCCCTCAGTGGTGACAGGGATGTGTGGCTCGGGCGCCGTTTCCAAGGTAACCCTGGATGAGCTCGGCCTCCGCATCCCTCCATGCCCCCGCATCCCTCTGTGCCCCTGCATCCCGCCATGTCCCCGCACCGAGGAGCCTCCCAGTGCGGCAGGGGCTTGGTCCCTCCAGGGATGGGGATGGGGAGGGTACCGACCACAGGGAGGAGCGACAGGGAAGTGGAGAGGTACAGGACATCCCTCCCCTCCCCGTTCCCAGCACAGCCATCCCCTGGGCATGGGTGTGTATGACCTATTCCAAAGACAGGACCTCAAGGACCTCGGGGACCAGGTCAGGGTGTTCCCGTCCTCCCTCCTGGAGCACCTCCCAGGGAGAAAACCAGAAATAGACTCTGTGGTTCCCCACCCAGCCCTGGGCAAGAGGCCACGGCCGAGGGTGGGAGCGCGCCCCGAGTCCCGCGGGATACCCTGGATGAAGTCTCTCCCCAAGCATCTCCTGTCGGGGTGGGATGGGCTGAGTGGGCAGTGCAGTGGGTGCCAGGGGTCCCTGGGGGTCCCAACTCAGGGAGGTGGCGGATGGGGTGAGAGACATGTGGGTGCTGTCCCAGTTGGGACATGCTGGGAGGAGACCTGGCCAGGCTGGGGGCCTGCCTGGGCTGCCCCGTGCCTCAAAAAAAGACAGTTTGGATATATTCCAGGGGGTCACCCTGTCCCTCCTACTCCCACCGTACCCCAGGCCAGTAGGGCAGCACTGAGCCATTCAGCACAGATGGGGGCTGCAGCCCCCCACTCACCTCTCCACCTTCCCTCTGCCCACCCCATCCCTGCAGTCCAACCAGGATGAACATAGCCAATTTTCCATTCATTCTGGCTTGTGTAAAACAAGTCTTTCAGGGTATGCAGCCAGGGCTGGAGAAGACTGGGATGCTCCAATGGGAATGGCACAAAGGGGCTCAGCAGGGGTGGGATGCTCCCAGAGGGAAGCAGAGCTGCAGAGATGATGCCGGACTAATTTCCCATTGCACTGGGAGCCCTAGGGGGGCTGTGGGGAGCACAGGAGACGGCTCCCTGACCCTGGCCCACCGGCTGCCATGAGGAGGGGAAGCAGCTCCTCTGCCAGGATGCTGCCAGCCCGCCCTGAGCACTGTTTCCATCGCAGCCCTCCCTCCTCCATCTGCTCCTGCCGGCTCCTCAGGGCCCTCCTGCACAGGGCCACCGACAGCAGCGATTTCTTATTACAAATATGTTCCGGTCCATCGCCCCCCAGATCTGCATCCCTGGGACCTGTGTGATGAGGAATTCGATTCCTCGCCGTTAATGAGTTTATGCCAGCAAAGGGCTTTGAAGACGTAATGCTCTGTACAGGAGCTGAGCATCATTTTTATTATTGATTTCACTGCCAGCCCCTGAGATGCTGCTGGAGGACACAGACCTCTGGGTAAAGCCTCTCGAATCCTTGGGGAGGCAGTGGGGAAGAATATGCAGAGAAGGAGAAATCCCTTCCCTGTGGACAGACAGCTCTGCAATGCTTCCAGGTCTGTGCCATTCCAAGAGCAAACCCCCACACGCAGCAGGACAGCAAACCTCTCCTTGGGATGGAGAAGGGGTTGTACGGCAAACCCCCACATCGGGGCCGGGGGAAGGGATCTGAGTCAGCCACTAACAAAATGTCACCACTGACGGCATCCTGCCACCCTGCCCCAGGCTCAGCCGAGCCCCGGGGTCCTGGCGCCACAAAGGACCCTGAGCCGTGAAGGACCTGGAGCAGCCGAGGTCAGGGTCAGGGTGGGGCTGTGGGTTTGGAAGCAGCAGGAAGAGCGTCCGGAGCCTTTTATCAGCCTTGGATGATGGCAGCCACACAAAGGTCCTTGACGGGCTCCACACTGCCCTGTCCCCACACGCCCTCCTCAGGGACCGGCTGCGCTGGCAGCTGCCCTGCTTTCAGAGCAAACACGGGGTGGGTGTGCAGCCTCCCCCAGCTGCTGATCCCACTGGAGCAGGATGTGGTGTAGGATTCCCTGTCTGCACCCACCATTGCTGCCCTGGGCTGAGCCTGGAGCTGCTGAGATGCTCCACGGACCCCTTGGGCTTTAAACACTGGGGAGGATTTCCTGCCAGAAAAGGGCACCGCTGTCCCTTGGCCTGGACTGCTCCTGGCCATGGGATTTTCGGGAAACGCCTCCCTAGTTCCCCACTCCTGGGGCCACCCATGGTCATTTCCCGTGGTGGGAACTGGAGTGGGTGTGGGGCTCACGTCTCCCTCCCAGCACCCAAATGGGGAAATGCCACGCTGGGAGAAATCACCGGGAACCGCAAAGCCGAGGGCTAATTATCGGCAAGGGAAGGAAGTGGGGAGGGAGATGCTGTGCTGGGGCCGAGGGTGGGGAGAGGAACCGGGCTGCTCCCAGCTCCGCCACTGACTCACCGGCAGCCCTGGGAAAGCCACCTCGCTCCATGGTTACCAAACACAGACCTTGATAAGGCCTTTTGGCAATCACACCCGAGCAATCTGATCCTGGGATCAGCATCCCTCCCTCCTGGGTACCACTTCAGGGATGCTCTGGTGGCCTTGGGGCTGCTGAATGGGACTGGAAGAGATGACATAGTGGTGGTGAGTGTGGCGAGGCCACACCTGTGATGTGGCATCAGGAAGCAGCTAAAAAACTCAGGTTAAGAAAAAATACGGAAACCAAGCACAGCCCCACTTTTGCTTCCTGTTTTGGGGTCTCCATCCCCACCACCAGGCACTGCCCCAGGGTTCCAGTTTGGTGTAAGAGGCTGATGTCACCTCGGTGCTGAGGACACGGCTCCTGGCATGCACTGTTCTCAGAAAGGGGGTGCCCGGAGCTCACTTGGTGTTTGGGGGATTTTCGGTGGAGTTCCCGTGGGTCCTTTCTCACGGGTTGCTCCTGCTGCGGGCAGAGCCAGCACTGCAGGCAGCACAGGCAGCACAGGCATCCTGCCCAGAGCAGGAGCACCCTTGGACACACCAAGGCTGAGTTCTGGGGGGTCTGAGGAGGGAGCTCAAGCGCCCCCCACGTGGCCAACACCCCCCTGGGCACACAGAGGGGGCCGGGCACTGACCCATTTATCAAGGTCACGGCTGTGGGCAGCGCAAAGCAGAGGCGATGTGACTATTTCGGTGAGCTGAGGGAACTTCACTGGCCTGATTCCCATAAATAAAACATGCAGGGAACAGCCCCTGCTCTGTCCTATTAATTCTGGACCCCAGGGGCCTGGCTCTGTGTGCATTCAGCAGCTCAGCATCGCCTGCTCCACTCCCCTCTCCGGAGCCTGGCTGCGCTCAGGAAGGCTTGAAACCCCCGGTTTCCACAAAATGCCAAGTGTGAGTGCTCTGAGGGCACTTTATGGAAAATTCATTTGTTTTCTCAGGCACAGAGGCAGCTGGGAAGGATGCTGGTGTGTGGGTGGGTCGGGGAGCAGAGGACAGCTCCAGCTTGCTGCAGCCCCCCAGCCCAGCTCCCCAGTTTCAAGGAACCAGAGCTGTTTCCACCCACTCTGCTTCCCCATGTCCCAGCACCCCCCCAGCACACCTTTGCCTCCCAGCTCTCCAGCAGCAGCCACGGCTCTCCCATGGCTGGTTCCTCCAGCCTCTCACAGAAGGCATTAGCAGAACAAGGGAGTTTAATTATCTGGGTTTTCTTCCAGGAGGGCATGAACCTGTCTCTCCCTTGAATTTATCAATTGCTGCCAGATTTTATCTCTTGCTTTCAATTTGCTTGTGATGGTGTTTTCTGCACCGGGGGCACCATGTCAGCAGCTCCCTCCTCGCTCACCACAGACACAGTAAATGATCTCACTCTTCCTTCCATGGCATCGAGTCTTGGGTGCTTTCTCTGACACCCATGGGTGCTCACACTGGATTCACATCCATTACTGACCACGGCATTGCCCACCCAGCACAGCCACGGAGCGAACCTGGAGCAACGCCAGCACCGGGAGCGCATCTCACCCTGGGGCTCTGCTGAGATCCACCAGTCATACCCAGAGATGAAGGGCCCCCATTTTCAAGTGACTCAGACTCACCCTTCCTTCCTCAGGAAAACCTGTGATCAGATAAAGCCATCAAACTATCTGGTGAGAATAAACACGCTGCATCTGCACGGATGCAGGCTGTACCCCCGCTAACCCCGCAGAGCCCAGGCAGCCTCTGCTGCCATAACCCCGTCCTTCGGAGGCACACCTCCAGCCCCAGGCAGCACAGCAGGGATTGCACACGCATGTCCAAGGCTGGGACCTGCTCTCCCTGTGACCTGCACTCGCTGGAGCTTGGGAGGGTCAATTCCCAACTGGCACCGGGCACAGCATCTCCCCATCCTCCCTCATCCCACTGGGCTGTATCCATGCTGCACCAGCAAGAAACGCATGGAGAAAGCAAAGGGTGAGAAGAGGAGGAACAGAGGGCGGAGGAGGGAGAGGGAGGGAGGGAAAACATTTTAAAAAACCCGCAATTGCCAGCAGATGGGCACTGCCCCCGCCAAGGTGCTGCACTGGCAGGCGGAGGGGCTGGCGAGGAAAAGAGCAAAGGAAGGTGTGAAGATCTCCCTGCAGATTAAACCAAACCCACACTTCTCTGGCGCTCACTGAGCCAAGCCTGGGCTGGGAAAACAGCGGGGTTGGGGTTTGGGGTTCCAATCTGACACAGACAGGACCCCTCCATGTCCCCCAACTCCCCACAGCTCGCAGCCCTGTCTGAGGTGTCAGGGGTGCTCAGGATCACACTTCCCACACTACCTGGGTGTTTGTGGCACACTGAAGGGGCCAAGAGCCCATCTCTGGGGGCAGCTCTGCTCCCCTCACCCCAAAATACCCTTGGAGGTTGGAAATGAAGGAGAGTGGTGCTAGGATGTGGCTACAGGTGCTAGGGGAGGTTACACTGGCAGCTCCAGCACTGCCTTCTCTGCGAAAAGCAAGGATGGAGTGGGATGTGAGCAAGGCAGAGGGGAAGCACAACGGGGCTGCTCAAACCGATGCTGGGTCCAGCAGGATGTGGAGCTCAGGGCTGGTGTGACAATGAAGGAGTAGATAATGTATTACAGGGAACAAACTCCTGAAGGGATAATAAAAATGAGTGGGTTGGGTTTAGAAAAGAGCTGAGAAGAGAGCACAGACATTTTTGGAGGGGGTTGGAACTACTAAACCCAGGGGGAAAGAAAATAAAGAAAGCATCTGTCTTCTTTGCCCACATCCCTGTGCTACTTCCCAGAGATCAGGGACTCCCCGGGCTTTGGGGCCAGCGGTGGTTCTTCCTCTGCTTGGCAGCACTCCTGAGCCTGGGTAGCTCCAGCTGGGACGGGCTCCAGGGCTCACCAGACACTGGGTGACACGGGGCCCTGCCTGCCCTGGACCCCCACACCCTCCGGGCCGATCCCCCCGGCCACGGCCCCGGGCGATGCTGAGCTCTGCCCTTGCTGACCGGAGAGGAGGAAACATCTTCCCGACGGCGGCTGGCTCCGGGAGGGATTTTCCGCTGCCTGTTGGCCACGTGCTGCTGGAGCCAGCTCAGGTGCTGGATCTCCCTGGCTGTAATTTCATCCCCGGGCTCCTGTAACAGCTCTGGCTGGGCGGCACGAGGGAAGTGACCGGGGCGCAGGTCCGAGCCCCGGCCCGGAGCTGCATCCGCCCAGCGTTTCCAGCCCAGCCTTATCTGGCGGCTCCCCCTGTGACTCCCCATTTTCCTCCTCTCCCCTCCTTTCCCCCACTCCACCCCGTGCTCCCGGCAGAGCTTCCTGCAGCAGGGCGAGGGCTGGGGGCTGCGGGGTGCCTGGCCGGACCCCTCCCTGCTGACCCCGGCTCTGCCCAGATAGGAAATCCTGCGGGAACTGAAGCCTGGGAACAGCGGCCGAGTTCTCCCCAGGGCTTGGCAGCACTGGGATTTGGCCTACGGGTCACATCAGCCAGCCAGGCTTCTCTGGGAAAAGCTGGGATGAGCTGGGAGAAACCCAGGGAAGGGCATGGAGACCACCAGGAAGTGCCCATGGTGAACACCTAAACGTGCCATTTACAACAAGAGGGTTTTGGCACTTAAATGAGCCACTTTCCCATTGGGAATGGTGTAAGGAGAGGGCATCACAGCAGGAAGATGCTGACCAGTGCCATGCACGGCCACTGGCAGGACCCAGCTGTGCAGGAACCAGGTGGGTGTTCACAGAAGGCCACAGTGATGCAAAACACCATTAACAGCCTTTGAGCAGCTTCAAATATAAACTGATTATTGACAGTCCCATCCCTCCTCCTGACAAGCAATTTAATATAAATTCAAATACTGTGCAAAACCCTTCTTATTTATTTAAGAGCATTTTGTGAATGTTTTGCCAGAGTCCTCTTAATTTTTCTTATTATTTTAGAGTGGGAAGCAACCAGAGATGTGCTGCTCCCCACATCCTGCAGCTCAGCTCCAGCACAGCCCTGCGGGGAACCCTGAAATTGGAGCTTTCTGAGCAAATTCAGAACACTGGAGCTAAAACCAAGCAGAAGCATCAGGGCAGGAGCAAAAGGAAGACAAGCTCTGCACACCCTCTGAGGTNNNAAAGGAAGACAAGCTCTGCACCCCCTCTGAGCTGCAGAGGTCGGGAATGGAGGTGGGTTAATGCTCCCAGAGTGGAGTGTCATCCCAAGCTCCACATCAACCAGAGCAAAACTCGACTCGGTGTTTAACCCAGCTAAACCCTTGCTGTGGCCTGAGTCGTTAGGAGAACCAGCAATTGCCTGCTGAAACCCCAAACCACACTTACCAAACTCCAGGAGTTATATATATATATATTTTTATTTTTTTTTTAAACTGTTGCCTCTGCCTGTTGCCAGCACGGCTCCATGACAGGCACGGCTTACATGGATCACACTGAGCCAAGGACTCGCGTGCAGCCCTGCAATTTCCTTGGGTTCTGAAGAAAACCAAATCTTTGCAAATAGAGGGATCTATTTCGGTGAAATCTCTCTTAAACCCTGAGTTTGTAGGTGTTGTAGTAAAGAGGGTTGGGCCTGACTGAGAGACAAACCAGACTTTGAAGGATGTGGGACCATGGGGATGTCCCTGCTTCTGTCTCCCGAAAATGGGTTTGTCTGTTTCTAAAGGGATGTTCTGAGCCCCTGGTAATGGCCAGGAAAGGTTGCAGGAGTGAAGGAGGGTGACAGTGGAGCAGGAAGGATCAAAATTTATTCTGAATGTGTTGACATTTTGCTGTTGATGTCAGGACAAATCCTGGCCCAAGCACCGGCACTTCCCAGATGTACAGAGGTGACAGTCAGCAAAAAGCTGCACAAGGAGAAGATCTGGTTAAAGAGCAGTGTCCAAAGTGCACAGCAGTGAGCTACTCCTGATCCATACCTGGGACAGGAGGAAACCTGGGAAGGGATGAAATACGAGAGACTATGATGCAAAATACAGCAGGAAACAACTCTGAGAAGAACCCAAGCTCAGAGAAAGGAAAGTGGAGATCCTTTATTGCAGGAGGAGGGTGGTGTCAGCTGGGCACGGGGATCTCTTAAGCTCCAACCAACACACAAATAGCCTGCGGCTTCTGGGTGGGACTTGGAGGGGCCCCAGGTTGGCTCCAGGCGCCCAGTGAGGTCTGCAAGAATCAGTGTTTGGCTGCTGCTGGGCCACTCCAGGGAGGGGAACAGAGAAGGATGAGACAGAGCCAGAGCAGCAAGTCAAGGACAGTGGAGATGGAGCAGCCAGGAGAAGGTGAGGACAGAGCTTGTTGCACCCTCCTGCACCCCCAGTGCCATGGCCCCAGCACCCTTCATCCTTATCATCACCTACAGCCTTGGGGGAACCTAAATGGACACCCCAGAGCTGAGCTCACCCAGGCCACAAGAAGTTGGGAGTGGGGGACTGAATTTGACAGCCTGGAGGCTTCTCCACTTGAGAAGCTTTGAAAGGGAATGTATTTTTGGAGCATTAAAGATCAACTGTTTGACTCTGGCCAATCCGTTTCAAGAAGAGCACCAAAGGAGGTCAGTGGGATGTGTCTGGTCAAATATTTTGTACATGACCATCATCTCTCACCCCCTCAAGTATTTACAGACCTGAGAGCATTTCCTGCTGTTCCCCCCTGTTGAGTATCTGGTGTCTCTGCTCCAGCAGGATGGTCCTGTGGCCATGAAGGACCACCCCAGCACTGCCCTTGGGTGCAGAAAACAAAACTAAATCAGCACAATGTGTTTAGTCCCACAAATGGCAGCAGGTTTACCCGGCCAGCAGTGAAACAGCGCACGATAATGAGAACAAATCTGCGGGGGTGGTGGTGGTGGGGAAACGGGGTGGAAAGAGGGAGGTTTATTCTCCAGGGTTTTTTTGTAATCTTCACTCACCATATTTAGTAGGCTTGTGACTTGCCCTTGCTAGCTCATGGAGAATTCCCCCAAGTGTTTACTCCCACAACCTAGCAAATGCCTCAATACACATCATGGAAAAAATACAATCGACATCTTCACTCCCACTAGAGAAGGAATTCCGACTTGCCCGGCACAGACCGGGAGTATGAGCCTGTGAGAGAGACAAATGCTGCTTCATTAGCTCCCCTCAGATGTGGTTTACTCCTCAAATGACCTGGTCAGGGCTGCACCACCTCCCTCCTTTCCTTCACCTAAGGAACCCCTGACCTTTGGTCAGGGCAGTGGGGACAGGAATGTGGGTCTTTTAACCCTTTCCTCCGACATCCGCCAGCTGCTCTCCATGCGGTTCACAGAGCTGATGGTCCCGGGATTTCCAGGGATCCAGAGATGCCGTGAAGGGCAGGAGCAGAGCTCTGCAAAATGGCTTTCTTCCTGCTGTACCTAGGGAAGAGCAAGATTTGATGGAGAGCTGAGTCTACCTCGTACAGAACATGGAAACAAAATGGGGATCACTGAGAGCAGAGATCACAGATTGCCCAGGATTGCTTTGGAACCTCTATTTCTACAAAACTTTGGTAGAGGTGAAAAAACAGTAATTAGGCCATTTGGACTTTGTCAACGTGTTCCCAAACTGCCCACATGACAAGGACACACAGGAAATCATTTTAATTTATCAAATGTAGAATCTCCTACAACTGCAATGAACATGAAGTAGAGGAGAACTGGAGAGAGGAGCTGAAATGAGAATGCTCAGCACTTCTGATGATTTGGCATTTCTGACCAGGAATTTCTTTGTCCATATTGGCAAATTTTGGGAATTTCTGCTGAGGGAAGTGGTGGAATCTCCATCCCTGGAAGTGTTCAAAAAACTTGTACATGAGGCACTTGGGGCCATAATTTAGTGGTGGGTTTGGCGGTGCTGGATTAACTCTTGGACTTGGTGATCTCGGAGGTCTTTTCCAACCTCACCAATCCCATGTTTTCGCAAATGGGGCACGGTGTGAATGCAGCACCCAGCCAGCTCTCCTCTGCTGCTGCCCCCTGGTCTGGTCCCACCATACCCCAGCACAGGACACAGCAGCAAGATGATGCTGACTGATTTGCACAGGAGAGGTCTTGGAGATTGTGCAGGGAGCAATCACAGAGGTGCAGGGGCACCGAAAAGGCACCAAAATTCAACAGCATGTATGCAAGTCCATGGTGCTTAATTTGCCCACTCAGAGAGGACGATCAGCCATGGAGCACTGGCACGTGGTATCAGCAGGGCCGTGCTGGGGGTTCAAGTGCTCACATGCTCTTGGTAGAGCAAAAGGAACACATCAGGGTGGCTCCAAGCACTCTTGTGCTAAAGGAATATGATCTTTACCTGTTTTCCCAGTGGATAAAACCCATCAGTAGCATGACACCACCAGTCTCTGCCAGGGTAGAACCTGTGGTACGGTGGCTAGTGAGGGATGTGGACTCAGGCTGGAAACACATGGTCTGTAACCCCTGACATGATATTACACTCCTAATCTCTCCTTTGCACACCAACAATCACAGGAACTACCCCAATTACCCCAATTTTTCCTCCAGCTCTTATTCTTCCATGCACATCCTTTCCTTCTTCATGAGGAGAAAGCACCTCTCAGGGCACGCTGAGCTATTGCAGTATTTATCCAAAATACAACACAAACTTCTAAATAAAGGAGAGGGGGCTTGGCAAAAGAATATTAAAAGCTTCTCAAGTCTCCTGAAATCCTTTGTGTGGAACAGCTTTGGGAAACGGGGCCTGTTGCCACCCTCCCCCTCTTGGGAGCGTTCCCCAGGGCAGTGCCCTGGCAGCAGCTGCTGCTGCTCCGGGGGAGTCAGCCCAGCCTGACACACAAATAAATACCACAGGAAGAAATGCTTTCTTCCAACAAAGACCTGGGGAAGAAACCCTGGGCAGGAGGAGAGGAGGGGAGGGTACATCCTGCACCTGAGGAGCTTTGGGGTAGCAGGGGAAGCTTGGTCTGAAATAGAGGAGTGAGGAAAGGCAGGAAAGGTTATAGCTGCAACCAGGTATGATGCAGATGTCATGCAAAACAGACATAATTGCATAAAGCTCCACTTTCAACAGCCCCTTTAACCTTCGTATTTCAGCCTAGAAAAAGGACAGGCTTAAAGCACAGAAGGATTTAATACCTGCAGGTGTGTGGGGGGGACAGATTCACATGAAAACCAGCGTGAGCATTTAGGGTGGAAAAGGGATTTTGATTGTTCAGCTCTGGTGCTCCTCACCCACAGGTGACAGAGGCTGGAAAATGTGTTCTACACAGGATTGTGTGTGCAGAAAGAGCAGGTGGCAGAAGGAACCCCCACCCAGTACAGATTCTGCGTTGCTCAAGTCTAAGAAATTGTGTCCTTGGTTGCATTAACAACTTCTGCAAAGTCTTCATTTGCATTTTAATGGAACTCTTTCTAGGAAGGTGGTGCTTGGACTCTGTTGCAATATAAAATGAAGAGGTAATTAAAAACATGCTGGAGTGAAAAGGCATTTTGTTTTCATTAATCAGGTTTATTCAGAGTCTTTTCAAAATTAAAGGTATTTAGGGTATGTGGGAGGAAACGGGGGAGGAAAACACATGACGGAACATCCGTTTATTTAAATTACAGATTAAAAAGTGGAAAACACACTTTTTGTGAGGGGACGTCCTAGGGATTAAAAGCACCTTACAGAAATGGATTTAAGTGAAGAGTAGGCATAAAAGTCAAGTCTAAGATTTCAACAGCAGGTCTGCCTACTTGAAAGCCAGAGATGAAGGAAATATATAGGATGAGGGAAAGGAAACCACGGAGGAAATTTTTAAACCTTCGGCACGCAATTATCCAGGCAATGACCGTGATTACACACCTAAGTCAGTTGACAATGCAAACGGCCAAGCCCGTTGGTCAGACACGTATTTCCCCAATTTCGGGCGCAATCACAGCACGCAGATGTTGATAAACAGTTTGCAAACGTTTTATCTGCTGGACCAGCTCCTGCTTTCACAATCCAGCGACCGCACAGCTTCGAGAGCGATTCCCCCGCTCACCGCAGCCATCGTGCGAACGCGCCGACTTCCTCCGCGCTCCAGACCTATCCTGCCCTGTTAAGCTCCGTCCTTTGAAATATAGGGCAGTTTCTGTCAGATCCTTCAGCGCGACAGTCAAAAGGGCACAGCCCTGCCCTTTGTTGCAGCGGGAGGTTTTCCATCGCGGAGCTGACTGTGATCTCCATCCGCTGTGATCTCCATCCTTCCCCGACCACCGGCCTCGCTCTCCGGCCATTACGGGTCAGGGGGCTCCGAACTGCACTTATTTTACATTATTTCATTTCAGGGAATTGTGTGAAATACATCTCAGTGCGTACAAGAGGGGAAAAGTGATTTTTGTTCTCCCTGCACGGTCCGGAGGAGGCTGCGGCACTGCCCCGCTCCAACACCCGCCGTCCTCCAACCCGCGGTGGGGCTTAGGGGACGCGCCCCGCTGAGGGCGCACAGCCGCCCCTCCCGGGGCTAGGCGCACCTGCCGGGGGCAGGAGACACCCGTGGACG
>VWZT01001070.1:109036-157403 GCA_013397055.1 Pachycephala philippinensis
TCCCCGTAACCTCCAAAAGGGGAATTTTCCAGCTGGTAATTTCTGCTGCGTCAACACCCAGCTCAAGGGAGAGGAGAAGAGACAAGGGGGCATTTTAACAGCAGCTCCACTTGCGGATAGCCAGCCTCAATCCCGGCTCCAGCATTAAAACCCTTTCCGCCCCCTAAAAACCAGCATCCGTGCAAGTTGGACCAAGAGTTTGTCAGGAGTGTGGTTCAAAACTGCTTGGAAAAAGGGATGAGGTAATAATACTGGTGAAGCATGTTGTATTTCTCTCTTTCTGCCTGTCTCTCTTTCTCTTTCTCCCTCTCCTCTCCTCTCCTCTTTTTTTTTTTTTTTTTTTTTTTTTTTTTTAAAGCCAGGCCTGTTTTGGGTTATTGTCTCCCCCTAAAGCCAGACATAGATCGCCTGGCCTTGCCTCCATTTTAATTGCAGGCTGAAATGGGGGAAGTGACCCTCTTTAAAAAAAAGAAATACAAAAAACCCCAACAAGCAAACAAACAAAAAAAAAACCTTGAAAAAATAATGCTGTTCCTTTGGGGGGGATATAGGTGATTTTTCATAAGGCTGTAACAAGTGCAAAAGTGGCTGGAAATGTTCTCTGTCATGCTTGGGAACTAGTGAGGTGTCCTCCCCCCTCCCCAGAAAAAAGTGCTGGTAGAATTTGGCGGAGGGGAGAAGGAGAGGTGCTGGGAAAAGCAGGGGTTGTGCTGCTGGATTGCCTTTGTGTCTCTGTAAATAGACATGTCAGTTCCCAAAGTAATACAAGTAGTGTCTGATAACTCAATCCCAGATGACAAATAGAGAATGGAGCAGATTTTCAGGACTGTAATAGTGGGAGGATTTCTCTTTTGAAACGGAGAGGAAAAAAATGTTGGTACCTCCTGAGGAGGTTCTTCCCCGGCGCGTTATTGTGAAGTGGAGCATTCGGATGGAATCCGGAGACATAAACCCATATTTATTTATTTTTACACCTGACCGGGGAAAGATAAACAAAGGAGAGTTTAACAGCTCTTTAATGAATTCCTCATGCTTTTTATTTTGCAATCCCAATGATTCATTTGGCAAGCCTTACAGGACGGGATTATTATCAGCATTGTTTAAAGCCATGCTAATTAGGAGATGTGTTTAGCAAACAGTGGCATTGTAGACACCTGTACCAAAGTTCTGGCGTGCATTTTAATTGCATCACTGGTATCATTTTTAGCATTTAGTCGCTGTCATAGAGATGTTGGTCTCAGTTTGTGGACTCAATCAAGTATTTATTGAGTGTGGGTTCTCTCTGTGCACAGATCAACCCTGCTACTAATGCATTAAATGTGTTCTCTCAAAAAAGACAGGGAGTATTTTTTCACTTTTTATTTTTATTTTCCTGGGGGGATGATAAGAAAAGGCAGTGATACCCAAGAAGAGTGAGAAAAACATAATTTTTGAAGAAGAAGCTTTCTGTGACTGGATAGCTCTTTCACTTTAATCAATACCTCACTTTTATGCTTTTATAGCCTCTTTTAATTGGAAATAAAATTTGACTTTCCCCTTCTAAACTCTCTCGCTGTTTGTCAAGTTTTATATTTTGAAATCCTTAGTGAAGGAAAAAATGGGTGGAGTGTATTATTAGTCACAATATTTTCAACATGCGGTGAGGAATTACAGCTTTGAGGTGTTTTTTGGGAACGGACCTGGAACGGGCAGAGGAGCTGTTCCAGGGGCTGAAGGGAGAGCTGCAGGACAGGATTCAGGGGGCTCCCAAATGCACATTGTTGAAAAATATTCCATGGTTTGGTGCGTTCATGGGATAACTGTAGCTGAGATAGAAAACGAATCTTTTGGTTTTGATGCAGCGTGTCCAGGAGGGGGAAACTCACTCACAGCGAAACTTCTCTCGCGGTTGTTTTCACAGACTGTGTGTTCGCCTGGGTGGAATTGAGACAATTTCAGTCTGGTACCAAAAACGGGGCATTCTAGTAACTCTCACGTTAGGTGTTTATTCCTGTGCTTTAAACGCTGCTCCATTCTGGAGTGTGTGGGACTCAGCCTTTGAAAACATGACCTGTACTCGGGGTTCTTGGAGACTGGAGAAAATGGGCCACTTTCTCCCCGTGGTCTTTGTTTTCTGGGACAGTTGTACAACAGTGGATATGTTCTTCGCAAGAGGATTTTTTTTTTTTTTAATTTTAATATCTGGAAGTGCTTAGAGGAAAACCAGTTTAGCAGCTCTCCCCTCCCCAGCAGCCCTCTGTCAAAACGAAAAATGCCTCATGTTTGGAAGATCTGTTAATTGCCTGCTTTTCCTCTGCTGATGTGTTGTGTTGCTGTGAGGTTGAGCATATTCTTTTTGTCTTTGCTATCCACTTGGGTGGAATTTTTTTTTTTTTTTTTTAGATCCGTGTTTTTGAAGTTTCTAAGCAAAGTTTCCTGTCCTCCCAGCAGCAGCTCAGAGCAGGCTGACACCCAATCCAAACTGCCACTGCCTGCTTTCAGGGCAGAATTATTTCATAAACAGCTCAGCCTTTCCCAGGACATTTTTCCCTTCGTGTTGCCGGTTTTACTGGCTGCTCCAGAGCACTCTGTAACGCTTTCCAGACTCCCCCTAAATTGGTAAGAAGCGTTCACAGGGGTTTTCCATGCTCCTGTGTGCTCCGTTTAATGGGCAAACAGAAGGGCAGGGAGAGGGCTTAGTTTAAGTCTTTGAAGAGCTACCTGCAGTTGTAATGGTTATCCCACATGTCCGCTATGATTCCCAGGAGGCAGCAATCTGTGTCCATTCCTGGCTGCGAGCATTACCCTGGAAAATTTTGACACTTTACACAGAGAGATTAATTCCGTTTTTGTATTTCGCTCCTGGCTTGTGTTTGGCTCGAATATTTTGCAGTGTGGAGCTCACCCGTGTTTTCTGTGTGTGATATTTGAGACTTGGAGTGTGTTAACAGTGAAAGCGAGTGTGCTGCAGGTTGTGTGCAGAGAGCAGGGGTCACGTTAGGAGAGAGCATGAAGAGCTGTTGTGAGGCACAGAGAGGCAGGAATTTGGTCTGCGGGAAGTCCTGCGATCCTACTCCATCCCTAAAGCATCTCCGTGGGAGTTTTTATGATATTTGGGCAAGCACAATAACAGTCAGGGCTCCAGTGTTAAAATTTGTTGCTTCAAAACTTCACTTTATTCCCCTCCTGAGGATTTTTTGTATGTCTGTGTTTGCAGCCCCCTTAAATACATCCTTCAGTAGCTGGGTTTCTCAGTTCGCTCTGGATCTTCAGTCCTTTAGGCAGGGTGAGAAATAAAAGCCTGTATCACTTTGTGCAGGGTTTCTTTCCATGAGATGCAAGAGGGAAGAATCTCAACTTCCCCAAACAGTTCAATAGTTTTCTGGTTCGTGCTGCCTTGGTGTATTTGGATGCACAAGGATGCCCAGTTTAGAGGGAAAGCTGCTCTTTGGGACTCAGTTCCCATCCTCCAGCTGTTGATTGAACGTGCTGATGTGTAACTTCTTGTTACCTATCTCCCGTTCTGTGAAATGGGGTTTACTCAGCTCTCCCAAACATTTTCTGTTATACTGATGAAAAATTGTGCTAGAAGTGCTTATTCTTCATAAAGGCAAACCAGTGTGAAATCCTGGCTGAATTCCCTGCGGGATGTGGTGGAGTCCAGAGGCTCGTGGGTGGGGTTTGCTGTCCCTTACCAAGTCAGCTGTGGTGCAGTTATTTTCTGAACAGTCGCTTTAACTTTCTTTCATAGCCATGTATTTAAGAAACATCAGGCTGCTGCTGAGACGTTGGTTTGGAATAGCTTCCGAGCACTCCAGAGGCAGGGTGAGATCCTTGACAGCCATTCTAATGAGATGGAAATGTGTCCCACTTGGCAGTGTGCAGTTGTGCCTAGGTAAGGATGTCCCTGGCACAGGAGAGGAGAGGTGGATTTGCTGAAATGTAACAGGTAGATGCTGAGTTAGAGCTGAACCTCACCTTTTTGCCTTGATTTTTGGGGATGTGGCTGGCTTTTATTCCAGACCAGACAGTGGTGATCTTGTCCTGTTGCTCACTTGACTCATGTGTGCACTTGGGAAGAAAAACACCCTGCAAATGTTGGAAGTTGCCCTGTGTTTGCTTTATAGTAACTCTGAGTTGGAATCTCCTGTAGTGGAAAGAGGCACCAAGGTGTCAAAAAAAATTCTACAAACACATTCAGGAGCTTGTGTGTGGACTAAAATACACTTGTTAACGAGAATGTCAGTGTGTACCAGGACCTTACCTGCCCAAGGACCCTACTTAGAAAAGGGTTTTGTATATTAAGGAATATGGTTATACCTCTGTATACTGAAATACCTCGTTATCTTTCCTAATTATTTCCTTGTCATATGTTGAACAAACTGCTTGCTCAGTCCCAGTGAGTTTGCTTGCTGGTATTTGTTACCCCGCGGAGAAGAGCTCTGCAGAAAGCTGATATTTCAGGGGTTTGTCTCGCTCTGTTTGAGGAAGGGGTTAAATAAAATTTGCACCTTTTGCACTGATACAGCATCAGAGGAAGTACCTTCCTGACTAGTGCTCAGATCATGCCCTGAAACAGAAGAATCAATGGTCTGTATTGGACATTAGGTGCTTAAAATACCCAAACCCAACTAATTTAAGTGTCGATAAACGAAGTAGTCAGGGCCCAGTTGCTCTTAACAGTCCTGCTACTATAAGGTTGGAGAATGAAGTGGTGGCTAAATATAAAATGAGTTTTTTGACTTCCTTCTTGTTACCACTGTGTCCTTCTTGGCTTCACTCCACTTCTTTTTTTTTTTTTAATTTTTTTTTTAATAGTAGTTGGTCAAATCTGGATTATGAGATTTGTGCTAAAAAGTAAATCAGGATCCTTACCCAAGGCATGGAGGGCTTGTACCATGAATTACACAAACAGAATTAGGTTGTTCTCAGAGCCCTTCATCTGTCATCTTTAGTTTTGCACTGGTTGATTCTTTTACTCTTAGATTATTCGTGACTCCTTGTGTGTCTTTTCTGTCTTTTAGGTGATCTTTCTCTTGGTTTCTACCCCTGCTTTACTTCTTTTTAAAAATCACCTCATGATTCTTCCTCCTTTGGCTCCCTCCCTTTTTACGTATTGAGTTTGGGAACTTTGGCAAAGATCCCCTAATTAAAAAGCCAAAAACCAATGAGAAAGTTCGGGGGAAACCATTCTTCAGGGCAATTCCCAGTGTGATAAGTTTACAGTTCTCTAATCCTCTTTTTTTTTAAGGTAATTTTTACGTTGTTTTTTTACTAATAGATGCACAAGGGCAGAGTTTTTTTGCTTAGATTTCTTTTGTGACTTTTTAAAGTAAAAGCTTAAGATCTTGTAGGAGATCTTAAGGAGATCTAATGGCACTTGGACAGGTAAGTGTCATATGAGCCACAGGCATTTGAGTTTTTTCAGGCTGTTTTTTAATCTTCGCTGCTAGAGTAACAGATCTATCTGTAGCTAAATTCTTAGATTTTTTTGATGTCACCAGACTTCTCAAGGCTGGTACCCTGTACCAGTTCTGCCAAGTTCTTGCTGTGTTCTGCAGGGTCCATGACATGAGTGGTGTTGGATCTGTTCTTCTCCTGGTGCAGCCAGATGAGAGAGAGAACAGAGATCAAAAACAAGGGAATGATTCGAGCAACTGTTCCTGTGCCGTGATGGAGAGAGGGTGGAGAGACAGGCAGATGGACAGAGTTGGAAGTTAGGGGGAAATGAATAAGGGAAATGCAGAGGAAATCCAAGTGCAGTGGAAATATTACTGCAAGCGAGCAGTTGGAACTGGGTGCCCACACCTGTGCCCTGTTGGAAAGGTGCATCCTGTCATATTAACAACTTGTTACCCATTGGAATATTGTATTTCAGGCTGCATGGCTTTTACAGGCATGGAAAAGAAAGCATCTGTTAGTTATTTGTGTCTTCATTTTTGTGTTTGGGGTTTTTTTTCCAAGTTTTTTAATGTTTTAAGAGGGGTTTTTTAATGTTTAAGAGGTGCAAAGTGCTTTCCTTGGTACCTTTGTGGATGCTGCTTGGTAGTTAAGATCTGAGGGTCATACTGGCTTTTGAAGGCTGTGATTCAGTCGAGGTGGATGGGAATAAAACTCAAATATCTTCCTTTTGTACAACATGGACATGTGAATTTTCTGTAACCTTAGGCAAATATTTTGGTTTGGAGGGGAATCACTGTAACCAAGAGGTGAGATTAATTCCAACCCCATTTAAAGTGTGTGGGTGGCAGAGGTCACAGAAACATTAACTGAAACTTACATGTCAGCTGAAACAATGTTGTTAAATTTTTTTTAATCCTTTTATAAAGTGCGGGTTTTTTACAGTGACTTTTTCAAAGCACTCCTGTCTGGAAGCATAGTCAGAAGTTGTTAACAGTCTTAATATTGGTATGTTAAACTCTTTCTTTACATTAACACAAGGGCTAAATAATTTTTCCTGCATGATTAATTATAGGAATATATCAGAATGCTACTTGTTGAAATGGCAGACAGTGTTGTAAGTGTTCAGTTATTTTAAATGTTGCTTGTAATTATGTGACGCTGAAGGGCTTTGTACCTAGTTAAAGTTTGGATTTTAATTTTTGCCTCCTATTCTTTTCATTTTCAAACACAGGACATCTGATGAACCTTTTGGAGCTTCTTACCAGAGACCATTCTCCTCTCTTCATTGAAACATGCCCTGTCCAGCTGTGAAACATTGCAAGGTTTATTTTTGCTAACAGGAAACACTTTCAAGTATCGGTAAGTTCTCAGCATTTAAAGATATTTTTGTCATGTGGTATGGGAAAGAGAAAGAGGACCTGGAGATAACATTGTCGTGAGGGCTGACAGTTCTTTATAAAACTTAGCATTGATAACAAAGGCTCATTTAGAAATCTTAGTCAACTGCAAAAGTTGGAGAAATACCTCTGGCTGTTCTGCTCCTTCCTTGTGGCAGAGGTGCCTCCATCCATCACGGTCACTCGGTTCTCATCTGTTTGATCAGGAGAGGAAAACAGGTGCAGAGCTCAAAGCAAGAAGAAAAGGTGCAGGGCTCAGCTTTGCCATTTTCTGTCTGTTCTGGCTCTTCTTGTGCTCTGGGACAGGTGTACGTGAGAGTTTTAATAGTAATAGCCCCAAGTCTAAGTAGAAATACCTACACTTTGCTAACAAAGTAATTTCCCATGTGTGTCTGGGTTGGTCTGGCTCCCTCACTTCACCACTTTATTTTTTCTTAACTGTCCAAATAACAGGACTAAAAAGAGCTCGCCAAAACAATTGCTATGGAGAAGCAATCAGAATTAGAGAAAGGCAAGACTTGGCAGTCCAGAATAGAAATTGAGAACAAAGTCACTGGTGTTTGCTTCAATTGGGTCATATTTGTTTTCAAGATTTTCAGTTCTGCTGTTTGCCATAAGAATGCTTGGATTTTCCTTATTACTTCCTTTGTTTATTAGATATTTTATTTCACCTCCTATAATGACATTAATTTGTGTTGGAAAAGCTTTCTTAATTTTTATCTTCTGATGTTTCCTTTCACAATCTGTTACTATAGAAGGTCAGTCTTGAAATCACCAGTATTGATTTATAGCTTATTTTCATTAAGAGAGCTAATCTTTGTATTGAAGATGTTTGAAATGCAGAGATCAAAAAAGACTTTGTGATGGCCAACAATATAAAGCTTTGAATAAAACAGACTCAGAAGTGTAAGTTAAATGTTGCCAGTGTGGTGTATATGCTGTTCTGAAGAAAATAAACTGTGTTTTGTATTAGAAAAGTAGTTTTAGTCGATGTGTCCTCACAGACAAAAGCCTTGGTGTAGGTGAACTATTCCTACTCCTTGTACTTTGTAACCATAAGCACTCAGGTTTTCTCTGAGAAGCCTATCTGTAAATGTGTCTTACTATGCCTGAATATCTGTTTTTTACACAAAACTGTAAAAATCTTGGGATTGTTTGGTCTCTTAACCCAGAATGGTGTCAGCCACTAGAAACTGGCAACTAAACATTTCAAGAGGAAATTCTCCTGAGTGTTCCACTGCAAATTTCTTTCAGGAGCTGCGCTGGTAGCTTTTAAACCTCAGTATTTTATAGGTCAGATAAGGTGAGTCTCTTTAAAGAGTCATTAAAGTGAGAATGTTTTGAAAAGCTCCCAAACAGGAAACCCTGTTGTTCAAGGGTCTGATTGAAGTTTTAGTAGCTAAAATTAGACTTTTTGTTCCCATACCTTTAAGAAGTAACTCTTGCTTACATTATTACAAAGTGGTAGCCTGGCTTTAATTACTTGCAATGTATTGATATGTTTGGAGTTAAATATTTTGGAATTCATTAACTCCTAAGTAAGGATGTCATAACTGTGAATTTGGAGGGAAAGGACTTCAAAACATCTCGCTGTTGTTCAGTAATCTTGTAGTTTACTGCTAATAATTTCTTCTGGTTTTGTTTTGTGTCATAGTTCTGCCTTTCTCCTACAAGAGTTCACACCGGTGCTGTCGGAAGGTCACGGAACAGGGCACTACCTGTGCTGCCCTGGGGCTGTTGATGTCCTCAGCTGTTGTAGGAGAAACACTAGACCTGGAACCCAGTTTGTTACTGGTAAGAAGTAATTGTCTTGGATTTTATTTGTTTATTTATTCAATATTACAATTTACATGTTTTCTCTAACAAAATCAGCAAAAATCACTTGTTACTTTTAAGAACAATATAGCAAAATATGCATATCTGGTCTTTTCTTTTTACCCCCTAATATTTTTAACTTTACAGTTTCTAAATTTCTAATTCTAATTACCCTCCTCCCAAAATGTGGAGGACAGCAGTTTTCACTTACTTCTCATTTTCAGTCCTGGTTTTCTCTTGAAATTTTTCATGTGCTGTCAGAGCTAATGAAAGCTAATAAATGGATTTTTCTATGAAATCCTGTGTTTTGATTGCATTTCTATGCTGTCCAGCTTCTGCACATTGGTTGACCCATAACTTCAGGTGGATGATTTGACAAGCCAAAGGCCACAGCCAAGTCTGGTTTAAAGTTCTGGAGTAGAGAGTGAAATGTTTAATGGTGACTCCCTGCTGGTTTAAGTTTTGCTGTTGGAGTTAGATTTTGCTTGTGGTTCGTGTCTGGACTGTGGAAACAAAGCTTTAATGGTGTGATGAAATGCTGGAAGTGTGTAGTGTTCTACTGTGCTGTCTGAATTTTACTCGTGGACTTTCTGGATTGTATCTGCTACAGAGATTCTAAACAGAGATGTTGTTTTAATGCTGTCAATGATGGGGCAACGTTGGCTTGAAGTTGGAGAAATTTTAGTGAATCCTGATCAGACCAATGGTAACAAATTTATGAAGGGACTTGGGGCTCTTTTTGCCCTACAATCACTGACAATTCAGTGGGCCTATCAAATTTGGTAATAAAAATTGAATTAGTATTTAAGTTTACTAAAAATCATTTGCCTCCCAAATCCCTCCCCTTTCTGTACTTCTATAGTACTTCTCAAACTGAATGATGAAACTTTTATTTTCTTCCTGTGACTCCTGGGCTGCAATTAAACATTCCCATCCCCAGTCATCAGGGAGAAGTGGTACACGTTGTTTGCATGAAACCCTGAGCTCTGAGTAACCCCTCTGGCTCAAGGGTCTGGTTTGGTCTGTTTACAAACATCTGCCTCTTTCTCCTCTAATTCAGAGTTGTGGTTGAAATGACCAGCTTAAAACAACGGATGATTGGTTTCAGGAATCAGAATAGGGCAAAAGAGTTTCTTTTTTGGCAACTGTTCGTTTTCGTAAGTTGTTACTTATATCTATTTTGGACAAAGCTGAGCATATGAATATAATTTCGTGTTATCTAGTATCAAGAAATTAAAACTCTTTCAGAATTGTGTGCTGCTGTTCCTCAAACACACTTGTGAGAAAACACTGCACTTGTGGAGATTTGTGCTTGTAAAGCTCCTGAGCAGTGTCTTTGCAGGGAGTTACCATCCATGAGTATCCTGAGTCTTCTTTTTCTGTCCTTTTCAGTTCCTAAGAGGTTTTGTTCTCCCTTCTTTTCAGCACAGGGCAGATGGAGAGTAGGAATCCTGTGCATTTCTCTTGTCTTTAATTGGATAAAAGTGAAACTTGCATACACACTGTGTCTTGTTGTGCAAGGAAGCATTTCAAGCCCAATCTCACCTTACAGAGCTCCTTTGCAGAGGAATTCAAAAAATGTTGGAATGTCTTGGGAGTGGAAACATGGACAGGACACAGGGGAAGCAGAGAAGTGGGGTGTGTTTGTTGGGTTTTTGTGTAATAAAGCATTGCAGTGAGTTGGAGTTCTTCCTTAATCTGTTTTTACTTTTCTCTGAGGGGAGAGGGGGGAGGAAACAACACATTTTTGGTTAAATTCCAGTTGGCATGTTTTCTCTAGGGAGCAGAGTGGTGGGGGAGTGCACTGGTGAGCATTTTGGTGCTCTTTAACTTGGGTCCTTGGTATTAGGTGTAGAAACACGCTGAGAAAATTGAAACAGACCTAGTGCCATGTAGTTTAAATCTTCAGTGCCCTTACATTCTGAGAGAAGAAAAAGTAAACAACTGACCAAACAAATCCTAACAACAGCAACCCCCCCCAAAAAACCTCCAGGCCTTTTTTTTTTTTTTCCCCTTGTTTTCTTTCTGAGGGAAGGAAGTTTATTTTTGTCCCCACTACTTCCCAGGGGACTGCTCTGTAGAGGATTTTGTGTGCACTTCATTTCTCATCTGCAACTTTTTGTCAAAATTTAAGCAACGAACTGAGATTTAGATACAACAAATTTTTGCCCCTTAATTTTAGTTATGTTAAGGTTTTGGTTAGGAGACTCATTCGTGGGGTGTGTGCTGAGAAGTTTGCCAATAAATAAATATTGGTGCTACTCTTTTTAAAACCTTTCCAATGGGAAGTGAGGTGTGATTTAGACTCTTACCATGCCTTCGGGTGCTATTTTCATGTTTAAATAAGTATACTGACAGTGCAAAATAAACCACTTCCATAAGTTCACTCTAGCTTGGGTTAAAGATTGTATAAATTATTAATGCTTACTTCAAGACTGGGGTTTTTTTTTTAATATGAAAAATAAAAGCAGGCCCGTATCTTGACAGAAGTTTGCATGAAAGTGACTCTTAAATCTGATGGCTTTGTGTTATTTTTGCTGTTAGGTGCAATAGTTTGGTTTGGGACTTTTTTTTTTTTAGTTTTTTTTGGAGAAGTAATAGACTTGAATTACTGTTCTGCCTGTGAATTGGCTTATGAAGAAAGCCTGATCTGCTACAATTTTATTTTGTGGAAAATCTTCAGATGAGCTTTCATGGTTCGTTGGCTTCCTGGAAAGCTGTGTTGTGGCCATGTGGCCTAAAGAATCCTAGTAGATGCTCAACTTTGAAAACCTTCATGTACTAAAAAGACCTGATACAAACAAAAAAATACATCATTAATCTTCGAGGTCTGTTTCTAAGAACTCTCCACTGTTCATTCCATCTTCACTGTGCTTCTACAGAAGTTTGAAGGGTACAGCTTTTCAGAAGAAATCTTTCCACAACATTTTTTAAGTGGAAATAAATATCCTTACCAGGGGAAAGGAAAAAAAAAAGAAAAACAAACCATCAACAAGCCACAAAACAGCATGTAAAATTGGAACACAAGAGCACAGGGTTTTAAAGCTTCCTGAATTTTTAACTACTAGCAAATTGCCTTAAATTTAACTTGGATTAATTCCCTGGTGATCCTTGACATTAAACGGATGTTCTGGTTTGACATGGGTAGACAGAAAACTAATTAATTCCTCTGAATTTGAGGCGTATTTAATTTTCTCCCCCAAAGACCTCTCGTTTAAAAGGTACAATGCTGTGACAGATGTTGGATGTGGAGCGACGTGTGTGAGGGAGCAGACCTTGTGACGGGGAAGATCAAGACATCTACAGTAATAATTCCTGATTTGGAAACTGTTACATTTTATTGATTCCACTGAACACGGGAGTATCCACTTCACTGCTTGCTTGAAAGTGCTGTAATGTGCCCACCCCAGTGGCCAGTAAGGAGTCTTGCATAGATTTTTGTGTCTTTGTGTTTAGTAAAAATTCCCTGATCTCTTTTCTCTGATCTTATCTTCTATTTCCTGAAGAGATGAGCAAGTGCTCCATCCATCCATCCATCCATCCATCCATCCATCCATCCATCCATCCATATTTGTCAATGCCTGAACCTCAAACCGCTCAAGTCGAAACTAAAAGTAGCAAGAGACATATTTTAAATTCTGTATTTCTGCCACAGGCAGCTTAAAAAAGGACAAGATGTATCTGAAGTGGATTGTTATCAGTGGGGGGGAACCCGACCCACTGAACTAAACTGAATATGTGTATGAGATACCAAAGAAATAAAGTCTCGAGGAATTGATATAATTTCCAGTTAAAGAATATTTCCAGTTGAAGAAGGAAAAATGTTGTGCCATAAATTCACAAGGGCAAGTAAAGACATTGACAAATACTGTGATGCTAATCTGTACGAAATTGAGGAAGAGGAAATTATCCTTGCAGGAGATTTCCTGCCTCTCCTCCCCACAGTTGCAGGGAGTTGGTGTCTTGGAATATGGATTTTAATGTCCATGAAGGAACAGTAAAAGGAAATGCCATATCCAAAACGTTCTGATCCTTTCCTCGTTGTGGGCTCTGAGGTTTTATTACATCTTCCCCTGAATTGTGTGGATATGGCAGCTGTTGGAGACACGAGTGGTGATGGACAACTCACTTTATCCTATGTGGCAATTCATATTTCCTAAGGGGACTAAGCTGACTCTTCAACTCCTAAAAGTAGATGCAGTCGTGGTTTCTGGAATAACGACAAAACTGAACTGTCACTCTGCCTTAAGAGGTGGTTCTTTCCAGCATGGAGATGTTGGGAAGTGCTGGCAGCCACCTCCAGAGCCTGGATTAGAGAGATGCTGTGCTGGCTGGTGCCATCACAACCTTTTCAGGCCAAACACCTGAAAATTTATTTATTTATTTTCCCATACTCCCTGACCCTGATTCTTGGTTTGATTTTCATTACTATATTTTATTTGAGACAGAGATGGTGTCTGGGTGAGGATTTGGTTTGAGGTCTCTGGGCAGATTTCTGTGGTAAATAGGTATGTGCAGCTGCACTGGTATTGACCACTTCCAGCTCAATGAGAAAAAAAAAAAGATTGTCTTCTCTGTGCATTCTGTGCTTAATTCTGCAGAAAAGCTGCACGGCTTTGAAGTGGATGAACACAGTTCAGCCTGTTTGTCTTGCAGGAAGATGGTCCTTCCTCTCTCGAGGGAAGCAAACATTTCTCAATGATCAGGGACCAGCTGGCCTTGCAAATTAGGATTTCCGAGGCTGCTTTGATGAAGAGAGGCAGCTCCATCCTTGCAGAACTGGGGGAGCTTGAAGCAGTCTTGCATGACTTGAACTTTTGAATCATCAGGTGGCTCTCTAGGAGGAGGTCCCACCTCACGGATGTTCTGTGGGCTGGGAGGTGCTTTTCTAGCCAACAGTGTTGACTAAACTGCAGCTATTTTGCTTCTGCCGATGGTAATAATAGCGCAGGGTAGGGGAAGGGGGCCGGGTGCTTGTGGATCTGTGTTCCACAGCCCAGGAAACAGACTTGCATGTGCCAAGGAAACTTCCTTAATCACGGCTGTGCTGCCCACTGCTGTGAGCCAGTTTGAGCAGATGGGACTGAATTTGTGTGTGAACTCAGTGGATGTTAGAAAGGTGCTCCAGGCTGGAAACAGCCTCCTTAATGCCAGTGCTAACATTGAACCGTGTGTGCTTCAAGGCTGTAAGACCTCAGAGATTTTTGTTTTTATAAGTAACAACCACTAGCCTAAATCCAGGCTTCTGATGTGTGTGCCTGCACATAATAACATTTGGAACTGGGTCCAATTTTGCATTTGTATGTTGACGTGTGGACCCTCATATCAATTCTACAGTTGGGAATTTTTATGTTGGAACAAATTCTAAGCTTTTGAGAGAAGGAAGTAAGATACTGTTCACCTTGGTGCTCTTAATTAGTTGGACCATTAAACCACTGTTCCATGGTAGATAAATCTTGATAGTAAGTTCCAAAATAAGTGGTATAACCTAGAGAAAATGGCAGAATTGAATGCCAAAGAATTTGTAAAGCTGTGGCATCAAAGGCGAATACGGAATTGCAAAGATAGTAACTGGAAAAAATTCAATCTGAAAATCCTAGCACTGCTGATTACTGTCAACATTTAGGACCTTGTTTTCTGTTTTGGAGTGTAAAAGAAGGATAATCTGGAGCATAATTTACAAGATAACTTGCTGCTGGCACTAACTGGCCTTTTATTTTGGATAATACTGCCAAATTTTATGAAAAGTGATCAAAAGCCCTGTGAATTTTTCTCAGCTTTATGTTGGTCATAAGGATCCTTTCTTTAGCTGATCATGAGAATTTCTCTACTCAGTATCTGAGGGTGGCTGTGGGGTGAACTTGGAGATGTAAATCAAGGAAATAACATATTTATTGCAAAGTATTGCTTGTAAGTAGTTAAGCTTCAAATAACATTAATTTCATAGTTGTGATCTATTGCCAGTTTAGTTTGGGTGGGGACTTAAAACTTTGTGATCTGTGGTCTTGGATTTGCTTGTTGCTCTTCTGAATTTTAAACCATGTTTATAGCTCCTCCACGACAGTATAACAAGGGAAATGCTGGGTTAAATCAGCTCTTGCTGCTTGAGGATTTCAGCTCTTCTGTGTGCTACACACGATGCTTGTTCCCTCGAGGAAAATGTGTTACAGCGTGCCCCTCAGTAGTCTGTGGGCATCTGAGCATGGTTTCAAGTTCAGCATCTCTTTCAAAACCAAACTTCAACAAATTCACAGTAAAAACTGACAGCTGTTGTTCTCTGGTTACTTCAGATGGGTTTTCTTACAAGTCTGTAGTAACTTAGAGAAACGTTTCTCTGGGATGTTATGAGCCGCTGGAGGATTGGCTTCAAATCTAGTCCTTTTTAACATAAATTATTTGAAGTCTGGTCAAAGTAAGATGCATTTTGTAATGAATGTGGAGTCATTGCAGGCAGTAGCTGTATTTGTGGCACTCTTCCCAGATGAACCTGTTGCTTCTTTTGGTTACAACCTGGGCTTTGTCTCAGTCTTGTCTCGGATTTTGTAATCCTGTCATTTCCTTCCCCCTGCAGGACTTGTGGAAGAGGAAACATAAAGATCTCCAAATGAATAACCGAAAGGAAGATATGGAGATTGCTTCCCACTACCGTCACCTGCTGCGGGAGCTGAACGAGCAGAGGCAGCACGGGATCCTCTGCGACGTCTGCATCATCGTGGAAGGCAAGATCTTCAAGGCTCACAAAAACGTTCTCCTGGGGAGCAGCCGCTACTTCAAAACCCTCTACTGCCAGGTCCAGAAAACCTCTGACCAGGCCACGGTCACCCACCTGGACATCGTCACCGCCCAGGGCTTTAAGGCAATCATTGACTTCATGTACTCTGCACACCTGGCGCTGACCAGCAGGAATGTCATCGAGGTGATGTCGGCTGCCAGCTACCTGCAGATGACAGACATCGTGCAGGCCTGTCACAACTTCATCAAAGCAGCTCTGGACATAAGCATCAAGTCCGATGCCTCGGAGGACCTGGTCGATTATGAGCTGGGAGCCCCTTCCAGCAGCAGCACGGACGCTCTGATTTCGGCAGTGGTGGCTGGCAGGAGTATATCCCCCTGGTTAGCTCGGAGAACGAGCCCGGCAAACTCCTCCGGGGACTCAGCCATTGCCAGCTGCCACGAGGGAGGGAGCAGTTATGGGAAAGAGGATCAAGAACCAAAACCAGACAGCCACGAAGACATTTCGTCCCAGTCTCTCTGGGCTAGTGACATGGGCTATGGGTCTTTGCGTATCAAAGAGGAGCAGGTCTCGCCGTCCCATTACGGAGGGGGTGAGCTGCATCCTGCCAAGGATGGTGCAATACAGAGTGGGTTCTCAGAGCAAGGAGTGGGGGATGGCTGGCAGCCCACGGGCCGCAGGAAGAACAGGAAAAACAAAGAAACTGTGAGACATATTACGCAGCAAGTGGAGGATGACAGCAGGGCAAATTCTCCTGTGCTGTCCCTTTTACCTGCCTCAGGATGGCCATACAGCAGTCGAGACCCAAGTAAGTCATTCTTCCAGTTTTTGGGGGTGAAACTGAAAACGTTGAGTTAATTAGATCTGTTTATGGGATGATCTTATCAGCCTCTGAAATAGGAGCTTGCCAAAAATAGAAAAATGTAGAAACTTGTGTTGCCAGCGATTCAGAAGCACCAAGCACTGTGTGGTTCAGTCAGGAGCCTTGATGGAGGCTGGTTCTCCTGTAAAAGTGGTAGTTTTGTTTTGGCCTTGAACAGCCTAAATCACCCCAAAACACCACTAATTGTCGGAATTAATGAGAGGAAAGGTTAAAGAAATTTATTTGAGCAGGTGTGCACATTGATGTCAAGGTTGAAGAATTTTCCTTGCTCTGTATATTGATGACGTAATTACACCACACACACTGGTGTAATTTAGTCTTACCGATACCATCTTCAGAATTTCCTGATATTCAGGTGTCACTTTCTCTTGGGTAAGAAAACCACCATAGCTAGTTGCTGGTAATGGCAGGATAAGTGTTTAGTAACTCTCAAGAACATGTTTTTCTGAGGCACTACTATGGCTTCAGGTGTATTTTGATGTGTGACTACTTGCGGTCTGAGACGAGTGGCTGCGTTTAAAGTGTGTAGCCAGCGAGAAAATTGTTTTCTTGATTTCCTTTGAGCCTTCGCTAGTTATTTCTTTGTCTCAAGATAACTGTCCCGTTTGATTCATTAATCAGTGGCAATTAATAGATTCAGGAATGCTTCTGAATTAGGTGTTTGGTGTCTTTTTCTAAGGACTTTAAGGAACTGTGTTAGTAAACTCTCTCAAGCTGACTTCAAGAACTTAGTCTGTGCTGTGAGTTAGCCTGTGTTTCATTGCATACCAGAATCCAAGTCAGCCAGGAGAAGGGTGTGTGAGATTATAGACTTGTCTGTTGCCAAATTTGGATGAAAAAAACAATACAAAGAGTACTGAAAGTCTTTAAAGTCTTTATGGGCTGAAAAAGGAGGTTTAAGTTGCTCACATACTGGAGTTTAAATGTGGTTTTCATTGAACAGTAACTCTGCAAATGTCTTGAGATTTATTATGTTTTATGGTTATCTGCTGCAGCAAGCTTGCATGTAATTATTCTAATTAGCTGATGATAAAATCTAAACAACGTCAGTTAGAAGAAAAATGCAAGATAATTTAAGATAACAGTGATTTATGAAGAATCTGATTTTTACAATGCATGTATTTTATCCTTGTTTTGAGTGAAGGCTCAGCATGGCATGCCTGGTCTCTGTTGTCATGCAACTCTTTTTCATTTTCCATGGCATCCCATAAAAACAGCTCGATCACTTGTACTGTCTGAGGGATGTGGGTTTGGACAGGTACCCAGAGTGAACCAGACATGTTGGAGTGACTGCAGAAACAGAGCTGCAGCTCTGAGCCTCTTGGAAAGCTGGGTATAGACTGAGTGTCTTTACTGAAAATAGTGCAGAATAGAAGAGATTGTATTACTGGAAGCTGAATGAAACTTAGATTATTTAATTCCTAATTGTTAAGGAATTAAATTGCTGTTTGCAGATGAGAGGAAGATGGCTCGAGGGGTTGACTCAGCACAGTGCTGAGACAGCACGTCAGCAGGCACATCAAATTATTTGTTCCAAATCTTGTCTGAAATGCAGTTTCCAATAAAGGAGATGGTTCTAATGGTGGGAAAAGGGCAGCTGGATGGTGGCTGGGGAAAGAGTTTCAATATTCCAGCAGTGCTGGTAAAAGAAAAGGAAAAAATGAATGGCAACACTTCTTGCTGTCCAAAATGAACAGGCTCAGGGGCTGCCTGTGCTGGCAGAGAGCAGCATGTCCATGAGGAAAAAGGGGTTGTGTGGAGACTGAGCTGCTCCTGGGTTCCCCATGTTGGCCATCTGGAGAGGTGAATGGAGGTGAAATTCTCCTTTCTGCCCTGCTGGAAAGGGAGCTTCCTCTGCATTGTGGGGCCTGAAATTGAGGGGTGGGTGCCTGTGGGCTTAAATCGGGATTGTCTCTGCAAGCCCTGTGTGTGTCTTAGGTCAAGTTGTGGTGTCTTTGGGGATTTTTTTGGTATGATTTCAAAGGATTTGAGATCCATACATGTTCGGTTTTGGTTAACCTTGGACACCTTGTCTACAGGCAGCCTCTCGTGTGGTAAACCTGTGGTTTGGGGGAAATCAGATGGGCGCTCCGGTGAGGCTGCTGCTCTTTCACTGTGAAGTAAAAGCAACCCTGCTACCCCAAAAACATCCCTGTCTGGGGCCCTGCAAGCAGCAGGGTCTTCTGGTCTTGTATGGGTATTTCCCATATCAAGCAGATAGGAGATGTTTTCCTGCAAACTTCTCCATCTCCTGAGCTACAGGGTTGTGCTTAGGTTGGGTTTTGGTACCCCAGGTTCTTCCCTCTCCTGTTAGAATTCAGCAGTGCTGTAGGGATGTTGCAGACTTGACTCCTAAGTGTGAAGAATAATTGATTTTCTTGTGTGCAAATGGATAATGACACACTGCAGACACTTGTAACAAGTATTTGGGTTGTGTTGAAATTTCAGCTTGAAATTATCTTGAAGTTGTCTTTGATTTAGTCATGTCAGGTTTCATTTTTTAAAAAAGACTTTATAGTCTAGGGCTCTCTTTAACCTCATTTACTTAGAAGTGTCCCTATCAGGGATGTTCACAGCTAAGATGGAAAGCTACTCACTTACTGAGGAAATGGGTGTTGAATGTTCTTTCAGAAGTAACTGAGAGGAAAGAAAGTTACCTAGAACTCTTTGTTCTTTGGGGCTCGTTCACTTTTCTGATCTAATCAGTTATTTTAAGGTGCTGCTTGCTAAGGCTGACAGCTCTTGTTGGGATCTTGTTGGGATCACTGGGTGCTGTTTACAAATGCCTCTTGCAAAAGCTGATTTAGGAGAACACTTTTTCAAAGTTCAGTCTTCCTCCTGAAATTGTACAAGATACTCATTTGGTCTTGGTTGTGAGCAGCACTGCATTTCAGCAGCATTTTGGAAGGGGAATCTTGCAAGTAACCATTGCATCACCCTTTGAATTCAGTGATTATTTGGGGCAGGATATTCACAGATGAAAAGTATGCTTCCTACTCCTCTATTATATAGGATTACTTAATTCCTGTTATATTACAAAGAAGCACCTTGGAATCACTGAAACTTTGCTTTTGAAACAACTCAGCTTGTTCACACTCAGCAGTGGTGCCGCTTTCAGTGGGAAAAACATTCTTATCAGTACAGGCAGGTGTATTAAAGTGTCCCAAATATTTAAGTAGACTATTTAAATACAAATCAATGACATCTCAAAAAAAGACACAGATTTTATTTAAATTGAAAGGGTAAGAAAATTCTTTGTGAATCAGTTGATTTCCCATATGCTGGTGGGGTGCTGTTGAGAGTCTTTGAATTTGGCAACATTGGAGATTAAAATAAAAAGGAGTGTCTGGAGTAATCTTATTAATGGTAATCTAACATAATGGAAATAGCAAGAGATTGTTAATGTCTACGATGAAGATTGTCTTTTTCATCCAAGAAAGAATGATCAAATAGGATTTGCAAAAGAATGCAAATGAAAAACTGAGGTGCTGGATTGAGACTGTGATTCAGCTCTCAGTTTCTCAGGGTGGTGTCAGTCAAGCACAAAGCTTGATGAGCACCATCTTTTCGTGCTAGTTCCTATTTATTAATTTGGACTGTCTGTTTAGCATCAAACACATTAGGTTTTCTCTTTCTCATCCTGTTTGGGTTGTTCAGGATGTCAGTCTGTCATTCCTTGTAGGAAACATTCATGTATATGTTTTCCTCACCAAGCCACATTAACTTGAAGCAGCAGTTCTCCAAAGTAAACTGAAGGATGGGCTTTTATAAATAATAACTTTCTTCATAACTGGGCCAAGAAGAATTTCCTCCATGGACTTGCCAAGAGAACAGGTCTGCCTTTTATTTTATCCCTTTTTCTTGAATTCCATAGGTTTTCTAAAGAAACGTATTGCTGTTTGTTAGTTTTTGTATCAAAGATGCTTATGAAATTCAGAAGCAGTCTTGTGTCTTGAACATCTTTATTTGCCTTAGGTTCCTGTTTCTTTAACCTTGCTGGATAAAATTTTTACAGGATTACACATCCCGAGTGCATGGACTACAGGATCAGGGGGTGTTTGGAAGGCTCTTGCCAAAGAGGATGGATATCTTCACTGTTAAGCCAGAAAAGTGTTGCTGGTTTTGCCTCTTCACATAATGGAGTAGTCTGCCACTTGAAGGGTGTCTTTTGAAGGATTTATTGACGGCTTTATTAATGTGTTAGTTCAAGCATGGTAGTTATGATTCAAGAATTTATTTCCAAGGAAATACTCCCACACATCTTCTGAGTGTTTGCACCCAAAAGCTGCAAGTGAATTTCTGTGTGCCAATTGACTGTGAAATGAAGCTAATTATTTTAAAAACAGAGCAGCCCTTTTTAAAGGCACTACAGTTTGGGAACTCTTTTCTTTCTTTTGGTTACATGTAGTGAAATTGCTGTGTTCTGTTAAGAAGAGCTTCAGGACTTGAGTAAGCCCAGAGTAGTGACCTCCATGGGAAGGACGGGCAGGACGTCGCCGTACCCTTCTGACTTTGCAGAGCTCACAGTTCCTTTAACATTTTTCCCCATCAAAATCTTTAATTATGCACAAGTTTCCTCCCTCCCGGTGAGGAGACGTTCGAGTTGCTCGTTTTCCAATGACACACGTGTGATTGCAGTGGCTGCTGCAGGGAGCTGCTGGCTCCCTGGGAAGCCTGGAGACAGCTGGTGTCGTCAGCCTTTTCCCATCCCTTTTTCTGTCTTGGTTTCCAGAGAGCAAATTATGATTACAGGAGCTGTTGGGGAGCACAGATGCTGAACAGTTGGATCACATAGTGAGCTTGCATTGCAAAAGGCTTCAGAGGGAGGCAAGGAAGAGCTTGTTCTAGATGAACTCAACTAATTTTTTGCAGGTGAGGTCTCTGGACCTGAGTGCAGGCAGGTGAATTTGTGAATTGCCTTATTACAGGATCATTTTATTCTTGAAAAAAAGTTGTTTTTTCTCAGCAAGCTACCGGGCTTCCTGTAACTCTGTCCCACTGTCAATGCAAATCTTCAAATCTTCCCTTGATTCATGTTTTCAAGTCATTATTAAATAAGTAATTCCCCTGAAAATTCCCCTATTTCCGTTGTGGTATTTGGCAAGTGTACTAGTCCAACTAGAGGAATCCAGATTTTGCAAAATGAGAAAAGGAGGGAAAGATGAGTGTGGTGTTGGTACTCGGGATTCAGGTGTTCAAGGAACTCCTAAAGATTTTTGCTCTGTTCTACAAGACAAAAATTAATGTATTGAAAGGGGTGCTAAGAGAAGTTTTGTAAGCGTGTAGTGTTGAAATAATCCAGCCAGAAAAATCACTGGGACAGAATACAGTCAGTTACTGTTCATTTAAATAGATTTTGCTTTGAAGTCTCCAGTCCACCTGCCATGGTCTGAGTCCTGGTTGCAATGGGAAAACTTCAGGTGTTTAATGGTTTGTTACAGCCATGACTGAAAACTGGGCTCCCTAAAATTTCAGTTTTCAGATGAATGTCTGATGTCCTAAAAACCAACATAGGCTCAAATTTTAATAATTTCCTACTGTTAGTTTGTTACTTAGATCTCTCCTATGCCTCATTTTGGAAAGATCACATTTAAAAACAGGATGGATGTTTTGGATCAAAACAGCTTATTGGAAAGGTGTTGAAGTATTTTTGAGGGTAGGTAATAGTAAACTACAAATTGCCTGCCACTTGGAAAATTAAGTTCATTACTGCATTTTTCCACCTTCTTTTACAGCCATGACGTTGCAGTTGTGGTGCAAGGTGTTAAAATCTTCTTTGCTACAGTTGGGGGGGGTTTGCTGGGGAGGTATTTTGGCACCATAAGCCCTGGTGGCCAGTGATGCAGCCAGACATGGAGGGGTTACAGCTCTGTGCTCTTATGCCACCCCCTGAATTCTTTCTTAGCCCGAAATCGGCTTAGCCTGCATTCCTTGGGCTTAGGAGCTGCCCAGGTTTCTGGACCCTCTCTGGAACTCTGGGTGTGCTTGAAGCACTAGTGCACTGCGTGGAGGTGGCTGAGAGTTGCCTCAAAATGCAAAACCAAAGGGAAAAAAAACCCACCCCAAGCACCACTGATCTCTGTGTCCATATGGAGAATTCTGCAGAGGGAGCTCAGTGAATAATTCAGGTTCTCCGTATCACCACAGCTACAGGCTAATGGAGTTATCAGGATACAATCTTTGCAGGAGTAACTCTGGAGTTTCTGTTGTTGAAGGGTTAGGTCAGGTTATTTTCGAGTTTGGAAGCTAAAATCATCGCTTTAAACCCAGACACACTTACTCCCTGGCTACACCCTGGCTTTAAAATGGTTCCACCCTAAACCAGCTTTAGCTCAAAGCTCAGTGTCTGTTTCCTTTCCCCACCCTGCATTCCATTTTCCCCAGGCTCCCAAGCCCTCCTCCTTCTCCTCCTCTTCCTCCTCCCCGTGGTAGCAGTTCTGATTCTGTTAATCTGCTTTAACTCCAGAGATCAGAGGATTTCCCCTCTCCTGAGTGCCCTTCTCACTATTTTATTTGTTCCTTGTGCTCTTCTTTACAGAGATCTCAACATTTCCAAAACTTTTTACCCCTTTTTGGCTGTTCACTTTGAAATTACGAGTGAGAAATCAAGAAGCTTTTACTATTTTAACGTAAATTCTATTCCTACTTTGCAATCAGCCCTGTCCAGGACTATAATTTCCCTATTTGCAGTGCTGCTTTTGCATTAAAATGTAGTAGGAATTAATTCTTAAGATGCAATGCCTGGGAATCAAACCCAAGCTTTTCTGTATTGGTCTCTAATTTATTTTTTTATTCTCTTTTTTTTTTCCAAGGCGCTTGTTTCGGAAGGTAAATATTTGTTCTGAGGATTTTCAGAGTCTATAACTCAGCATTCTGTCATATCACGAGTGCTAAT
This sequence comes from Pachycephala philippinensis, assembly GCA_013397055.1. Taxonomy (NCBI): domain Eukaryota; kingdom Metazoa; phylum Chordata; class Aves; order Passeriformes; genus Pachycephala; species Pachycephala philippinensis. Next base: position 132,142 of record VWZT01001070.1, read on the forward strand.
ATTCATATTTAATGTGGGACTTGAATGTTTTATTTCTGTCCCTTCATGTTTGTGTCTGCCTCTGTCCCGAGGAGCAGCAGGGAATAGTGTCACTCCTTTTACTGCCTGAATTAGGAGACTTGGAAAAAGAGGTTAAGCTTACAGTACTTTTAAAGTGATAGTCTCAAGTTACTGCACAATTCTCTGCATATTTTGGAGAAACAAGAGTGGCTTAAGGTATTTCTGCACTGCCCAGTCATTCCTGCTCCTGCAAAGATACTTTATTATCCCATTTTAGAATAGTTTCAAAAACAATTAACTCACCCGGTTGAACCATTTCTCTCTTTTTTGGATTTGTTTTATCTTTTTTTTAGGAAGATCAGCAGTTGGCCAGGTTTGATCTGTAGCCCAAGGAACAGTTGAGTTGAGGTCACTAACAGGAGGTGGGGGAGCAGCAACAAGCAGCGGGGTTTGGGCCAGGAGCTCCTTTTGCTGACCACAGAAAAGTGTCTGCAGAACTTGATTCAATGGTAGAAAAACAAATATTACGGGAAAGAGATGAAAATTGATTATTTTTTTTCCAGGTACCTGGAGGAGTAGAGAGAATTTTCCAGTTATTTGTATACTGATTACTGTTTTGAGGAAGACAAAGGTGGGGATACACTTGTGCTTTTGGAATATGCTGCAGGAACAGCAGCATAAAACCAGGTCATATTTGTGTAGAACAAGCCTGGTTTATTTTAGCAAGAGTGTTCTAGAGCTGGTGAAGAGAATGTTTTGGTAAAACACAGTGAACATCTTATGGCTGTAGGCGAGAAAATTATATTGAAGCCTCATTTGGCATGGGCTCCTCCTGAGCCCTCCAGAAACAGGAGCAGCACTGGAAATTGGCACTTTCCTGCAGGATAATGTTTTTCAGAACTCAAATCCTGACAGTCCCAGGTCACCCTGCTTTGAGTCATGGTGGAGAAGCTGTAGAGGGACTCAAGCCTGAAAGAAGAGGGGTGGGAAAGCACAGTCTGAAGGAGGCAAAGTTTTTGATTCCATAAGGATTCACTTAAGATATCTTACAGCCTTTAACATAAAGGCAGTTTTTAATGATCCTATGTGTTGTGGTTAAATATCTATGTTTGCTTGATTGTTTCCTGCTCTAGGAAATTGGAGCTGATTCTGAATGCTGTGCACATTTATTATATCCACATGTCTGCTGTTATGGTTGTAAAATAGTGCAAATCAAACCCAATATAGCTCATGGCATCACTTCCCCGTGTAAATATTGCAGTGGGTGAGAACGCTGGGGTTTGCTTAACAAATAGTGAGTTGTGAAACACTTCTGGAAGATTTCTGTTAGAAAGGAGGAGGGAACTGAAATACAAACTTCAAGGATATTTTTAGCAGCTGGTAAAAGATTGTCATTTTTCTGCCAGCCTGTGTGTTCTTTTTATTTTTTTCTTTAATTCCCAGTCAAAAAGCACACTATGAAATGAAAGCTATTTTTTCTTTTTTTCCCTGAGAGTTTAAAAATTAATTGTCTTTTGTACAGAAGGAGATCAAGCCAAACCTTCCTAAACTTACACAAGAAACATCATCCCTGGAATTCTAGATAAAATCTACTGTCAGGCAGATACTTGACCCAAATAGGTAGAAGAACCTTAGAAAATTAAGTCTTTGATTTCACCTAAGTTTTTTTTGGGTCACAATTTGGCAGTGTACCTGAAACAAAAGCTGAGTTTAAGTGGCTCCCACTTTCCTTTGGCACTTAACTGCACCCCCACACTCTCCTGCAGTTGTTCCGGTGAAAATCTCTGTGCAACCACGTAGAGAACCAGATAGGGGTACAGATCTGCATTTAAAAATAACTTTTTTTAATAAATCAGTTTATTTTTAACGTATCAGTTCCTGTCTCAAGTTCAATCACGACTCTGTGTGTGGTCTTGGTACCACTGAGGGAGTAGCAGGAGAGGGTGCAGGAATCTGGGGTGGAGAAGTTGCTGGTGCTGAGACCTCTTCCCTTTCTGCTTGTCATGTTGTAAATAAAAAAAAAAACAAACCAAATTTTCCATCACGCTAAAAATTATCCAGCTGTGTGCAGGAGATCCAAAACATCTGCCCCAAAAAGTGTGATGCCTGCCTCCATCACAGGCAGCTTCCAGGCCCGATGCTGTTGACTTCGCTCATTAACGAGTTGTGAACCCTCAGGCGAGTTGTTGGATGGCACCAGGCTGGGAGGGAGGATTGGCTGGAAGGCAGCGGTGCCAGGCACAGCACGAATTCCACCAGGACGAGTGTGAAGTCCTGCGTGTGGCACAGCACAGCCCCGTGCAGCAGTTTGGGTTGGCAGCCAAGGAGAGCGAAAGCAGCTCTGCAGAAAATGTCTCCTGGTGAGTAAGGAGCTGAAGAGGAGCCTGTGTGCCCTTGCAGCCAGGGAAGGCTTGGCTGCCTGCCTTAGGAAGAGCATTTGGAGTACAGGATCCAGTTTGGGGATCTCCAGGCCAAGAAAGACTTTGACAAGCTTCAGCAAGCGCAGCTGAGGCCATCGAGATGATGTGTGTGAGGAGAGGCTGAGACAGCTTGGTTCAAAACCTTGAAGAAGAGAAGGGGGAGTGGGTGGATTATCCAGGGCCAGACCCTTCTCAGATGTGGGTTGAGAAAGGGTGAGAGGTAATGGACACGAGTTACAGGAAGGGAGATTCTCATGGGGTGAAAGGAGGAGATTCTTCACAAAGTGGTCAAAAGGTGGAGGAAGGACCTGGGGAAGTTTTGGTCTGTCTTCCCTGCTGATATTCACAACTGGGCTGTACAAGCCACTGGAATCTAACTCTAAAAGTAGCTCTGAAGTCACTTTCAACCTAATTTATTCTGCAATTCTTAGAGATGACTCCAGGTGACAGAGCAGTAATGGTGCCCGAGGTCAGGATGATTTCTCACTCCCCTGTCTGATGGTGACACTGCTTCAGATGTAACTCCAGCTGCTCCTCTTTCCAGACTGTACTTTCCCTGGTTCTTGCCTTGCTGACAGCAAGACTCCTGCACTCGAAAGTGACTTCCCTTCAGTTCACCTTTCCACCCTAATTCTGCCAAAATGAGTCCTGCAGGTGGAGTGAGCTACAGGAAAGGGTCAGGAGCTTTTTGTGACAGGAGGTGACTTGAATTGCCATCGTCTTTGGAGGCTGTGGGACTTGCAGAGAGTTTACTCCAGGTGCTGAGTGGTGAGACCTCCAGTTCAGAAAGGTGTGCTGGAGGAATGGCTCATGAAACACCCCTGCATTCCAGGGGGGCTGAGGAGGGGTTGGGAGCGCTGCTCAGAGATTTCTGAAATTTGCCAGGTTGATGGAGAAACACACAGGAACTGTTTCAAACCTCTGTAAATGGTAAGTGAGGTCCTGTTGCCCTCCTTTGAAGGACTCCTGTGCCAGTGGCTGGCTCCCCCCTCACTGCTGGGGGTCAGTTCTGTCACACGACCCCAGCATCCCAGAGGCTTGGAACACCGAGGGAGAAACATCCCTGCTTTGTGCTCCTGCCTCACTAAACAGGCTTTGAAGAGAAGATGACAGATTTCTTGGATCCCTTCTTACCTCGAGACTGTAATGAAAAGAGCAATATTGAGAAAGAGCGACCTGGCAAAACATTGCCTTTAGTTCTTGGGGAAAAAGCTTGTTTCTGCTTTGAGTTTTCCAGCAGCAGATGCAACCTTGTATGGCTTTTATTCACACCTTTCTCTCTTCTTGTGGGTTTAGTTCTCCAGCTACTGATTTCTAGATGTTCAACTGTCTACATAAGAGAGCAGGAATAAAAGATGAAAAGGGGGAAAAATAATTAAAAAAAAAAACCTATGAAAGAGAATAATAGCATTGGGAGTCTGGGAAATCCCACAGGGGGTTTACTGAGAAGGTTAAAACACAGTACAAACAAGAAATAAGTGGTATGAGAGAAGCAGACGCTGAGGAGGTACTTTGGTAACAGCTGAGTTTAAGCTGTAATGAGAAAAAATGACAGAAGCAGGGAAAAGAAATACAAGAAAAAAAATTGGTTTGCTTATTAAAGTAATTAATTAAGGTAGTAAATGGAGTCTTTAAAATGGAGCTTTTCCTTGCTGTTTCTGGGATGGCACGTGTATTTTGCTCAGTTGTTGGACTAGGTTTAATGCTTTTTACTGTCAGCTTCCTCCTAGATCTTTGAAAATAAATTATCACATTAACATTTGGATACTTTTAGTACATTGCATTACTTTGATTTGTGCCACAGCCCTTTCCAGGGGGCTGCCAGATGTCTGTAGTGCTTGATTTTCTTTGAGAAGTGCAACTTGGTTTTCCCATTCCTGGATTTGTGACAGGAGCTTGGTTTATAGGACTTCCAGAGCTCACACAGTAGCCACTCTGGGTGCGTTGGGAATATTGTACTGCTCCTGTTGTCCTGGTGTGAGGTTTATTCCTCTTCATGGATCTGTTAAAGCCTGGCTGGTCTGTTTGGCTGGGAGTGAAGTGTGTTTTGAGCTCAGCTGGGATTGCTGACCTCTGTGGGAAGGTGCTCACAGTCCTTGTACCCCCATTATGTGATGCTTTCATGTGTAGGTAAGAACTTTACTGTTGTTTTCAGAACTGCATGGAAGTACTGTTGCCAAAATTGTCAAAAAATAGGCCCTGTGTTTTATTTGACAATAAAAGCCAACAATAAAATATTCATCCAAGTCAACAAACTTAAGAAAGCTTTTCTAAAGCTTCTGTGTTTTGGAAAGTAGGCTGGTGTAATAGAATAACTGCAAAATAATGATTTGCTAAAGAGACTAATGAGCTCAGTTTTCCGAGCAGCATTAATCCCGTGTTTAGCTCGGGATTTCCTGCATGTGGAGCCCTGCAGTCGCAGGGGCTGTCCCAGCAGGGTGAAAAACGAGCTCTGGAGGGCTGGGATGGAGCTCTGGGCCCCGTGGCAGTGAATAATTGCAGAATAGAAGCTCATTGACTAAAGCCTGGTTTACGCCGGGCTGAAGCACTGTAGTAAACAGTTTGGATTACTGGGAAGTGACGGATGCTTTCGATTCATATAATTCTTTGGCTAAATCTTGTTAAAAGGAGCTGCATTCTAGAGAAAAGAGAAGTGGTTTTGGAGGCGCCGTGGAGAGGAACTTGGTGCATTTTTTGGGTTTTGGTGTGCTGAGAGTATTTTAGTACTTATGTGACTAAGTGGATATTTATTTTGCCATAATGTGTGTTTGATTAGATTACATCAGCTATAAATACTGGGAGCTCTGAAGCATCTATTTCACTGTCTGTCTCTAATCTTGGCTTTTGAGGAACATTTAATGTCTTGTTGTGGTTACAATTAATCTGCGTGTGTTTTAGCAATTAGTGTTTATGTGCAGCGGGCAGCAGCCGATTCTGGCAACTGTCAATCAGCAGCTGTAACAGGCTCTGAGAAAGGAGGGCAGAAAGCACAAGGTGATTTCCTGCCTGCCTGGTTGTTTGGGAACACAGTTTTGTGGGCAGACACCCTTTCTGGCCCGAGTTATGTGCTGTGATTCCCCTTGTAGGCAGTGGAACAGGGGTATGATTGTGGCTTTGATGTGATGAAGCTCTCTGTTACCTTACCAGTTAATTGGGCTAAAGTTTAATTTGCTTCCTTCACCACCTTTTGTAACAGCTGCTGGTTTTTACTGTCTTGTAATTTTCCTTTATGTAGGCATGCTGGCTTGTTTTTAAAAAACCTTCATTATCATCTAGAAAAGTGGATATCCTGTGAGCTGCTAACAGAGGGATGACAAAATACGTAGCAATTCAAAGCATTTGAATTCTTCTGCTTGGCTAAGATTTAATAAAATATAATATGAAATTATACAAGCCAGACACAGATGGAGGAGGGAAAATGGTTTGTTTTAAACAGAGAGCTTCTCTGGTAGTTCGCATTTATGAACTTCCTACTGTGTTTGTAGCCCCCAGCCTTGGGCATTCCCTACATCTTGGGGGTGTGGAAACACTCTGCCTATGATTGCTTTTTCCTTATTGTTTGCTTTGAGGCTTTTTGTTTTTTAAAGGGACGACTTAACAGTAGGATGTCGTGGCAGAACAGTGCAGCTTAGTAAAGCCAATCTGAACATGTTCTGGAATCTGATATGCCTGGGCTGGGACTGGGGAATTCGCCGGCTGCTCCTGGCTCCGCAGGCTGGACACCTTGAGCGTGTCCCCACGTCTTTCTCTGGCAGCCACCACCTGTAAAACGGAGATAAAAATAATGATCTTCCTTCAGCTGTTTTCCAGGTTACAGGAGGTGGGCACGATACCAGTGTCCTCATTAGCATTTTTTAATAAGGCTCTGCAGATTAATGCCTTGCCCTGGTTTGAAGTTGCGGAAGCCGAGTGCTGGAGTGTCCCACTCTGCCTCCTCCCTTCTCCTGAGCTTCTGTGCAGGTGTGAGTTTATTGCAGTGCTCTGTGTGGACAACACCTGAATTCCTTGCCCTGAAGAGCACAAGGTGAATTTGTGAAAGCAGCAGGTATTAATTTTGTACGTGTCCCACCACTGCTTTGAGCTCCAATAGTTCCCTCTCGCATTAAGTAGATTTAAATCTCTTTTAAACTAGGAGGCAATAAAATATTCAGGACCTGCAAAACAGCTTCTTTTTCCATCTGATAGCTCATTATCTGTGCCTTCTCTTTGGAAATGGGGTTTTTTCCCTCTACATTGATAGGAGAAATGCCACAAAGGCATAAGTTTGTTGGGAAGCTTCAGCGCCGTTTGCCAGGTGCTCAGCTGGGCTTTGAGTGTGTCAGCTGTGTTTGCTGCTGCAGATTGTGGAGTAGGTAATTGCAATTTGTTTTATGCACTTTAAAAATGGGCTAACAGCCCTTTTTGTGTGTAATTTTTGTTGTTTCATGTGAAGAATAGAGAGGAGTCTGAGAGTCATTTTCCTTTACATAAAAATACATAAATTATTTAAGCTGATAAGAGAGTCAAAGTTCAAACAAAAGAGGCTCTTCAATTAGACCTCCCCAAAAAATACAAAAATAAACTGTTTTCGCAGGAAGGCATTTACTGTATCATAGCTTTTTTGGTTTTGTTTGCGTTCAGTAATTGACATATTTATACTAATGTGTTATATTTTTATACAGTTTCTTTGTAGTTACATGTTGTGAAGTGGCTGATCCGTATATTTTTTTTTAAACTGTATCACTTTTGTATAAAACCCACCCTGTGCTATATGCTGGGAACCACTGGTTACTGTGTATTTTTTAGAGTAGGTGACCCCAAGGGATTTATACTCAGCGCCCCACTTTTAGAGGCTGTTTATTACTGGGTTTCTCAAAAACCTTCATCATGGGGACGAACCGAAAGAGTGAAAATTTGGACTACTGGAGTGTAAAATTAGGGAGAAAACAGAACTTAAACCTTTGAATGTAATTTCAGTACTAGCAAACCATCCTGAATTCTTAGTTTAAGATAAATAAGTAGTTTTATGCAGGTTGTGGATAAAATACACATCCCCTCCCTCTGCCCTGCCTTCATAGCGTGTGGTACTGAATTGAACTGAATGGGCAGGAGGGAAGGGGCTGGAAAAACAGAACCCCCAGCTGTGAGGCAGGAAAAGGGGGATGAGAAGCAGCACTGCCACGTGAAAAACAAAGCCGCAATAAATGTTGCTGCATTCCTAGTTCTGTTTCCCAGACGCACAGCGAGGCAGGTGCATGGTCCTGGTCCCGGTGCCGGGAGTTTCCCCGTGTCTCTGACAGCATCTTCCCCGCTGCAGGCGCTGATGTGGCCGGGACGGAGCCCAGCAGCTCGGACAGCAGGGTGGAGCGGCCGGACCCCTACGCCAACGTGGAGGAAGCGCTGCTGGGTGGAGAATCCAGCTACATCCACCAGCCCCTGACCCCGGACAAGGAGGACGCGCTCCAGGCCGCCACCGTGGCCAACCTGCGCGCGGCTCTGATGAGTAAGAACAGTTTGCTGTCGCTGAAAGCCGACATGCTGGGCGAGGACAGCTCGCTGCTCTTCGAGTACCTCCCCAAAGGCACGCACTCGCTCTCCCGTAAGTTGGCGTTCTTCTATTTTTCTTTTTGTTTACTGAAACTTTAAGGGAAATCCTTAGTGAGAAGGAAATACGGGTCAGCGTCTCGTTTGTTGTTGCTGATGTGTTTATATCCAGGTTTTAGTCCTGCTTAATCCCACTTTCCATAGAATTTGGAAACTTTTGTTTGATATTGATCCAACCTTAATGTTAACTGCTGAAGTCCTAGAAGAAAATATTCAGCCTGTAGCGCTTGTCCTCAAATTTCTGTTTTACTTGTTTGCACAATGGTACTTACAAACAAAATACAAAGTATTTGAGTCATTGTGGGAAGGGTTTTGAATCCAAACTTGATTGATGTTGAACAGCTTGAATGTTGCTCCTGCGTCTGTGGAAGGAATTAGGGTGTTGTAGATTGCATGATCTTTACTTCTTGCAGTTTAATTTTAGACCTGTAAGTAATGAGCAGCTATTGATTTTGTTATACTTGCACCTGGAAATGAATGTTTTTCTTCTGGTGTTCTGTTGGAGACAGCTGATGTGAGCCATTAGGTGTGGACAGCTGATTTTTCAGCATATTTTTGTTTCCTTCATCGCAGCTTGATTCTCTAGTGTGTAAAGAAAGAGACATTATTAATGCTGTGTTTTAGTAATACTCTGAGAAGATATATTATTTGTGAACTAGACTAGAGCAAGCAGCAGCTTTCTGAGTACTGTGTGTTAATTTCAAGAAGAAAAGGTTTATTTTCATCTATGCTGAGAAAACTGATCAGTTAAATAGGATGAAAAGTTCACTTGGGGTATCTATTCTATTTTATTTTAGCTTCTTCAATGGCAAAAGATAGATAACTTTAATGGTCATAGAATTAGAGAATGAATCATAGAGACCTAGAATGGTTTGGGTTGGAAGGGACTTTGAACATCAGTTCCAACCTTCCACTGGACCAGGTTGCTCCAAGCCCCATCCAAGTGGCCAACTGGTCACAGGAGTTGTGTGACAAAGGGAAATAACTGCACAATGCAGTGTCAGACTTAGTGTCTCTTTTCACTTCTCATGTCTGAACAGTGGGATTGTTTTTAAAAAAATCCAAAAACCCTGAAGTTTCTGTACCTTATTCTGTAGCTTAAATGTTTGTGGGGAATGGCTGGCGCAGTGTTCTGGTTTCTTTCACAGTAACTCACTTCCCAGAGGATCTCCAGTTAAATCAGATTTAGACGGTTCAGATTGGGCTCCAGGGTTGAAAATCCCTCGGTTGCAGTGGAACAGCACAGATGTGGCTCAGTTCAGTGGCAGGGTTTGGGTGCAGGGAGCAGAGTGCCCTGAGCTGGCACCAGGATGGGCAGGAGCCTGGATCGATGTGTGACTGCGGGTGATGGATGCACCACGGGTTCAGATCTGTGACTCCTGAGAGGTGAAATCAGCAGTTTCATATTCTGTCTTGATAAATTGGAATAATGATGGGGCTGCCCTCTATCCATCATCCTTCTCCTGGTTGGAGGATTTTAGGTTTTACTTAAAAACTGAAGCACCACTTGACGTAAAGATAAATGTGTATGAAGCAGTCATAAATCCGGGTTAAAAATTAGAGATTGCCCAACCAGCTGAGAAGCAGAGTTTGGGGGTGGGCATGGTGCAGGCAGGAGACCAGCTGGATTTAAAATAAAGCTTGATACATTTAGAAAAGAGGGTGGTTGATAGCTCACTAAGGGGTGGCATGGCTCGGGAGGTCCTGTCCAGCATGTATTTGAGGTCCTTATTTTCCAGTCTTCTCGCTATTACTTGGATTTCATTCAGCTGAGCTTCAATTATCTCATCTCTAGGGAAGCAAAGTGAAATGCCCAAGTCAAAAAGAAGACTTCCTGCTTGGTCTGTAGCTCTCACAGCAGTCAGGGATGTGGCTGTGGCCTCGTAAGAGGGTTTTTATAGAAGCCGGGAGTTAAGAGAAATATATTTCTTTCATCTTATTCAGATTCACAGGTATCAGTTTATTTTAATCACTTGAAAAAGATCTTGTGATATACGATTCCCTTTTAAGTGGTCATTACTGAATACAACAGGACATCAAGTTTGATGAGAATTTTCAGTGTATAAAATGACAGTGAAGCAAGTGGTAGGAAGATTGTGGCGATGTAAAAGCGCAGTCTAGGTTGGTGCTGGCTTTGTAGGTGTTTTTGACATTTTTCTTCAAAAACAATTTGAGGATGTTGAGTCATTTTAAGTCCTGGGTTATATTAAAAAAAAAAAGGAGGAGGGAGTAGGCAGGAGCACAATGAAAAAGATTGAATCTAACAAGACAACCAAACCCAGCGGTTTTCATCTGTCTTGATTTGAAAAGAAATGCGCTAATTTCAGGGATTACAAGTGATCAGTCTCTCTTGACTTTAAAGAAATGAAGTGTTTATTAATCTTGGCTGCTATCACGGGATTGTCTTCTCTTACAAAGCACTGCAGTACCTAACTGCCTCAAGGAGCACTATTCAGGTTTTGTTTTGTTTTTTTTTTCTGGAGGAAAAAAGACTTAATGGAGGTGGACAGATGCAAAGAGGATGTTAAACATGTTTAAAATTCGGATGAGCCGTTTCTAAAGGGGATATTACTCTCCAAGTTACTGCACACATTAAAAGTTTTCACTTGCTGTTCCACATAATTCATCCTGGTTTAGAAACTAGAGGATACCTCAAGGTTTTCCTTTTACCCCGTGTTCTTTTTAACTAATTCATTATATGATCATATGAGGTATGAACTTGACATTCTGCTGGTGGAAAATGAAGCCCAGAATGTGTGCATGGGGGTGTTGTATCGCTATGGTGAATTTCTGAAGTTAACCAGTTCAAACTCATTTAAAATCAGAAGGGAAAACTTAAATATCTTGCCATTTGGGTAGCACAGTTGCCAGATAACCTGCAGCTGAAGGGCTCTGAGAGTTTGATGTTCATGATGTGTGATCGAGATTGACGTTGTTCATATGCTTGTCAGAACCCTGGAACACACAGGTTTTGCAGAAAAAAATGTGTGAGTTACTCATGGCTAACACCGAGGTCGTCTGGGGAACTGTTGGTTCTGAACCTGCCTGGGTCATTGCTGGGGGTGCCTTTGAGATAAGACATCATGAGAGTTTTCCTGGTCTTGCCATGTTTTCCTGGTTTGTCTTTAAAAGCAGGTGGTTGTTCTGTGATTTCCACTCCAGCAGAGCTGCTCTGCGGAGCTCCTTGGTTTAATAACGTGTGTCTTACTTCATTTATGAGCCTGAACTTTGGTAGCATTGTTCCGCACGGTTACATCACACGGCCAGAAGTCTCAAAGGCTTCAGTCAAATGTTTTGAACTGGTTTTGCCAAGTACAATCAAGAGAATGAGAATTTTAATATTCATTAGAAAATGAGGTGGTTAGTTTACATCCCTGTTTTCTCATTAAAAAAGAGAAGTTTCAGATTGTGGGGGGGGACCAATTCCCTTAAAGGGTGACTTCCACATTTCAGAATAGCACATTTGAAGGCTTTTTTATATGGCTAAGTTTGGCTTTTCCTGTTTACCCTGTTGCAACTGAAACTGTTTATAGAAGCAATTCCTATGAAGCTTCCAGTCCAAGTGATTACATGGTACACAGAGCCCTTTTCTTTTGGGCAAACCAGCTAATAGGTTATTTTTAGTTAGTGGTTCATTGGAGCCAATAATTTATCCTTGCACTGGATGTTAAGGAATACATTTTACACAGTGGTCAACTTTCCCAGGAAGAAGTTAAAGGTATTCAGTTTGGTGTGGAATTTTTGTACATGATAAAAGAAGATTTAGGGGAGAATGGATACAATTTTAAATGAGATATAATAATTTTGCCTTTCTCTTTTCCACAATAGTTTACTGTCCAGCTGTCACGAGAATTCTGTATTCATACACAAATATTGCTAAACCCCTGTTTCATTTTCTGTGTGCAGAGCTGACTGAAGGAAAGTGGTTTTGATTTCTGATATAGAAGTTAAAATACTTTTGATTAAAATCCATTTTAGTACAAGTTTATGAGGGAAAAAGGTTTCTCACAAGTCAGAATGGACATAAATCTGCATTCTTGTGTACAAAGCGTGGGTCACTGATGTTTCTCTCTTCTTGTATTACTTGCAGTTGTTGAAACCAAATAAATACTGATTATTGTTTGAAAACTCATCTTTGTTGTGTTGTGCATCTTTGTGTGTTTGTACACCTTGGATGATGGTTTATTGCTTCTCCGTGCTCTGTTTCATTGCTCGTTCATTAGCCTTATTTTTGCTTTAAGAAGTGCTGAGGTTTTTTAGGAACCTGTGGAACTCTGGGAAGGCGCTAATAAAGAATTCATCAAGCCAGGCCCCACTGGTTTATCTTTACTGTGTGCTAAAATACCATTAGTTCAAAGAAGTGCAACCCAGAGATGCCTTTGGGGCAGTTTGAAGCAGTTTGGGATGTTCAGGGGTAAAAAAAAGGAACATGTGGCTGTCTAGGCAGGAATTCTGCTGTGGCCCTGTAGAGCTGGATCACTGGTAACAGTTTCTAACAGGAAATACTGATAGATTCCTTTTTTCCCTGAATTTTTCCTATCTTGAATTTCTGGCATTTTGTTGTCCTACTTTTAAATGACAACAGCAACAGATGAGCAGCACCTGAAGGGAACCTTGGAGCGTTGTTATCCCAGCTGAATAGAGTTAACTAAGTTGGGAAAGATATCGATCTGCGATCAAAGTGGAGGAAAGTAAATCAAACATCCAGCTTGTGGCACAAGAGCAGAATTTCCTTTGATAGCTGATAAAAAAGTAAGGTTTGGGATCGTTCACATTGCGAAACCTTGGTGTGGTTTTCACTCGAGTGCTTTGTTGTCACCCAGATCACAGCGCATTGTATTCGGACACAGTGTAAACTGTGACGTGTTATTTGTAGCTGCATTAAAGAGCGTGTTTTTTATATCCCTGAAGGTTTCCATCAGACTCTTTTGTGCTGGAAATGAAAAAGCCTTTAGAGCATAGAGTGCTTTAAATATGAATTTGTTTATTTTATGCCATATTTGCTTCTGGTTTTGCCTCCTCGCGTTTCAAAAAGAACAACCTGCTCAGTATGTCATTCCAATATTCAGTCAAGGCACATGCTAAAGTTTGTATAATAATTTATAATGTACACTGATATTGATGACACAGTCTTTATTTGTATTTAGCTTTGTCATTGATCCTCAGGGCAGTTTCTGGAATGCTGTTTTCCATTTGGCTGTTGCTGCAGTGTAGGCGAGGGCCGGACACAGCTTGTTTTCCTTTTGAATTATGGGAGATTTTTAGACTGTAATGACTGTCAGGTATAATTGAACAGTTTTGTACAAATATTTGAACTTCCATCCTTGCTAAATATAGAGTGACAGGAATCCTTTTTCCCATCTTTTGTAAAGCACTTTGAGATCAAGGACTGACAGTCCGATATGAAATAAACCACCACAGACAGATCTTGAGATCTGAACCTGTGACATAAACTTCCAAGAAAGTTAGTGGAATGAAGTTTGCGTGTACATTCCTTAAAGATGGAAATGTATGTGTTCATATGAGAATGGTGCTTCTCCAAGAGAAATGTGATTGCCCTGGATATTTGTGCTGCACTGTGCATCTTTCTCCCGACGGACTCTGTAGTGACCGAGCCCTGCGATGTCACTCCAGTACGCACAGACATTTGGGTGGGGAGGCTGGTTTTAAAAAAAAACAACCCACCAACCAGAAAGACCAAAAGCCTGGCATCCCTGTCCTGCTGCGTTCCCTCCCACTGACAGAAGATGAGCTGCGAGTGCTGGGGCGCTGCCTTTGCGAGGCCGTTTTTAAAGCCACCAGCTGGTGCTCGTTCACGTGGGTGAGATTCGTTTCCTGTGTTCCCCAGGGCCTGGCACCAACTCGAATCGTTCAAGGGGTGAAAGTGATGGCAAAGTGGAAGCACCATCTCCCCCGCTGCCTTCAGCACACCTTGCCACTCAGAGCCCCCCCGGGATCTGCTCTTCTGGTGAAATGTCACCAGAAACCGGGATAAAAGGAGAGGTGCCTTCTTCAACCCAGGTAAGAATGGGGGCAGAAATGCAAAGAATTTGAGATGCAAAGGTGTCTGTTTGATCAAATCCTCCCCAGTTAGGAGTATTTTGAAAGATCTAATACCTTATACTTTAATCTGTGAGCTTTTTTTTTTAAAAAATGGGTTATTTTAAAACTAGAAGTTGGTTGAGGGTCAGGACTGGTGCTGTCCCAATTTTAGCCTTTCTGCCTTACCTCAACAGAACTTCTGTTCAAAAACCTCTGGGTTTTTTAAAATATAAATGCCCTTTTTGTTGTAAATCCCTTCATTTGCACAACATTGCACACTAGCATATAATAATGGCATGAGGACTCAGCTAGCCATTGCTCACTTCTGGTGTTCTGCATTTGGGTTTCTTGTAACTGCCTGAATTTGGACAGAAGTGGGCTGGCTCTCTCTATTACAGAAGTCAGAAGTTTGACCTAAAATCCATAGCTTTCTGCAGCATTTCTGATTGTTAATATTTTTGAATGATACTTTAATTCTATTAAACAAACGGGTGGAAACACAGATTTTCCTTTGCAGTCCCTGTAGAGCGAAGTGAGCTGGTCTGCACAGACCTGCCGAGGCTGCAGCACGCCTCTGCCTCATACAGGGCTGCCATCTGCCACACGCTGGCATATCGCAGAGGATTTATAAAAAAAAAAAGATAAAATCAGCTTTTATTTAGAATTTGGATCAGCAGTGCCAGAGGGCATTGCGGAAAGGGAGCTATGCAGAAGGTGTTTGTGTTCTACAGGCTCTTCTGTGTGGAAAGGAAAAGTACCTGTGGAGGGCTAAGGGAGAATTTTCCAGTTCTGTTGAATCAACTAAAAATTTTCTGTCCAGCATTTCCCACTGGCCTGAGTGGGAGCTACAGATACTTAGTGAGAATGGAAGCTGACTTTAAGTTATCTGAGACTTAAACGGGGATGTTGATTACTGTCTTCAAGACACCAAATCCTGCGAGATAAGGGCCCAGTTCACTGCTCTGGCAGTGAAAGCTTTGCAAAGGCACTTTGAGTTGCCAGGTCAAATGATTGAGCCTCCCTTAGAGAAGGGGCGAAGGCGGTGACAGCGATGGGGGTCAGAGCTCTGCCTGCAGGAGAGGTTCTTGTAAATGCCCGCCTTAACTTCCTGGTGCTTTTCCTTTGCAGCCCACCTACGATGGATTGCTGGCACTCTGGCAGTTTGATAACTCTGACTCAGGTAAGCAGAGAGAAAAATACACTTTTAAACTGTCATTATTTTATACAAGAAGAGGCTGATCTGTGCGTGCGTATCCATGGTTCTGTTTCAGATACGAGCTTCCCAAGATCGGAAGACACAGACATCACCACTGATGGGACCTTCCTGGATTCAGCCCTGGCCAGGAGGCTGACCTGTGGCTTCTGCAGGAGGGTGTTCCAGTGTGCTGAGGAGCTGAAGGAGCACATCCACGAGCACGCCTTCTCCATGCTCCTCCCGCTGGACGTGCTCGACTGCGCCCAGCCCGGCCTCGCCGACGGCGTTCCTGCCGGCCAGCTCGCCCGCTTCCAGTGCTCCAAGTGCCCCGCCAGCTTCACCCTGAAATCCAACATGGACCGGCACGAGAAGACCATCCACTTCCACTGTAAGAAGATGCAGTGTCCTACCTGTGCCAAGCTGTTTCGCGACAAGACAGACTTAAACCGGCACCTTCTGTCCGTGCACTCGAGCGAGCGCGCCTTTGTCTGTCTCTGCTGTGGCAAGGGCTTCGGCACCCAGAAGAACCTCAGTAGCCACGTGAAAATGTGTTGCCTGGGCTCTGCCCACCTGGCTGGGCTGGAGCTTTTGGACAGTGTAGGACCGAGCGAGGATCCTGAGGATGTGTAGCTGCTGTTGTTGTATATGAGACGCTTCCTTGAACTAGGAAAAGCAAATTGTGCCGTGGTTCTCGTGCTGCAAATAAATGTTCCATAGGTGTAATTTCATAGGTAACTCCCCAGAGCTGATCAGTTGATGCTGTGCTGGTTCCAGATGCTGTGTCACTGCAGTCTTGGTGCAATTTTTGTGTAATGATAACTTTTTTGGGTCCATAAAACGGGCACTTTGGCTGTTTTATTGGTGTGTTCAATCTGTGTTCTGACACTACCTTCAACTGCTTTATCAGTAGATCTCAAAGTGCTTTATAAAAGAAATGGTGATGTTTTCCTCCAATTCCCCAGGAAAATAACATCCCTCAGGTTGTTGAAAGTGCTAGCAATAGAATTAATAACAGAATTCAATTCTGAGTTCTGCTCTAGTGCTCTGTCCATTAGACCATTTGGGCATTCCAGGGGTTTTCACTATGAACTTAGGAGCTGTGGAAGCATTGGGTTGCTGTTTGTAAAGTCTGGTTTTCTATGTCTTTCAAAGGAGAAAAACATGCTGCTTGTTCATATGTGCAATAGGGTATGTTATGTGGGCTTGAAAGTTGTTGCAAGGCTTGCATATTTTACTGATATTATATTTCAGTACTTTCAGGGTTTTTTTTAAAAATCATCCTGGACTATGGCTGTGGTTTTCAGGGATTCTGTACATTTTTGAGACTCATTTGGTTTATATACTGTAATTAAGTTAGCCAGGCTGAGTGTGGTAGTGTTAAAGCAGAGGGAGGAGGCTTTACATAGATTTAATTGTGACTTGGGGTGTGCATACAGAATCAGTAATGGCTGTTCCTGGTGGGTAGAAATCTGTAATTCCTATTTCATTCTATGAAATTCACTTATTTTTTAAAAAGATTAAATATTTCTGTGTCTCTTGCTATATATTTACATACAAAACTAGATTATGGTAACTGTGAAATGAAAGTAGCATAATTAAGAGCAGTGCTTCCCAGCTGCTCTGTGTGCAGCACAGCTTGTCAGCATGTGGGGTTGCTTTCCTCAGTGTGAGAGACAGCTGAGGAGAGAAAAAACCAACTTCTACAAGTGTTCTTTGGAGTTCTTCAGGGAAGTTTTTTCTCATGATACTGTTGCATCTCAGGGAGACAAAAATTGAGAAATACTTAGTTGTGTACAATGTGGACTTAGCGGGGAGCTTCTTCCCCAGCCCTTTCCTGTGGAAAGGTGGATGAGAGAGCCCATCAGTTCCTGCTGCCCTTGTAGGGAAGGAACAGGTGAATTCTGGTGCAGCTCTGCTCCACCTGTTCCTGCTGGGAGTCGGAGCTCCAGGGATACAGCTCCATGCCATGCCAGGGCTGGGAAGCCAGAGTTTCCCTGCTTGGCTTAGTTCTTACTCTTCATTTGAGCAGGCTGCAGTCAGAATTGAGAATAAGTTCCTGTGTAATCACCGTAGTACACTTTAATCATTTGGGTTTAAATTTTGTGGTTTTTGCAAAGTCAGGTTCATTTTTTCCACTCTTGTTCCTGTTGACATCTTTGGCATCAGAGATCTCGGCTGTCTGTGAATGTGTGTAGTTTTTAATGTCAGCTTGCCTTGTGACAGATGTCAGAGTAATTGCCTCATGATTTATTTTGCTCTTAAATAATCAGCAAGTGAGAAAGGAGAAAGCTGAGCCAGAAAACAAAGTTGTAACCCAATGAATCTTATCTGGAAATTCAGGAGCAGCAGGGAAGGATTTGTCTGACTTAGGAAGGTAAGATGCCAGCAAAAGCAATTTCAGCAAACTTTAAAAGGTTTCATTACCTGATAATAGTTAATGAAGTTTCATGTTTGTTCATTTTTCTTGTATTTTAGAATTTAATTCAACATGGAGTTCTTTTGCTATAGTCAGATCAACACTGTCTGTAATAGAGGTTTCAGTAGTATTTTCCTTGGCCTGTACACCAGAGTGCTTCCTGACTTCAGCACTGGGAATTTCCAGTGCTTCCCTTCAGGATCAGGACTAGGTTTTTTAAATTGTTAGAACTGAAGGGTATAACAGGGCAGAGCTTTATTGGGTTTGTGTAGAACAGGTGTTAGAAGCAGGATTTTACTGTTAGGAAGTGGCACGGGAAGCTGATGGGAGGTGTGAGTCTGACAGTTAAATTGCACCTTGCTATTTATAACCTTAAATATAACGAGGATTTAGCGGGCAAGAATTCTCCTGAAGTTTGTGAATTCTTTCTGATAATCCAAAGAATGTAGTATTCCAGTGATTATTAACTAGCTGCCAGTTTACAGAGTTAATCCAGAGCAGCTCTATCAGGCATCACTAGTGCTTTTCCTTCACTCTCAGGGATGTAGGAGCCTGTTTCCTTTAACAGCCTCGGTGAAATAAGTTACTTGAGATGACAATACCAAAGATTTTTTCCCAGGCATTATTGTGTTGGTTTTAAAAACACACATTTCCATAAATATTTTAGTGGCATTAAGTACACAGATTTTTACTGTGGCACTGTTTCTATTTCCTTCTCCATTTCTTGGTGCTGTGTCCAGTAGCTCTTTACCCGTGGTGCTGCTCTTTATCACCTTGATGGTCATGTTAAAGACTATTTCTTAGGACCTTAATGCTGCTACACTTAATGCTGCTCTATAAAATATTGTCATTTAGACAAAGGATGATGCTCATACCAAAGCTGGTATTTGTGCATTATATAGATGTACTGTGGGTGCATATATTTAACAGGACTGTGAAAATGTTAACTCTGCAATACAGCTATTTTTCTGACAATGCTGCTGGTTCTCAGGTGTTTCCTTTTGTTGATACCAGAACTAAATATGTGGCTATTTGGTGCAAAAATAGTTTTCAATAAAACTATAGCTGCAAACAGTGTTCTGTGAGTATTTTTAAATACAGAAGCTGAAAATGTTGGTTTTGAGCGATTTAAGCTGAATGCAGGCACGAGGGATCTTGGAATCGGACAGAGTCAGGAATGGGCTGTTGGAAATCCATGGATGTGTTGGAAGCTGGTGGCTGGGAGGAGCGTGCTGGGGATGCAGGTGATGCACCCAGCCTTGGTGTTGCCTTTTCAGCTTTGCATCAGCTCAGCCCTGAAGGGAAGGGAGAGACGTGGGCAGGAAACGGGAGCAGGCATCGGGTCACTGAGGGAACAGCAGCATCAGGGACAACCCGGTGATGTAGGAATAAGGGATTTGGTGGTTTTCTATCCTTAACGCACTTTTTCTTCATGATCCCAGGATCTGGTTGCTGTCAGGATCTCCAGTCGGTGTTTTCCAGTGGCTCTGTGTCCTGGGAGCTGGGCTCTGCAGTGTGTGTGGTGTGGAGCAGGGCTGGAGGAAGGAGGGTTCAGGTCCCCTCTTGACTCATCTTACAGCTTGCTCCCCTTGTCTACACTCCATAGTGATGGGGTTGTTAGAAGTGTGTGTGTGGCCTGTCACCAACAATCGAATGGTTACAAAAACAGACTGGAAATGTATTTATAATAAATAGCTTTGTATCATAAAATTGCTACCTGCTGTAGGAAAACGTGGGCTCCTTGCCTCTGAGTGTATAGGTGATGGAGTGTCAAACCCTAGGAGAAAGTAAAGGAAAAAACATATTTTCCTGTAGTATAAAAGACAAAGAATTTTCATATTCTAGTTGTTAAAAAAAAAAAAAAGATGTTACAAGTAGAGCTTGCACAAAGCTCTGGGCATCAGGCTGTGCTCAGGAGCCTCCAGGAGGTTCTCAAAGCAGTGCAGAGTCATTTCTCACTGCCCCATTGCAGTGGGTGGGCTTTGCTGACAGGTGAATAAAATATTCCTTACCATTGCCTTTCCCTGGTGTCCGTGTGGCAGCCATGGCCCAAGGGAGTAGGTGTTTGGGGTTTTTTCCCCGTGGGCTAGAAAATTCTCTTGACAGCTTTACAAATGGGCTGAAAAAACACCAAGCTACCCAAAAAAAAGCAGTTGTGGGCTGGACCACCACAGGTCCAATCTAATGGAATATTATTTCCAAGGCAAACTGATAATCAAAGGAAGTTTTTCTTCCACAGTTATCTGTATGGAGGATGTGTTTTAATTCTGAGTAGTCAAAACAAATGCTGAGATAAACTTCATATCACAGCAGCTTTTAAGATCTTGAATCATGCTTTTAGTGTGTATTAGAACAATAGAAAACTACTTAAAATACGTTTTCTAAGATGAGCTGCTGTTGAAATGTTTGTTCTGATTACTCAGGAGGGCGTTACCTTATTTAAAGCTGTCTCTTAGTAGTGCCAGCTGGTTTGCACTTCTACATGAGTGACAAATGTGGTTACTTTTCATGTTGTTTCACCTGTATCGATGTACAAGACAAAGTAAATTTTAAAAGCAGAAGGGAAAAGAAAAAAAAAAACAGCCCACAAATTGGGCATGAAATGACACCGAGTATGTGGGCTTACCAATTTTCTTTACAAAGGGCATTTTTCAGTGTACATTGTAATTCCAGGGCATTACCTGTCACATACTGAGGGCATGGACTATGCACACACCTAGTAGGGCATTTATATTATATATTGCATTTATTATATATATTACATGTAATATTTCAATAAGCATCTAAAAATATTGCTGAGTTCTGGGTCTATTAGGAGTTAGGGAATAGGTCTGGCATTCCCCTATTCCCCGAGCTCTCTTCCTTAGACTGTTTCCTTTACCAGGAGCCATTTACATACACATAAGTTACAGTGATTAACCAGAACTTGCTTTCTTTTTTCCCCCTCCTTGTTATGTAAATATATTGCTTTAAGAAATAACAGTAACTAGGAGAAAAGTGGGTGAAAATTAACACAGTAACGGGAAGCAATAGAATGAAGGAGAAACTAGGTTTAAAGTCATCTCCACAGTAGACAGTCACTTCCAAACTTGTAGTGGGTGGATGGTGCCCTCAGGGAGCAGCGAATACTCTGTTTTCACCTGCTGTATTTTGTGTGTGGCACTGTCACTGTGTCACTGGATAGTGTAGAGAATGGTGGTTGTAACTGTCCTGTTCCCTCTGGGTCATCCTCAGTCTCTGCTCCTTCACCAAAACGCTCCTGGGGGGTGTGATGATGTTCTTGCATCACCCCATAAACAGCACTGGCACTGCTGGGGTGCCACCTTTGTGGACCTGTGTTCCTGGCTCCCTGCTTCTTCCACAAATAGTACTGTTAGCATTTTAGATCTTGGTATTTCAGATAATCCTTTATAATAAGTCAGAACTCTAGCAGGTTGACAGCCCTCTTCATTTTCCCTTTAGCAGGCAATGTCTGTAACAGGCTGTTGTTAAATGTTTGTGTGTCAACTTGTTCAAAAGCTGCTCTGATGGAGGTAGCTCAACTTCTCAGCTTTAATAACATATGGGCAGTAACACAGTAAAAGGATTAAAAATATGTAGCTGGTTCAGGGGTGAGAGTGTGATTTCACAGTGAACTGATTTAATAGTGAAATAGTCATCGAGAAGACTGTTTTGAGACGTTCTGAGGTTAATCTGTGTGTTCTGCTTTCTCTCTTGCAGTCAACGAGTTCACAGTCATCAGGAAGAAGTTCAAGTGCCCGTACTGCAGCTTTTCAGCCATGCACCAGTGCATCCTGAAGAGACACATGCGATCCCACACGGGAGAGAGGCCCTATCCCTGCGAGATCTGCGGGAAGAAGTTCACCCGCCGGGAGCACATGAAGCGCCACACCTTGGTAAGGGCACTGCTGGGGGGCTCAGCCCTTTTGTTCTGGGTAAAGACAACAGGAGCTTCACCTCGTTTAAGTCTGGATTTTGTTTGCCACCCAGGGCTCATCTGAAGGCTTCTCCTGTATCTTTTTTCCCTGCTTTTCCAAGGCCTTGTGGCTGGCTGCCTGTTCATCCTCCTTCTGCTCTCCAAGCTCAGCTAGAGGCTTTCCAAGGTTTAGGTTGGATATTAGCAAAAAATTCTTCCCTGAAAGGGTTTTTCAGCCCTGGCACAGGCTGCCCAGGGCAATAGTGGAGTCACCATCCCTGAAGGGATTTAACAAACATGTAAATGTGGCTTTTGGGAACGTGATTTAGTGGTGGGCTTGGCAGTGCCTGGGCAACAATTGGACTTGATCTTAGAGGCCTTTCCCTATCTTTACAATCCTGTAATTCTATGACTTGTTGCAGAAAGCTTTAAAATACATTGCTCAGCAGGAACTTGAGGCAAAGCTACTCTGGTCTGGCCATGCTTAGTTATCAAAAATACTGTTACACCTTATTAAAGAGGCTGCTCAGCTCTGACTGCAGGGCTGGTGCTGGTGTCTGGCTCTTCACAGCTTCTTCAGAAATGTTTTAAGCTGAACTTTGATTATTTTTCAGGGTAGAAATCATTTGCCATCCTAAAGAGGTTCTCAAAGCTTGGTGTAGAAGTGGTGCTGTGGCAGAGGAGGTGGTTTCTAGGCAGTGATTCCAGCAGCAGTGCCAGCAGCGGGCCCAGCTCATCACCAACAATGCCCCGGATCCCACAGCGGGATCCTGGAGCCCTGTGTGACAATTTCCACAGTGCCCAAACCCCCACCATGTCCTTCCCTTCCTTCCCTGCTCCCATCTCCATTCAAATGAGTGCCCAGCCATCTGCTTGGGCACTGCCTGCTCCCTGAGATGTCCCTTCCTTATTTCCTTGGGGCGCTGGAGTTGGGGAGGCAGATCCCAGCGTGAGCTCAGTCCTGCTGCAAGCACACGGGTTTCGAGATCTGTTACTGGTTTTGCAGCAGGGAACACCTTGTCGTGCCAGCTGGTTGCCTCCAGCATTTTATTTCTGAGAACTTTCCCTTTTTAAAATATTTTTTTTTCATAAATTTAGGATGTTGTCAGCATATTTCCCCTTCTCTTCCCTGGGATATTGGCATTTAATCAGTTAGACTATCATCTTTC
The DNA here is from genome assembly GCA_013397055.1 of Pachycephala philippinensis. Lineage (NCBI taxonomy): Eukaryota > Metazoa > Chordata > Aves > Passeriformes > Pachycephala > Pachycephala philippinensis. Next base: position 154,883 of record VWZT01001070.1, read on the forward strand.
TGATGGCACTTTCCAATACTGAGGGGCAAGTGCTGTTTCTGTGTTCAGTACTAATTTGGCAGTAAAGGGAATAAGATTAATTTCTGTTCAGTTGCATCCAGGAATATGGCTCACTTTGAACCTGCTGACTGAACTGTCAGCATTGGAAAAGGGGGAGAGAGGTGATCAGTTTTTCAACAGATATGCAGCCTGCTCTAGTGGAAGGTGTCCCTGCCCATGGCAGGGGGTCAGAACTAGATCAGCTTTAAGGTCCCTTCCAGCCCAAACCATTCTGTGATAATTACAAATTGGTTTAGTACCTGTTTTATAACTTCTTTTTTATATGGCTCTTTTAGCCCTTATTCTGTACCCCTGACCACCTTCTGTTCTCCTATTCAGCTTTTGATGCCTGAAAATCATTCTTGTATGAGTTGAAAGTGAGTGATACCTATAGATCCTGGTGGATGACTCTGAGCAGCCCTGTCCAACTGCTTTTAAAAAAGTAATAATTTAATGCCTTTGCTTGATGCAGTAGAAGAATGTCATGGGGATCGGCTCGGAGCAGGGGAACCTGCAGCCAGAGCACATCAGAGGCACTCACAGGCTTTGAACACAGCTGGGACTGGTGCAACACAGAGCCTGAGCCAGTGTCCTGCAGTAGTGAGGGCTGAGGGGCTACGATGGGTCAATTTGTCCTCTTCCCAAAGAGCTTTAGCTCAGCTGAGTATTCCAGAGCACAGGGTTGTGGAGAATCAGGTGGTGAGAGCTGGTGATCCCATGGTGAGGCAGGAGCAGGGAGCAGGCATCCAGGCAGCTGCTTTAAAATAAAAAGAAGGACTTTAATCAGCAAAACCTTTCCCACAGGCTGTTGTGAGCATGAAAAGAAGAAACGAGTTAAAAAGGATTAGGGACTGGTGATATGTACCCAAGGCCCTGGTGGCTGCTGGGCTGCTGAGAACAACCCCAAACCACTGGCACTGGATCCTTGTACGCTTCTACACCACTTCCTGAAGTCTCTCCTGAGGATCAGTGCCAGACCCAGGGCATCGAGTGCCTGTGCTGTCCCCGTGTGGTGTTAGTATATAAAAGAATAAAGAAAAGAAAATGCATAAGAGAAAAACACATATTTATAGTAAGTATTGGGCAGCCCTGAAGCAGTCAGGCAGTTGGACTAGAAGATTGTCATGGGTCTCTTCCAACTGAACTTTTCTACATATAAATAAAATCAGTATGTATTTTACATGTAGATATATGTGTGTAAGTGAAAGTATCTGATGAGGCTCCTTGTGGTGGAGTTTGGGACTTCTCACTGCTCTGGTTTCCTTTGGCAGAGGAGCAGCTGAGTGGTTTGACAACCTCCTCACCTTCCATGCAGGGCAAAGGTGGCCAGGGGCAGATTTCACCTTTAATCAGGTGCTTCTCAAAGTATGTAATTTTGCTCATTGAATAGTGCAGTTTGAAATAGTGCACTCCGGAAGTGAATTCTTGTATCCTGCAGAGCATTTTCCTTGCTTCCTGTACTGGCCACATATGCTGTGATAGCTCCACATGCCCAGGATTCTTGCAGCGTGAGTTATGGAGGAGAAACATCTGTGTCAAACCAAAGTAGTCAGAAATAAGGTGAGAAGTGCAGTCAGATGCATTTTTTGGGAGCTACAGGAGGCATTTCCAGTGCTCCTGTTCTTTAGTTCTGGACAGCAGTGGGATCAGGAGGGAGACCACTATATCACCATGATTAACACTGGTTTGATTGGGGTTGTTCTTCTCTGGTCTGCACAGAATCAGTGCTTGTGGATTATTTTTCATTTTACCATTTTCCTCTTAGTTGTGGGTGTGGTACAACTATTGCACCCCAGAAAAACAGAAAGAAAAAGGAAAAAAGAAATGGTGATAAAAGTTCCTCTCAGAACTCTGAGTGTGACGATGAACAGGCAATCCCAGAGGATTTTCCATTGTGTGTCATCACTGCAGGGTTGAATTAATCGTGGTGGGTTTGAGTTCATGGTGGAAGCCAGTTGCAACCTCAGGTTGCACTTATTTGCAAGGACATGGGAGCAGCCCTCATTCCATCTCCGTGGGCGTTCACCTCTGTGATCTTCCTTCTTTTCCAGGTCCACAGCAAAGATAAAAAATACGTGTGCAAGGTTTGCAACCGGGTGTTCATGTCAGCAGCCAGCGTGGGGATCAAGCACGGCTCCCGCCGCCACGGCGTCTGCGCCGACTGCTCCGGCCGCGGCATCGCCGGGCACCTGGACCACAACGGGGGAGAAGGGTCCCCAGACGAGTGCTACCCCGGGGAAGGGCAGTACATGGAAGACCCGGATGACATCAAAGTGGAAGGAGACGAGGAGATGGGAGACGACGACGACATCAAGTGGAAGGATGACGTGGGGATGTCACAGGATGATGTGATTTTAGATGATGACAAAGATGTCGACTCCCCACAGGAGCAGGACAACTCTGGGGAGAACGACAAGGATTTTACTTGGATTTCTTAGGGATTATTTTTTTGTTTGGTTTTTTTTTTTTTTGGTTTCGCTCT
>VWZT01001070.1:168842-210776 GCA_013397055.1 Pachycephala philippinensis
GGCTGATTCCCGTGGCTCGGGGGCTGTGGGGTTGCTGGGGCGGCATCCCGGGGATCCCCTGCCTGGGGAGGCGATGTTCCCAGCTTGGCTCCTGGGGTGCTTAGCCACCCCGTGTTCCTTGCTGTGGTGGAAGGGGGGCTGGAGGTGCCGCTTTCACCCTGCGCCATGCCCAGGTGCTTTTCTAAGAGTGAAAAAAGCAGCAAACCGGGGAAGCCCCCACGAACCCGGCCAAGCGCCCGGTGTCACCCCGGCACGGCCGCCCGCGGGGTCCCCCTGCACGCCACAGGAGCTGGGGACCAGCCGGGTGAAGAGCAGTGTCCCCCGGGAACCGGGACACCCGCGGGGCCCCAGACCTGCCCGGGAAGCACGGGAGGAGGAGCACAGCCGGAGCAGCTTTTATTCCCTATCCTGTCCCGTCCCTGGGGGCTCTGATCCTGCAGCCCCCGTTAGCGCAGCCCGGGAGGAGCCTGTGGGGCCCGGGGGAGGCTCCGCGGCCGCCCCCGCTCTGGTTTAATGGTTAACAGCGGCCGAAGCGCGGAGCTGGAGGCTCCGGCAGCTCCGTTCGGTGTTGTGCAACTCCACGAGTATCGCCTTCCCTCGCACAGGGTGCCACCAGCCCGACCCCCGGCCCGGGCAGGGGGGAGCGGCAGGGTGGCATCCCAAATTAAAATCGTGGTCATAGCACCTCCTGAGCTGGAAGGGACATGCAAGGATCATTTAGTCCGACTGCTGGCCCTGCACAGGACTCCCCCAAGAATCACCATCCCTGGGAGATCCCCCCGCAGTACCTGGACGCCTCTACCAGGGGCGGGTTGGCCGCGGACTGGGCTGTGATGCCCCTCGCCCAGGCGGTCTTGCAGAGGGAGCCGGCCCCGCGGCAGCACTGCCCGTGTCCCCTGACTGCCTGCTGGGGCTGCAGAGCTGCCGGGGGACGGGGCCACACCGGTGTGAGCTTCAGGGATGTGGGGCTGGGCGGGCTGCGGAGCTGTTCAGGTGCGGGGCTGGATTGGGTGGAGAGCCCTGTGCTGCCGTACAGCCACAGAGCTGCGCGGGCTGCAGAGCCGTGCGGGGTGCAGGGACATTGGACGTGCGGGGCCTTACAGCACAGAGCCCCGTACAGCGCCAGGCACGGTGTGACACGGTGCAGGTGTCGCGCAGCGCGGGTGTCACACCGTGCAGTGTGTGATGCGCCTCGCAGCACCGCGCTACATCCTACAGCGTGCGGGACTACACGGCGTGCAACCCGTTCAGACTCTCACGGCGCTCGCTGGGCTCCTGCTCGCTCCCTCTTGTGGGAACGACACCGTTCAGCACCGTCCCTCGCAGCACCGTCCCTCGCACGGTGACAGAGGGCCCCGCACACGTCTGTCCCCGGGGCTGAGGTGGGATATTCCCAGCCCTGCCCTCTCCCCTCGCTCTGACCCCAACCCCGACCTTCTCGACCAGACTTCGAGACTCCAAGTGATGTTTTGGGATGGATCCTTCATTCACCACCCAGATTTCGAGCCTCCACCCAGGGCTCCAGGGACATTTTCCATCACCCTGAGGACTGGGCAGTTGTCCAGTCCGGCTCTCCCAAGTCCCACAGGGATTATGGGCAAGCGGGCAGCCCTGCACGGCTTCTGCTGATGCTGGGCCAAATTGGAGACCAAATTTGGCCACCTCAGCTCCGCCACAGGAGCTTTCCCTTCCCTGGTGGCATTCCAAGCCTGCCTTTCCCCAGGGAGGTGGCACATTGGTACCCCCATCCCAGCGACCAGAGTGAAGCCACACTGATCCCACACAGAAGTGATGCTCCTGTGCTTGGCAACACAGCCCAAAACAGCTCCCGGGGGGTTCAGGTGGTGCAGGACGGACCCAGCCGTGTGGGGTGGGATGATGGAGAAGGGGAGCAGGGGAAGGATGCGGCCGGGGGCAGCACGGGGGGAGCCCAGGCGTCATTGTGGTGCCACCGGCAGCAGGAAGAGCGCGGCAGCACCGGCACCAGCCGTGTTCTATCAGCGCCCTTATCTCGCAGGGGGATGGGAGAAGCTCTCGAGGGCGGCTGTGGTTTGGCGTCGAGCACGGAGCTGACGACGCCTGGGGTGCCTCCAGCTCTAACGCCTTCAGCGGGGTTTGCTGAGCGCCGCGTTTTCGGTTTTCATCTCTTCACCTGCCGCGGTGCAGGGGCAGAGCTGCTGAGGGAAGGCGTGTGGCTTCCTGCCACACAGCCTGGCACGGCACGGCACGGCACAGGGGCTGCAGGTTCCACCCGGCTCCAGCGAGCACCAGGCCATGGTGCCACGAGGTCAGGCAGCCGCTGGCCAGATGGTGGCCATGTGACCACCATCGTTGTCTCACCAGCGCGTCCCTTGGGGCGGGGATGTGCAGCTCCCCACGGGGAGGAGAGGAGGGAAGTTTAAGCCCTGGGGTCTGAGGGTCGGGGTACAGATCCAGCTCACCCAAGCTTTTTTGGCACGTGGAGGCTGCAGGACCCAGGGGAGTGATGGGGAGGCGAGCAGGAAGCAAGTGCTGGGTAAACACGCCCTGGCTTCTACCCCAGCCCTGTGCAAAGCTCTGCTCTGGCACAGATCGCCTCATTCAGCAGCTCTTGGTGGCTGTGTCCCCATTTCAGAGGTGCCAAACCACCCATCCAGGGCGGGTGCACTCAGTCGCACTGTGCTCAAAGCTGCTCTCCCAGCACCAGCTGCACCAGCAGCAGCCCCCAGAACCAGGGATTTAGACGCAGTTTAAGAGTGTAAACCTTCTCTCAGCCTTTTAATGGTGTTTGGGAGAGGGCTGCCCATGGAGACACCCTTGCACGGGTCTGAAAGGGTGGGAATGGAGGATGGAGCAGAGCCCACAGCCCATACCAGTGAAGTTTCTGTGTTGTCCTGTGCAGAGTCAGGAGTTGGACTCAATGATCCCTTGTGGGTCCTTTCCATCTCAGGATATTCTATGATTCCGTGAAGGCATAGGGCTGACCCCATCTCCCCATAACACGGGACATTCTGTGATGGGAGCAAAGCTTCACAGGACTTCTTGGGGGCTGGAGGGGACCTTGGTCTGCCCCAGGCAGTGTGAGGAGATCAGAGACTTTCAGTCATGGCAGAAACCCCCTGATGAGGGTCTGATCCTGCAGCCCAAGGCACGGGGCTGGCCACAGCCCTGTGACCCTCCACCCCAAAACATGACTGGTCCCCACCCTGTTCCCATCTCAGTGCCAGCGCCAGCTCTGTCTCACTGGGGTCCCACACAGCACCCCCAAAATGCCCATCTTGGGACATCCCACCATCAGCTGGGCTGGGATGGGACAAAGACACTCATAGGAAAGTAACAGAAAATATATACAGAGAGTTTGTGCAGGGATGCAGCCTCTCTGCTGGGCACAGGGCTGCTGGCACCTGTCCCTTGGCACCCGACAGTGTCCAGCCGGGTGGGACCCCGCTGTGGCACTGCCCCTGCTCCCGGGGGGCTATAGGTTGGTGATGTAAACCTCCAGCCCGTTGGCCGCCGTCCGGGCAGAGCCTTTCCGGGGCTCCCCTGCCCAAATGTCCACCACGCTCTCGTACAGGTTCTCGGGGACACAGGGCTTCCCCAGCTTGTCCCGTTTCGCTGTCTTCTTCCAGTTAATGTCCACGGCCTCATAGTCGGGGTCAGGGCCACGGCCCTGGGCAGTCCATGCTCTGTCGTTGATGGACTCGTAACAGGGGTCCGGGGGGCCTGGGGCTGCCGGGGCCCCCTCCTGCTGGTGGGGGGGTGGCCACCCAGAACCCGCCTCCTTCACGGTTTTTTGGGTCGATGCAGGGACCTGAGATTTCTTCTTGGTGGCTTTGCACACTGTCGAGTACATTTCTTCCAGCTGCAAAAGGAATTTTTTTGGGGTGGGAGTTTAGGGGCAATCCCTGCCCACTGCAGGGTATCCTCATGACTTTTCCCCCCCCATCTTCCCACAGCCCCCCAGGAGGATTCTGGCAGTGGATCCCAATTTATACCCCATTCCAAACATGGGCACTACAGGGAGATAGGGAATTAAATGACCCCCCAATATGCCCCATCCCTGCTGCCCCCCAGAGTCGTACCTTGGCCTGGGGGGCATTGCCTGCACCATCCCAGCAGTGCTGTGCTCCAGGGGGTCCTGCCACAGCCCCATCCTGCACCTCCACCGACACCGTCTTCTTCACCTTATGGACACAGGCATAATCGGCTGCCCCATGCCCGGCCCGTGGAGGGGACACCTGGGTGCCAGTGGGCATGGGGGGCACCGGGGCGTCCTCGCCCCCCACTGCCAGGCACTCATAGACGGTGTCTGGCGCTGCTTTCCGCAGCGGGGTGAAGAGCAGGTTGGAGTATGTCTGGTCGGGGGCTGGGGAGGCGGCCGGGGGCTCAGGGACGGGGATCTGCGGCAGCTCACGGTGCAGGAGGCCGGAGCTGTGCAGGGATTCGCCTCCAGGGGCCGCGGGACACAGGAGATCCAGGCTGGCCGGACGCTGGACTGCGGGACAGGAGAGGAAATGAGGGGAAGCGACAGGCACCAAGCCCCGTGCCAGCGCAGCGCCAAAACAGTGCCACGCCTGGCCATGACACGGTGTACTCTCTGGGCAGCAGGGGCACTGCAGGCAGTTGCCGAGGGCCACCAGCCCCTTGGGCTCCCGCAGCTCCTCGGCCACTCACCGTCGTCTCTGACCTTCACCCGGTACAGCTCGTGCAGCTTCGTGTCCGACTTGCTGAGTGACCGCAGCTGTGTCCGGTGGAGCAGGGCCTGCCGTGGGGGGACACACACCCTCAGGCTGGGCTGAGAGCCCGGGCCGCCCCCCGGGGCCGATCCTGCCCCCCAAATGTGCTCTTACCTCATCCACGAGCTTCACCCCGTCCGGAGCGACCTTCTTCCTGCCCTTCCTGCAGAGAGAAGTGGGGCTGAGCCCAAGGCAGGTGGCAAAGCCAGGGGTGAGGAGCAGGTGCCCCGGGTCCCCAGCGTGGCACTCCCAAAACCCACATGCCTGCTGCTTCCCCAGTCCCACAGCAGGGTCTGTGCTGGCTGGGGACGTCACGATTGCATCCTGCACCCCACTGAGCTGTGCAGGGCACCACGGGCACCACCCTCAGCATTGCCCATCCTGCTCCCAGCTCAGCTCTCTGGGCTGCTGCTCCAAGGTTTTTGGGTGTAGGGGGTGTCCCGGGGGGGCTGCGATGCACGGGAATGCAGGATCAAACCAGGCAGAGCTGCACTGGGGTGCAAGTGGGGGTTTGGGGTGAGCAGAGCAGCAGATCCCATTAGTCCCAGCTCAGGATGGGCGCACACAGAGTCTCCACGCGCAGCCACCAAATGCCACGGAGGGATCCCCAGCCCCATCCCAGCCCCAGGAGGGGAAGGGGAGGAGCTGTGGGCAGCACGTACCGTTTACAGGCGGCGCACAGGGCGCCCAGGTACACCAGGGCACCGAGGAGGGCCAGGGCAGCGCCGGCCGGCAGCAGCCGGGTCCCTGCTGTCCCCTCGCCGCCGGCTGCAGCCATGGGGCAGCCGCTTCCAACACCACTGCGGGGCCGAGCTCTGGGGAGAGAGAACACGAGCTGGGGCTCAGCCGGGAGCTGCTGGGCTCACCACGGCATGAAATGGTGCTCTATGACCCCCAGGGCGTGAGGGACCCCTGCAGCACAGCGCCCCAGCAGGGGTCTCTCCGGATGCTCTGGATGGGGACATTTCACTGAGTGTCCCGTTTTCTGGCCAGCGATTGCCCTCACCAGGGTCACCACAACATCTCCAGTGCCCAGCCCAGTGTGGACACTCGGCGGTGGGTGCTCTGCCACCACCGGGGAAAAATTCAGATTTTGGTTCCTTTTGAAAAAACCAATCCAACAAAACCATCGGGATTCAAGGTCACAAGTTGCCACTGAAATGGTGAAAAGGAGGTGCCCAGGGGCCCTGAAAACCCTCTGGAGACACCCTAAAAATGACAGAATGCTTTATGGGGACACCAGGACACCACGCCAGGCTACGGGATGGGGGGTGACACCGCTCCTGAACATAGGGGAGGCCAGAAAGGACAGGCAGGATGACTCAACTTCCCGGAAACAGGGTGAGCTTCAGCCTCTCCTTCCTCTCCCTCCTCCCGCCCCACGCTCAGTGGAATGCATCAGGACATGCTCCTGCTGCAGCGGATTCACACAGACCCCACATTCCCCGTGCCACCACAGCCCCGGGTCTGCAGCCACTCTCTGCTGTGCCACCAGAGCAGAAAACACTCAATCTTCCCATCCCTTTCCTCTGCCTAAATCTGTGCCTTGCCCAAATCCAGCCCTTGTCCCTGTGCCTTCCTCAAGGCAAAAGTCATCCCCTGCAAACTGCGGCAGCGTCAGAGCCAGAGCAAGAGGTGCAGAGGCAGGAGGGTGCTGGGGAGCCTGACACAAAGCACAGATGCTCCCTAGCCTGTCAGGACCACCACCTTCCCCAGGAGGCTTTTGGTGACCCCTGTGCCACCATCCCCATGCCACCATCCCCATCCTTGCTCCGCTGCCAGCGCCGCAAACCCAAAGCCAAAGCTGCCATCCCTTCACCTGCACCGGCGGCTGCGGCTCCCAGCTCTGCACAGCTCAGCTCTGTGCACCCCGCTCTACAAAAAAAGGCTGGCCTGACATCAGCACCCAGGAAATGCCTGATCCGAAAGGAGATGGAGGCAGTTCCTGGAGTAAAGCACAGCTCCAAGAAGCCACGGTAGCTGATCCAGATGGGGCCAGCAGCAGGATCCCTGGGCAGAGCTGGGCAGGACAGCTTCCATGAGCATGGATGGGGACCCAGAGATCTGGCGGGACACGCCGAGCACCCCTTACTCACCCTCTTGCATATCTTCATCCGGATGACAAAGCCCTGATGAGCTCTGGTGAGAAGCCACCCTGCCCCGTGTAAATCTCAGAAGCTACTGCAGATCCACAGGAGCTCCCCTCTCCCCTGCACCCCGGGTCACACAGCAGCATCTCTGGCACATTTTTACCCCAATAACCAGCAGGTCTCTGCCCATTTGCAGCACCCTTTTATCTGAGAGCACCCTTTTATCTAAGAACTTCCCATGCCTTTGGAAACTGCCCTGACTGAAGCATGAACCCTGGAGAGCAATTATTTCAAGGTAGAAAGTGAGACACAGAGATTTTAAGGACTAACCAGGCTGGACAGACTGGCTTAGATCAGAGCTGGGAAGGGGAGGCTGTTCCCTTTCCAACAACGTTTTAATTAGACAACACAGCTTTTCTGTCTGAGCATACATTAATTATACGGATTACCTGCAAAAGGGCCGGTGCGTTACACAGAGCCTGGAGCTCCTCGCTGGACTCGTTCAGCTCATTAGAGCGATGGAATCGTGGGCTGCAGGAGCAGGGCAGAGCTGAACTGGCTCTGGAGTTGAGCAGACAAAGTTCTAACGAGGTTCCACGGCCGGGAGCTGGTGTGATGTTGGAATCGAGGTGGGAGCTTTCCGCGTGCTGAGGCAGGCACACATGGGGCAGCTTATCCCACAGCAGAGGGATTTTCCATCCCTGAATTTTGAAGATTGAAGGGAGAGACTTTCTTGAGTAGAAACGAATGCAGAGAAATTCTTCTGGCCTACTTTCTGTAGGGCAGGTTGGTGGTTGCTCCAGGATTTCTGACCAGTGAAACTGCCCCGTGCATGCTCCTCAGTGCTCAGGCTCAGCAGTCACTGAGGCAGGGAGAAGCCACTTCTCGTGACAACACGTTGGGTTTCTCAAATCACAGATTTGCCAGCAGAACTCGGTGCCTGACTGAAGGCACTCAGGTAGGACTGAGCAGGTTTTTGCAAGGACTTTGCAAGGCAAAATCTCAGCCAGACCTTCTGAAACCTACACCCGAATTTCCTGCCGATAAAGTTATCGATCTCCCGGTCCTGGGGCTGCTCCCGGGGGCAGGAGACTCAGCAGACGGCGTTTCGTAAGGCGCCGGCTCCGCCAGCCGAGGAGGCTTTGAAGACGAGGGCGGTCACAGCCGTTGCGTACGTGCGACAACACCCACAGCCCTCCGAGGAGGGATCGCTCCCCTCTGTGTGACACCCGAGCACAGGCACCCTAAAGGCAGATGGTTCGCTACTCCAGGACGTGGGAGTTTTTTGTGAGTCCTACAAAAGGTGCAAGTTCCTCATCTGGGCTTCAAGAAAGCAAGATTAAATTCACTGCGAAACCGAGTGCTGCTGCTGATGATTCTGCCTGGTCTCTGATTCATCTCCCCAGATAAAACCACACAGTGTTCAGTGCTGGGTGGCAAGAAAAAAGTCTGCGAAGATACTCAAAGCCTATATGCACGAAACCAGGAGGAACATTTTGAGCTGATTTCCATCAGCAACTGTGCACACGGCTGCAGCAAACTCTGCTCAGGTACCCCAGGGAGTTGTGCTTCAAAAAAGGCACAAGAAGCAGAAGTAGATGGATTTTTTTTCTTTTCAGTTACAAAAAGCGAAAGCCCTGTTTACAGTTAGTCACAACACTGAATCTGCCCTGGACCGTGGGGTGCAATTTGTGAATTTTAAGACTGTTTAAAAAAAGCAGGCACAAGATCTCACCCACTTTGCTCATCTCTGTAATGAGATTTCATGGTCCAACACCTCCTGAAGCTTTTCATTTAGAAAGTGCCAACCATACTTCTAAATGCCAGACCCAAATGTCTGAAAACTTGGATGCCCACTTCTAGCTGCAGTTCTGATTGCTGCTCACATGCTGGAGTGGCTTTTGAGAAAATATGACTTTAAAACCTTTGGGTGAGTGACTGTCTGCCCACACCACAGGGCTGTGCTCGAGGCTGACACCATTTCAGCACTTTTCTTTCTTCCCACCCTTCCCTGGTTGCTGAACACTCACTTGGGCAGAAAAATGCTCCTCTAAGGCAAGAACCTGCTCAAGAGGTTTTCTGCAGAGCCGAGCCACAGCAGGAGACCAGTGGAGAGCTTGGAGCTGCTGTTATGGGAAGCCAGATTCCACACTAGAGGACGGGTGTATTAAGGAGATGTGTCTTCTTGAGACTCATCTGACTGCCACAGTGGTTTTCTTTGCCACAAATGCAGTATTTGTACATCATCTTAGGTTTACAGAAGGCAGCATTTCAGTGACCACATTCTCAAGCCTCCTCACTCACAGCCAGGAGCTCAGCACTTCCCCATTGCACACACCAGCAATACTGCTGTCCCCCTCCCCACAACACAACTGCAAATTTCCACAATGCCACGCACCTCTGAACTGAATTCATTCATCCCAAAAGCAATCGGCTCCCACTTAGGCTCCAGACTCCAGCCATGGGATCCCAGCAGTGCTGCCAAGCTCCACCACCTTTCCTTCCCTTTCAAGCCCAGCTGCAGAGAAACGCAGCGAGGCAGCAAAAAGCACGGGGTGACACAGCTTGAAGCCCAGCTCACACAGCTGAACCCAGCTGAGGCTTCCCAGAGCAGAGCAGGAATCCTGCCTATCCAGTCTATCCAGCCCCAAGAGCATCTCTGACAATGCAGTGACTTTATACGTTGCAGGGGTTAAAGTATTTCCCCCCCAGTTTAGCTGCAGATTCCCCGTTTCCCAGACAGGAAAGCCACCCCCACTTACTTGCAGGAACTCAAAATCCAGTGAGTGTGGAGCGCAGGGATCCAATCACGCTCTCGTCCTTGCCGGCCAGCCTGGAGAACTTCATTTCTTTTATCCCACAGCGAGTTCCAGTCAGGGGCTCCCGCACATTTCCAACATCCCGGTGTGAGCTCTCCCTCTCCCCGAGGAGCAGCCGGCTGTGAGCAGACACGGGGCACACACAGCACAGCTTCCTGGCCTCGGAGGTGGTGGCTTCACCCCGGGGTAGGCTGGGTGTGAGCGCGCAGCCGGGGCGGGAAGCGCCGCGGCTCCCGGGCTCCGCAGCTCCCGGCACACACGGGCACCCTCTGCCGCGCCCGCTCCCCGCCCGGCTCCTCCCGGCTCCTCCGGGAGCTCAGGGCAATATGAGGAAAGAATGGGGCGCCCCGGATCATCATTACCTTGCAAATGAACAACGCCTTACAAGGAGAGTGGGGGAAAATAAACACCAACTTTATTCATCAGGGATGTGGAACTGCGCGGGGTGGGAGGTGGCAGCCGCTGGAATAAGAGCCTGACAAGTCAGGCTGTGGAGATCCCAAGGAAGGGTCAAAATACGACTTAGCCAAGACACAGGGCTAACACACCCAGTTCCTAAAGATATGATGACGTTAAACAGTCTCAGAGCACAAAATAAACCCCCAAATTTTCTCTGCTCAGCTCTCCAGTCATGGGCCACTTCAGTGAGCATCCATGCTAAGCTGGGCACATTAATCCTTGTCACCACTCAGCACTCAAGTGTGAGAAACAAACAGTCATTTGTGAGGGAAGGGCCATTGTTAAACCCTTGAGCTGAGCCCCGTGCGTGGAGAACACGAATTCAGAACAATGAGGACAGTACAGCCAATTCCAGTAGGAACTGATGGATGTTGAAGTGCCCAAGGCAGCCCATGCCACCTCCCACATCCACACGGATCACAGCATGATCCAGGTGCTCTTCAGGAGCAGAGACTCGCTCCCACAGGTTTCCTGAAGAGGTTCATCTTGTTTGGTTTTGCTGTCTCGCTGTGTTTCTGAGGTGTGTCTGCAGCAATGTGAAATCCCACACGACCTGAACAGCTCTGATCGTATCTTCTTCAGTCTCAGATTTTCTGGTTCCTTTGGCAGCCTGACCCTGCAAGCAGGCACAGCCCTGCCCAGGCTCACAGCTTGTTTTTTAATCTGTTCTTAGAAAAGCCTCTTAAAGGGGGTACTAAAGGAACCTTTTCATTAGAAAAATGACTCACAGAATAAAAGGAAATTGGTTCCTTAAATTAAAAAAAAAATTTGCGTCCTTAAGATACTGGCATGAATCGCAAACTTTTTTTTTTTTAAAAAAAAAAAGCCTTTACAATGCAGAAATCCCACCAGATGATGAAACCAGCATCTCCTCTAAGGCAAGGACTGGCCACCACCAACACAGAATGTAACCAAGGGGAGAGGACATCCTTCCTGTCCGAACACTTTCCACGTTGCAGGGAAGGGTATTTGGCTTGCCTGGCCTGCTCCCAGCCCAGCCCCAAGCTCTCCCACTGCAGGGCTGCACGCTGGGCACATGCAGATCCTGCTCTTTGTGCTCATCCAGGGCCCAGTACAACCTGGATCTTGAGGTTTTTGAGTAAAAGGACCCACGTTCAGGGAGCCACCTCGGACAGAAAAACCCAACTCATGGTGGCAAAAATCACAAGGTTGCCTGTGGAGCTGTTCCTGGCTACGAGGTTTGGGAGTCCCGTTATGCTGCTGGTTTATTCCCCCAGCTGTGGCACTCTACTTGTGGAACCAGGCAGCTTTCCACGCCAAGCCAGTGAGTTTGGCTACAGCATGTCCTGGGATACTCCTACAGTCAAACTGCTGGAATCTGATGCTCCAGGCTGGTGGTTCCCACCTCTGAGCTGCCAGTTTTCTGTCTCTCCTTACACTAGGGCTACAAAGAACTGCTCCCCCCAAAAAATGGAGTTTTCAGATAAATCCCATAGTAAAAAACAGAAGGCAGAGAGCAGCTAAAGCACTTGACCTTTGATGTGTTCACCCAACCGTGCTCAGGACCCTGCCTGCACCTGTGCTTGGCAGGTGGCCACAGATAGAAGCCACAGTTGATGGCAGGATGTGGGGCTGTCCAAGCCCCCTCAGCTGGTTTGTAGCCAGCAGTGTTATCACCTGAGCACCCACGGACTCTGGATGGAGCTGCTACTGCAAGGAAAATGAAGGAAAGAAGTGTGCAAGAGAGCAGAGAATTGTATTCCTTGTAGCTAGGCCTCCACGGCCCAGCTCACTGAATGCTTTTGGGGCTGGACGGATGTGCACTCCTCCCCCTCCCAGAAGAGCTCAGAAGCATCCAGAAACTGCTGCTTTTTTGCCCAGTTTTAGGCTGGTCAGCCTGAGGCCCAGCAGAGCAGGACAGCTCACCCAGGCTCTGAGGCCAGGAGCACCAGAAGGACAATCCCTGCAGTCCAACACCTTCCTCAGCACCTAGAACTCAGTCATCTTCTTGTGGGTGTCTGCTTTCTTCTGCTCCCGCTGCAGCCTGGCCTCCTGGGCCTGCAGCTGCCCCAGCTGCTTGTGAGCATCAGCCAGCTTCTCCTCCAGCTGAGCTGTAGCAATGCTGTGCCTGAAAGCAAAAAGCACGGTGGCAATGTCATCCTGCATGGTAAGTTCAAACGCTTGCTCCATCCCAGGAGGATTTGCCCTTTCCTGTAAGATTAGCCCAAGGCACCTGCTGAAAGCCAGGAATAACCTGATGCTCAGCACTGTCTGGGCTAGAGAATGTCTTCCTGGGATGCTCAACAGCAATGCTGCAGAGGTGGGCACGAGAAGGACTCCAGCACCTTTCCTCAGAGAGCTCCTCTCTTTACCACAGCCCAAATTGCAGCCAAAGGACCCCAGACACATCTGCCAGTGTCTATGCTGGTCTGAAGCACACACTAAACTCTATCCTCCACTTTCCCTTAGGTGTCATCCAGATACATTTCACTTGTTCCTCCCCCACCTCATTTCCAGCCCACCCCTCCCCACAAGCACCAGGAACCCGATCCCAAAGAGAACGTTTCCCTACCGCCCGACGTTGCGTGCCAGGGCCTGCTGGATTCCCCTGATATCCCTCTGTGTTTGTTCAATCTTCTCCGTGGTCTGGAAGAGGCTGACACTCAGGGCCTTCTTGGTGCTCTTGCTGGCGTGGTAGATCTCTTTGCTGTTCCTCTGGGGCAGTGCCACCCCCCCAGCCTTGTCCCTGTCGCTCTTCCCGCGCAGTTTCTCGTTCAGAAAGTCAAACACGTTGCGCGGGGCCTTACGGCCGCCTGACTGTCCAGAACTGCTTCCCTTTGCTCGGCATTTCCTCGATTTACCTGGC
The DNA here is from genome assembly GCA_013397055.1 of Pachycephala philippinensis. NCBI lineage: Eukaryota > Metazoa > Chordata > Aves > Passeriformes > Pachycephala > Pachycephala philippinensis. Next base: position 181,753 of record VWZT01001070.1, read on the forward strand.
TCCAGCTTCCCCTGCTTCTTCTTCTGAAGCACCTCAGCGCACTGGTCCAGGGACTTCCCTCGAGGAAGCACCACAGCCTGCACTGGCTCCACTCTGCCGTCGCAATTCTTCCCTAAGCCTGAGGAGAGACACCGAGTGATTACAGCATCCCCTCTCCGAGTTACCTCACACCACAAGCTCATGCTGACAGTCACAAGCTTAGAACAAGCAAAGAGCCTTTTGAGGTACCAAAAGTTAGAACTGCTGTCCAAGCCAAGGGGAGCAGCAAAGGCCAGGCCAGGAGCCTTCCACAGCAGGAGATTTGATATTCCAAGCCCGAGGCCATCCATCAGGCTGGTTTCTGTGAAACCAGGTTCGGTCTCACATCCTCAGCTTCTCAAGCCAGGTTCTACCTAAAACTGGTTTGGTTCCTCTGGGAGAACCAGAGACACAGAGGCCCTCCCAGAGCCCCCAAGGCTCGATGCAATTTGGGTGGGAGCAGCGAGTTCAGCAGGCTTTGAAGTCTGTGTCCAGGCCAGGAGATGCATTAACACAGACATCAGAAGCTTTGCAGATCAGCTCCCTTCCACCTCCAGCCTTTGAACACCCCACAAGGTTCTCATGGCTTTGATCATGAACTTGACCGTGCTTCCAAGTGCCTCCAAAGTTTGCCATTACCATACAGGGGTTGGTGCCCCACATGCCTGTACTTCCACGAAATAACTCATCCCTCTTCCCTCCAACACTGCTGTGATCTATCACACTGCTTGAGCCTCAGCCAACAGGCCCTTCAGCACAGCAAAGTTCTGGCTTCATCCAAAATCTTGGGTTGTTCTTAACAGCCCCAGGACCACCCTCTCCCCTTACCTTTTCCAAACTCATATCCCATCTGAACAAGCAGTTTGGAGCCAATGCCACGAGTATGGGCCTCCCAGCCACCGAAAGAGGAGCTGCAGGCAGGAGTCCATTCCCCATTCTCTGGAGCTCCTGAATCTATCACTGTGGCACAGAAGGGGAGAATCAGTGAAACAGGAATCATGAATAAAGCTGCTGTGTGGGGCACCCACACAGTACAAAAACCCCTCACAGGGCACTAAAATTCACTTCTCCAACCCTAAAAACATTTGGTCACTCCTCCAGCCTTACTTAGTTCCTATTGAACTGTCACCTTCCAGGAATACTGCACAGGGAGTGACTGAAATGAGAGACTTCACCTGAAATCTCCATCTCCACATACCACCTCCCAGTTCCAGGCAGAATCACCCGGGAGTTTCATGATCCTTTTCCTTCCTTTCAGGACAGTGATACAGACTAATGTACATATCTGAGTAGAATTTGGCACAGTGGCACCTCACACTTATCCTGTGCCTCTAGCTCCTGACTCTGGTATGAGGCTTCTCCAGGCCACAGCGTTAATTTTGTTATTAGGATCCAATAATCTCTGTCAGGTTAAATGTGAAGAGCTCTAGGACATGACTTTGTCCCTGTGATGCAGCTGTGGCACCAGCAGAGGGACAGTGCTGCCTGTTCAGCTTCCAAGATGTCACTTGGGCACACTCTGTGTCACCTTTCAGCAGTAAAACAGGGCATGGCTGTTCCTGCAGCCTCATCGAGGCACTGGAAGGACCCAACACTCCCATTTCTTTGGGTCTCACACTCCTGAGTCATGGAGCTCCCAGGGATGAGGAAATCTGATTCACTTATTAACTCAGCTCAGCCAGACATGTAAGAAACAGGCTCAGAGCTTGGAACTCTGAAATATCACCCCCTCTTCTTCCACGTGTGGGAAGTTCCCATGGAAACCTCCAGCCTTCATTAGCCCAGGGATTTGCATAAAACAAAGATTTTAGTTTGCATTTGTAGCATGACAGCCAATTACTGTTCTCAGTCTTTCAGGAACACATAAAGAGATCAACTGCTCTTTCATCAGAGGTGAGACACTCACAGTGAGAGCTCTAGGACAGTCAGTCCCAGAGAAAAGCAGAACAAAAGCACAAGTCACTTTTGCTCACACCCTCCCCATTCCCTTACCTTTGGCATAACCAGAATCATCCACGCTGTCCCTATCAGACTCGTCAGATTCAGCAGCATCTTCACTTCTCAGGGGGGGAATGACACTGTCCCCTTCCACCACGGCCTCCTTGAGGAGCAGGGAATCAAATTTCACCGTGTAGTAACCACTGTCCACATCTACAGAGGGAACAGCAAGGACAGGAGCTCCAGTCAGTGCCCAGCACACACGGGGCTAAACCAGAGTCAGCTCCAGCAGAACGACACTGGACCCCAAGGAACAGGTTTTAAAAAATTCTGGGTTTAACTCGTGATTTTTATTTCTGTCTGGGAAGGAGAAGCACCCACTGCAATGAAAAGCTACTTCCACAATGTCTGTGTTGACACCCAAAGGTTTATCTCTACAAACCAAGAAAGATGCGCTGTTGAGAAATGGAATTGAAAAGAAGTTAGACTTGCTCCCTTCTGACTTAATAATAGTTAAAAGAAAGATGGAAAGAGAGACTAAACCTTCCCAGGACATAAGGAAGCCTGTATCAGCAGCTGCTGGGCAGGGCCAGCTCCCCTGGCTTTTGTTTAAACAGAGCAGATTATTGCAATTCTCACCTAATATACATGTAAATTCCTGCAGCGCCTCCCTCTTCCCTGGAGCAGTTAATGACCTCGTAGTCATTTCCTTTCCACATTCCTGCTCTTTGTATCTCCTGTTTCCCAGCCAATTCCCTCCTCTAGCCTGACAAAACTCAGACTGTTCCCTCAGCTATGTCAAGACTTTGAGTTCAGGGCCACAGCCACATAGTTTACATTTTTCTGACATTAACCACAACAGCCAAATTTTAGATCCACATAAACCTCAGACTCCACCTTCCCCCTGGACCCCGGGGAAGCCCCTGTCCCCCCTCACCGGTGATTTTGGCCGTGTACCAGATGCCATCACTGTGCTTGGCCAGGCAGGCTGAGCCCACCCCCAGGCTGCTCAGGTCGGGCTCCTGGAACGGCTGGAGCTCCTCCACGGACACCACCTGACCATGGGAAAACCTGCAGGGAAGCAGGAACAGGAGTTTTCAGATGAAAATCCCTTCCCTCCTCAAAGGAAATGCACACGAGTGTCAGCGGTGATGAACCTTCACCATAATTGGGGAAGCTTGACCACACTGTTGCAATTATAAAGCTGTTCACGTTTCACCTTAACCACATTATTTATGTCATGAACAAAGAATGCATCCCACCCCAGAGACTTTAACTTCCTTGCTAGTGACACATCCAGTTAAAAAGTTCATGGCTCTGGGGATAAATGGGATCAGAGACAGGCAGGGCTCCAGCCCAGCACCTTCACAGAGCACTCAGGCTGATCCTGGTGAAGATCCCCAAAAATGGAGCCTATACAACCTCCCTGTGCAACTGGAATGTGTGCACTATCCACAGACCTGGGTGTTTTATTCTAAAACACTTGATCAGTTGTTAATTTATCCACTCAGCTATGTAACATCTCTGCAGCTTTCCCATGGGATGTTCCACTTCATCTGTGCATTAGCTACAGAAAAGAGCCAGACTAATGCCACTGCTCACCACAGAGCACTTTAAATTAAGGCACAATTTCTCTGGGTGAGAAAGCCACACAGGAACACTTCAGGAGGAGGCTTATCCCTCTGAACGACAAAGGCCCTCCCACCCCTCTCTCTTTACCGACAGTTCTCCTTAAATCTGCACTTGTCATCCAGGAAGAACGGGCACGGCTTCAGGGACTTGTGGGTGGGGTACAGATAGAGCACCCTGACCCCGGCACTGCCATCCTCCAGCTCCTCTGTCCCCACAATCATGGCATTGTGGTACTCCAGGGTCCCCCAGGAGCTGTAGTAGGGGGCTTTAACCTTCATCCCACTCAATTCCTCCTCCTCCTCCTCCTCCTCTCTCTCAGACCCCTCCTCCTCTTCACTGCACTTTGATTTGGTTTTATCCCCAGTTTCTCCCTCTCTCTCCGAGGAGATCTCGTTGTTATCAGCTGGAGGCTCCTCATCTGTTCCAAGCCCAGCAATGGCTTCCTTAAAAGCAGCGTATTCCTCATCCTGGGCAGAGCTCTCCAGATGGGAATCCTGTCCCGGGAGGCCTGCTGGGGAGGAGGAGGAGGCATCTGTGTCCAAAGTGGCCAGAAGTTTGCTCTTTTTCACAGCCACCAGGCTGGACTCGGTCAGTTCTATCAGCTGCTTCAAATCCTCCTGCAGCTGGATCAGGTCCGACTGCTGCGATGGGTCCTGGCCCGCCCCCAGCGCCAGCTCCACCTGCTCCAGCTGGGCGTTGTAGGTCTGGATCGCTGCTTCCAGACTCTCTTCATCCATTATCAGCACAAGAAAGGCGCTTTTGCCCGCGTCCTCTCCGCGAACTCCAAACACATTCAGAGTTTACTCAAGCACTTTTGGATAACAAGTCCTCGCCCGCAGAAGCGACATCTACCCGCCGTCCCGCTCTTTCCCTCGGAAATCACCAGGGCGATGCTCCTGCTGGAAACAGGCGGCAAGAGGCGACGGCAGAGTCCGAGGAGAGGCCGGGCCTGGCCCTGCCCTCCCCCGCCACGGAGTCCACTCTAGCCCACCGGGCCCGCGCACGGCACTGCGCCTCCCGCAGCCTGGGCGCTCCCTCAGCCCCAGGCCTGCAGCACCTCCCTGAGCCACCGCCGCCGCCACCTCGGCGGCCCCAGTGCGCCCTCAGCCGCCTCGGCCCCTGCGAGCCGCCTCCATGACACCCGCCATGACACCCCCTTTTCCGGCCGCAGAGCCCCCACTTCCGGCTGCGCTCGCCAACGCGTCACCCGCTCAGCACTCGGGGTCCCCGGGAGGCCGGCGGCGCTGGGCATTCTGGGAGTTGTAGTCCGAAGGCCACCCATGCGCGGCTATCGCAGCAGCGACAGGACTACGTTTCCCAGAGCCCCGAGCGCAGAATGGCGGCGGCCGGTGGCGCTGGAGAGTCGTGAGAAGCGGCTCGGGTTCCAGCACTGACACCGGCACCAGGACCAGGTGAGGGGCCGCGGGCCTCGGGCTTGGGGCTCTTTTCCTCGCCCGCTGCGCTCGGGAGCTTGGGCCGGGACTTGTCGCTGGGCCGGGAGCTGTCGCTCGGCCGGGACGTGGCGCTGGGCCGGCAGGGGGAAATGGCGGTAGGGCCGGTGTTCCCCTTCACCTGTCACTGTCTGTGGCAGGGAAGGAAAGGGCCGGATCTCTCGGATCTTGTGGATCTGGAGGGATTTCCCGTGTCCGGGAGGATCTCCCGGGTCAGGGAGGAGCAGGCCGGCGATCGGGCGCGCCCGGGATCAGTCGCTGTCCCGAAAGGGGAGCGGGCCGGGTTCCCCTCAGCCAGTGGCTGCTCCCCCGGGGAACGGCAGGAGCACTCTGCTCTCTCACGGCTGGAGGCCAAGGGTCGCCCCGGTACCTGTGGGATTGAAGCACCTACCTTTAGGTGCCCCGTCCTCACTTACCGTGAAACCCCCGATTCCTGCTTTGGAACACTTTTATTTCCCTTTAGGTAATGCTGTTTGACTTCAAAGTGGTTATTTAACCACGCACTTGCTTAGAGGCAGCTGCCTCTCAAAGGCTCTGCCTTGAGGTTCCCTTTATCAGTGTTTGAACAGAAGAGTTGTTGCAATGGCATGTGAGTCAGCTGCAGCACTTGGTGCCAGTGCTTCCTGCATCCCAGCAAAGCTGCTCTGCCTCGTGTGTGCAAATCCAGCACCAAAAAACCCAGGTGTGAGCTTCTGTGGATTCTTGATCAAAATACCTGTTCTTTGTATTTGTATGAAGTTCACTTCATTTTCTGTGGGTCTTACATGTACTGCAAGAGGTGTTCAAGCCCTTCCTCAGCTCCCCTTTAAACCCCAAATTTGATCTTGAGCTATTGTCATGATCTCTCTTCGGTCTGTGATTTTTCCTGGGATTGCCTAAATATGAGAGTTCCTGATAAAAGAGTAACATCATTTGTTTGTCTGGCGTTGGGAAAAACCTGCGCTGTGGCACGAGAGGCTTTTGGGAATGACCTGTTTGTTGATGATTTCCTGGCATTTGTTGCAGGAGCAGGATGTATACGCTGCTGTCAGGGCTCTATAAATACATGTTCCAGAGGGATGAGTACTGTGTCCTGATCCTGGGTTTGGACAATGCTGGTAAAACTGTAAGTGCTGTTTATCACCCTGTGGAGGGCACACACAATCCTAAACATTCTCCAGGGATAAATCTTCCAACAAGGGTCAATCTTCCTTCAGCTCTGTCCTGAGTTATTTTAGTGATGTCACACCAAACAATGAACTTTTCCCCATTACTTAAATATAGCACAAGCTTTCAGGCATGTGGCTGAGGCTTTGGTAATCCCATAATCACCTATGATCCCTTCTTTCCTTGCTAAAACAGGGAGCAAGAAGAGGGGTTTGTCCAAAATTAGGTAGGGCAGTATCTGCTCTCTCAGGATAATGCAGACATGAAAAGGCAGGTTTGGGGTAGGATTACCCGTAAAATGTTTGACAGTAAATACTTTGTCTTACTCCTTTTCAGACCTTCCTTGAACAAACTAAAACCCGATTTAACAAGAACTACAAAGGGATGAGTTTGTCCAAAATCACAACCACTGTAGGCTTAAACAGTAAGTAAATCCACATGGAATTTTTTCAGCTTTCCTGCACAGTTAGACAACTGCTGTTTTTCTGTTTGAAATATTTAAGAATTCAGAAGGGCAGAATGGTTCCTGGAAGCAGAGATTGTATCTCCCCACTGCCCAGGTCTTTTTGTAGAGAATAAAATAGGCTTTCTTATGTTAGGAGGAAAAACTCTTGAAGTATTAGAACTCCAGGTATCCTGTTTCAGTGCTATCCTCAAACTGTATTTCCCTGGAGCTCATTCCTTGGCCCAGTTCTGGAATTACTTGCACTGATACTGCTCTAGATTTGTGTTCACCCTGTGCAGGTTTTGCTCTGTTGTTGCAAGTAGCCACTGCCTGTGATTTGTTCCCCTACAGGCCTGTCCCACCCCAGATTTCTGAGTGGGGTGTGCAGGTGTCTGTGCTTTACAGCACCTGTAGTTTTCACTGGATTGTTCTTTCCTTCTTCCTTCTAGTTGGAACTATTGATGTTGGCAAAACTCGGCTGATGTTCTGGGATCTTGGTGGGCAGGAGGAACTGCAGTCACTTTGGGACAAGGTTAGAGATGTGGTTTTGTTTTATTTGATGTATACAATTTGCCCAGAGGAGCTGTGGTTGCCCCATCCCTGGAAATGTTCAAAGCCAGGGTGGATGGAGCTCTGATCAGCCTGATGTGGTGGAAGGTGTCCCTGCTCATGGCAGGGGGTTGGAATGAGATGATTGGCCCTTTCCAACACAAACTATTCTGCGATTCCATGATTTCTTTTAGAAGTGGTGTTGTCTCTTAGAACTGATCCACTACGATCATTTGGTAATCACACAGACTTATTGATAACCCCAGCAGTTAGCTTTAAAAATTTTCCAGAGATTCCACTATTTCTGTGCTTAATATTTGCATTATTGGCTACAGACAGCAATTACCAACCCAGATCTGGGGTTGTGCCGTGGAGATAAGCTCTGGGGAGACACAGGTGAGGTTTTTCACCTGGTGTGTTGATCAGGCCTGCAAACAGAACACCATGCTGTGTGCCTCCATTCTCTCCAGGCACACTGTGAGCACAACTGGCTCTAACTGGTTGATCTCCTCCACATGTACCAAAATGTACCAAATTAAAATAAAATCAGGAAGAGGAACCAGTGATCCTATTGGATTGATACAAATACCTGTGTTCTCCTTCCAGTACTATGCTGAATCTCACGGGGTGATCTATGTTATTGACTCCACTGATGAGGAGAGGCTCTCTGAGTCCAAAAGAGCTTTTGGTAAGTAGAGTGTGAACAAAATAGACCTGAAAGGTTGTATCAAATGAAACTGTACTGCAAGAAGGAGCCTCTGGCTTCATCCCTGTGTCCAGATAATCTGTACCAGACATTTGTACTGCTTCCAGAACTGGCTAAACCTGGTTTTGTTTCTGTCCTTTGTAGAGAAGATGATTACCAGCGAAGCTCTGGAAGGGGTTCCCATTCTGGTGTTGGCCAACAAGCAGGATGTAGAGGTAAAATATGGCAGATTTACGTAAATGAGCAAATAAGCCTTGGAAAGGTGAACTCTGCATTCATGTTAAATTTGTTCCACATTCCTGAGGTGATCTTATGGCACTGTCTCACCACTGGAAATAATTGCTTTGAATTTAGCTGTGTTTTTTCTTTCTCCTCTAACCCTTTTCCAGTGCCATGAATGAGCTTCCTACAGGCACATAGTTTTGAATTCTTTATGTAAACAGAGCAAACTGCATAGCTATGGTGGGTCTTTCTTGTACCGTGACTGGGTATATTGATACTGTTTTTTCCTGTTTATTCAGAAAAAAAAAATGTTTAGTGCACTTTGTTTATGCTGCTCTTTTAAAACCCAGGAATAGCACAGCAGATGTATGTGAAGCAAATCATCCTTTCCCCATAACTGGATAAGATCTGTTCAATAAAACACTTGTTTGTTGTAGAGCATTCCATCAGTGACAGCAGTGAATGGCAAGGAATGCTCTTTTCTGATAACATAATTGGAATTCTTTCCAGCATATTCAGAACTGTAAAGCTTTTGGTTTGGGTTTGACAAGTTCGTGGGTGGTGCAGTGTTTAGGTGACATATCCTAGGCCATCCTTACCTCCCCCAGCATGGAAAAAAGAGAAGAGAGTGCCTAAGGAGGTCGTGGTGTTTTTCATGTTTTCTGCCTTCCTGCGTTGTACCTGGAATTCCAGGACTGCAGCTCCAGTGATCGTCTCTAGATGGAGCCAGAGGCTTCCAGTAGGATTTAGAGCACCAGCCCCGGCAGCTGGGATCAGTGTCTTTTCCAAAATATGCAGATACTTCTCAGGTTCTTTCTCTGGATTTTACACTTGTCCAAGCGATTGCACTTGTGGGAAATACTTGAGACTTCCATAGAAGTCACTTGGCTCTCTACACCTTATGAGTAGGACACAGATGGTTTTTAGATGATCTAGTTTATCTAGTCCTAGAAATAAGAGAAACGTAGTTCCATGTAAAAGCATGAGATCAAGACAGAACTCCTGATTTACAGTCCTGACTTTGCTGTGGTCTCTGGAATGTGGGGAAATGTCCTGTCTTTTTTCTGTGGAAACCAGAATACTGACTCTCATATTTCCGTGCAACACCACAGCTTTTTGCAGGGAGCAGCCTGCACTCTTGCCTTGACCTGTTGAGAATAAGTTCCAAGCAGTGACCTGGAAAGCTGTTCCAATTTCCCTTGTGGCTGTATATACATATTTTGTTACAGGCTGTAGACACTGGCTCCTTTGACACTCTAGCCAGAATAAAGACAAATAATTGAACAAGTGGACTTCTTTAAATGACTAGAAAGAGGTGTTTGGAGCAGGCTTTCAAAAGAAAATCTACCTTCTTGCCCCCTCTGCAGACTTAGTTCCTTCATGCAGTTGTAGAGTTGCAACAAGAGATTAGCAAAGCTAAACCCACTGGAGGTTTGCCTATTTGTAAGAAATACCAAAATTGGATATTTAGAGGTCTACTCCTGCAGAATGATCTTGGATATGGACCCAGCAAAAGACATCAATGCTATTAACAAATCACTAAGGGGTTTATAGCTTATTTTTCAGTAATTAGTGAGGTTCACTTAAACAAGGTTAAGAAAACTTGGTAGCCTGTTTCTCTTCGTGTGATTTAGCAGAATGGAAGACCTCTGAAATAAAACTGATAATTATCATTGACAGAGATTTTTCTGCTCTGGATCTCCAGACATGAAACTGTAGCAGGGAATTCTCACCAGCATCTCTCTATCCTGAGCCATGATAAGGGAGGATAAGTGGTACCTTAACCCTGCTGTTATTTGGAGATGAAGGATAATTCTTAATGATCATGTCTACAGAGGCCAGCAGGAGGCTTGTGATTAAATACATCAGAAACAGTACATCTGACATTGTTTGTTTGTTTTTTAAGTTTACATTCTCTTATTAAGATAACGAAAGTGCTGATGCAACCTGAAATTGCATAAAGTGTTAAGAATTCTGCTGTGAAGCCCAAGGTACATTGTGTCCTCTCAGCACTGCCAAGCACGAGTGGTATTTGGTCATTCCAGGGGATGAAATACAGTCACTGACTGCAAAACACCAATTCTAATATTCTCACAATACTGAATGTGATATTTTATGGTATCAGGAGAATGTTCTGTGTTCAGCAGAGGGCTTCAAAACTGGATTATTTTATAATTAATTAAAAATCTGAGTCAAATGTGTGTTGGAGGAAAGAGTTTGTTTGGTTTTTTAAAGGAGCTATTGCTTTGTAGGGGAAATAAAATACCTAATATCTACTAATTGCTGTGAACTCCCTTTCAACTCAGAATGCCACTTTTGAAAATATGGCTTATTGCAGAAAAAACTGCAAAATAAGAATTTATATTTGCTGTTTTGATGTGAATGCAGCTGTTTAAAGGTTTACACAAGGTATATATTTCTAAGCTTTGGAATGGACTGTCACAATTTGAGGATAGAATGGTTCATTATGCAACACTATTCAAAATACTGGAAAAACATGGTCTGTCAAAAACAGCATCTGAAATTTAACCATCTGAAAATTACTGGGTGCTGAATGATGTCTGGGAGGAAGTTTTGCCATCCTCATCTAAAGATAAATTTTGGACATTTAGTTTCAAATCTCCAGAATGTTGAAAAGCCTCCTCATGCCTTTGGAAAATGTGAGGAGTCATGGTGAGTAGCAGAATACTCATTTCCACACAGTTGTTGGAAAACAGACCTGCGTGAAAGCAGTTTCAGTTTCCAGCTGAAGACCTACCACAGCTTCCCTGTAAAATTAGTTTTAATTTAAATAGGCTGGTTTAAATTGAGGCCATGCTATTCCTTGTTTAAATTTAACCAAGCTTAAGTTTTCATTTAAAACAAGCTTGTAAAAAGGGTAGCCCACAGCATAGGTCAGGTGAGTCAGACTTTGTGAAATAGTTTTATTTAGGCAATTCACCTTGCTGTTGTTTCTCTTTTAGTTCCATTCTGAGGGTTGATTACTCTTGAGATGGCTGAAGAGCCTCTACTTGAGGTTTTATCCAGGCTTCTGGTTTTATCCTGGCAGGAGACCAGGCAGCAGCATTGTCTTTGCTGCAGTGGATTTGGGAAATGGGTAAAGACTCTACAATGCAACCTTTTCTTGGCTAAAACTTGCCTTGCTCCTTGATAGATTTTGAGGTGTGCCATTGCTGAGTCTTACTTTGGGTAATGCTATTCTGAGCCCTTCATAGGAGGAATTTGGTTCAGTCCTGGCTAGATTATGCCTGGAGGAGCCTTCATTAAAAGATGTTTTATAGTGTGTTATTTGGGGGAAGCCGAGATGGAAATCTGGCTCGTCATGTGTTGTGTGTGAGGTTCCTGTGAACTGGCTGAGAGATACCATCATTCCTGAAAGGTCACTGTGGATTGTGTTGTTGTAATGGGGCACTGTGATGTGATCACAGATCCAGCTTCCCCTCTTTGTCCTCGGGTTATGTGTTTGCAGCTGAGGAACAAAACACATCTGTAAACAAATATTTTGTCATGTGGCTGGAGGGAAGGGGAATTCGGAGGCCACAGCTGACATTTTCCCTGAGCATGAGAAGCTCAGATGCCCCTTGCTGAAGTGATGGATAATCTGCCTCATCTTCTGCTGTCACATGAGATTCCAGTTCGTGGCTTTCCCTGGAACACTAAATCAAGGCATTGAGAGTTTGGTGTTACCCCCTCTGCTGTGCTGCTCTACTTCATCCCAAGGGGAAAACGATTTTCCTCAAAACAGGATTGGTGATGCAGTGACGTCCTACTGTGACAGTGTGAATGGTGCAAAGTCTCCTCGGAACCAAAACTCTTTCTGATGCAGATTTCCATGGGGAGCTGTGGCTGGGCAGCTCTGTGGAAGGTGGGAAAGGGAAGTTATGACAATGGTTTATACTGGGAGATAAAAATGGCTATAATTGTAAGCTGCACTGGGAAAAGTGGACTCTTAAAGGCTTCAGGGATGGGCAAGGTGAAGGGTGTGGGTTCTCTGTGCTGCTGGGTATGTGCCAGGTGTCCTGGTCTGCTGCTGGTGTTGGGAAGTTCATTGCCTGGTTGCTTTGCTATCTGTGCAAGTAGAAGTTAAGGAATCACGGACTGCAATGACTGTGCTCTCTGTTGTTACTTCGTATCTTGAACACTTTATCTGATTTGTTTTAAAATATTTTAAAATGTATCATCATTCAGAAAAGGAGAAGGAAAGGGTAGACTCAAGAAGAAGAAGAAGAAATGGATATACTCAGAAGTATATCATTATACAATGATACTAAACTCTAAGAAGCTTAAAGTATATTTCAGGAAACATTTGCTCAATTTCAGCTGCCTTGAGATTTAACCATCCTGCTGCTAAGTCTCATTGACTGAAAAAACCAAAGACATGAAAAATAGCTCAAATTACTGACATGCAGCTCTTTCTCCTTCCCAGTTGTTGGGGAATTGACTTGTCCAGAGCTTTGGGTTAAACCAGGGAGCATTTGGACTTGCCTTTCTTGCTGGGCAGTGGACACCATACCAGGCTAAGGGAGCAGCTTTTACAAACCAGTAGAGAATGTTTGGTTGGTTGGTTGTAATCTCTTGCCCATCTTCCAGACCAGCTGGTATGAATTCCAGCTCCCACGTCCAGTCTGACTCCCTCTAAAGTTAGTAATTGTTGGGGTTTTTTAAATTAACTGTTTATCCTGTGGCTCATCTGTATGAACTACACATTTTTCACTTGTCAAAAATCCTGAACTAAATTGTTGGGGCTTCGGTGGAATGATGTCAGTAACATTTTTGGATACAGTTTCCAGGTCATTGATGGAAATCAAGTTTAAAACGCAAGTTTAAAATGCAGCTTAGGTCATAAGAAAGTACAGTCATCAAAAGTTGCACAGTTAGTGGAGTCAAGGGCACTGGGTGAATTTGCACAGTAAATGGAGTCAAGGGCACTGGGTGAATTGGGTGTTGTTAAACTCCTTGCAAGCCATTTCTTAAGATCCCTTCCTATGTATAAGCAATGAAACCTGCTTACTTCTGTTGTCCACAAAAATTTCCTGTATTTAATTTCTCCAGAATCAGTGTTTTGCAAATGGATAGCTGGTAACATTAATTTTCATATTTCTGTTCTCTCAGAGTTTACGTCCTCTTGTCCAATCCTCAGGACTCACAAGGGTCCAGTTTGGCATTTGTGTAAACATTTGTCCAAAACACATATGTGGGCCTCACTGAAGGTTCAAAACACATAATTAAGCCTTGTTGAAGGTCCAAAATATCTTTGCAGAGAGGAGGAAAGGTGGGCTTGTGGCCAGCTGAAGTGCTTAAATGGCTTGTCCAAGGCTTCTGAGGAAAAAATGAGCACTGAGTGCTCAGGGAGGTGCAAGTCCAGACTTTAGTTGGGCAGGTTTGCTTTTGTTATAGCTTTAAGAGTAAGATTCTTATGGTGACACAGTGATTTATGTCAGGAAAGTAATCCACTGGTTTATTGGGGGTTTATGATTTGTGTTTCCAGCAGCCTCTTGGCAGCCTCACAGAAGTTCAAGACCTGATGGGGGTCAAGAGCACAGTGACATCAGGCACCAGAAAATGTGCTGCATTTAGTTCTGCCAGTGTTTTCTCTGAATGCAAACAGATGAGTGCTGGTGGGGCATGGCATTAATGCCAAGGAATGTGCTGAGAAGTGAGGAAAAATCACAGACTGTTTTGTGAGAGTGCCCAGGATGCTGGCAAAGAGTCAGCTGGGCTTGTGGCAGGGACACTGTTTCAAAAGGCTTTGTCAATAGTAAAGCTCTTGTAGTGTCCTGGTAAATACAAGAGGTGTGTGACAGTTGAGCAGCTTGGAAGGGATATCCTTAGAGGGGGCTGGTTGTGCTCATTTTCAGGACTGTTTGCTTAGAAGATTAAGGCTCAGGGAGGTGAGGCAGTGTGTGTGTAGTGTCAGCAGTCAGCATTCTCTTTGGTGAAAAAAGAATACGTTCATTTCTTTGGAATGCAAAGACGTGAATTTGCTGTGTTGGTGGGTGAGGGGGATGAACCTCCCAGCGTTGCCATCCTGACTGAAGCAGGACTGCAGACAAGGTAGGATTCATTGTGGTAGGAGGTCACCACGTCTTGTAGCACAAACAAACTCTTCTTTGGTTCCCTTTGCAGACTTGTCTGTCAATACCTGACATCAAGACAGCTTTTAGTGACTGCATTAACAAAATTGGGAAGAGAGACTGCCTGACACAAGCCTGCTCGGCCCTGACTGGGTGAGTATGAGAAGGGGTAGACTGAGAATGGGTTGACTGAGCAGCTGTGGGGTGTCACACACAGAGCAGCACTACAGGATTTATTAAGCCTTGAAAGGGAGCTGTGCTTCCTTCCAGCACTGACAGACACTTGTTTGAGAACCTTAGACTTGCCCCAGCTCAATAACTTCATCTGTAAATCCTGCCTGTGAAGCACAGTGGAAATGTACTGCTGGCTGAGAGCAGCTGGACTTGGAGACGTATTTACTGTCCTGTATCATCCCTTCTCCTTACACAATAATCCTTGGAAATGTTGGTTTGCTGCAGCTCCTGACTTTTAGGTTAGAAGTCAGTTGAAAATGCAGCTGTTGATGCCTCTGCCAGAGAAATGGGCGTAGCATCACTGCTTCAATTATCCTTCTACTTTCATATTCTTTGGCATGCAGATGGGCTTTGTGATGGGGATGATATAATGATCCCCAAGAGTCCTCTTACATGGGGATGCCTGTGGTTTAAAATTCGGTGACTAAAACAGACCCTTCTTTGGGCTTACACAGCTGCATGGCACGATCTTGACCAACCACCCACTGAATTCTTGATATCTAAGCATCATTATTGCGTATTGATTTTGGTTCTTTGTACTTTCAGTTCTTTAAGTGAAAAGTGATACTTGTCATAAGTCAAAAGTTCTGTTCCAGGCGGTGGAAACACTCCTAGCTGAATTGCTGCCTGGGCTGAATCCAGAGCTTTGAATTTTTTTCTTTTATAAATTTAGCAAGGAATCTGTGTTGTCATACCAGCTACTGCAAAGGATAACAAAAACTACTTGAACTGTGGAAAAATTCTGTTGTCTGCATTGCTACAAATCACATACCATTAAGCAGGTGAATGACCACAAGAACAATGTTCAAGCACTGACTGGAAGAGAAGTATTATATAATAACCTTATGAAAAACAACCTTTTCAGTTGTGTTTTTTTGTACAAACATTTCTAGTTTTGATCTGCATGGAATTTCCTTTCAAAATTCCAGTTTGAGCTTGCACTAAAAGAATAAATAACTCCTAGAGGCCATGGCTGGGGAGCTGGTGGTGACTTGCTTGGCACCCCCAGCACAGATGGTTACAGAAAGCTGGAACCAGGATTGCAAGATCTTATACAACCAGTGTGGGGTTTGTGGCAAAATAACCTCAAACCAGCTGTCAGGTGGGTTTGATGCTTGTTCATCCCAAGATTTCCACAGAGTTGGTGACTAAGTTGGGTGTAGACGTTTACAGACACCAGAAAAATAAAAGATGGAGGTATATATTGCTGAGCTAAAAGAAATCAGATCCCTGTTGTTTGCCTGCATGAGAAATAACACAGAAATGCCAACAATAACTGGGGTGAGTAGAGCCCTTCCCTTCCTCATGTAAGGGCTCAGTTATATGAACCATGTTTCTGTTCTTGGTTGTTTCTTGTTGTTGGTTTATTTTAAAACCTTGTCTGCTTGTCTTATTTCCTTAGCAAAGGGGTGAACGAAGGAATTGAGTGGATGGTGAAGTGCGTGGTGAGGAACATCCACCGCCCCCCAAGAAAGAAGGACATCACGTAGGAATTCTGAGCCAGCCAAGGAATGGACAGTCTCTTTCCACACACTTCTGTGTTCCCTTTAAAGAAGGTGATCCACTGGATTCCTATTACACCTGATTCTTTCCTAAGTTTGGAGACAAATATTCTCTTTCTGTGTCTAAAAAAAACTTGAGCCAAGGATTCCAACTGGGTGGGGGGTGGGAATCTCTTACATTAAGTATTGTCATTGGCCTGAGAGCATCCTATGTAGCAACCTACACATTGTTGCCGATGCAAAGGACTTAATTTTCTACTATCTTACTTTGTGATTCCTGATTTGTTAGTCTAACAGGCTGGAGGCCGGTGACATGAAGGAACTTCTGAAGGAAATGTGTAGGTGAATGTGGAGGGGGAGGAACAGCCTGGGGAATGGCTGTCCCTCCTAACTGAGAAGATCCCTTGCTGCTCCAGCCCCGTGTTCCTGCAGGGTGTTACTGGCCCTGTTATGCTGCTGTTTGTGTAGTGGGGAGAGACAGCATTGATTAGAACTTGATTTTCAGTCGGGGCGTTGGTTCGTAACTTCGACCTGTGGTAAAAGCAGATGTGGAAACCAGCAAGTGCACAGTGGTCATAGGGTCATGGAATTGTTAAGATTGGAAAAGACCTTATCAAATCCAGCTGCACTGGTTGAAATGGATATTCCTACCAGGACACAGATTCCAGAAGTATTGCCTTGCTCTGACTGCCAGTCTCTGTGCATTCCCTTTAATCCTAAGAGTAATTGGGATCTTCTGTAACTGGAGTGAATCAAGGCCCTCTGTGTGATCTTTCTAAGCTGAAAACAACCTCTAGGCAGGGAGAAATCAGTATGCAATAAAGCTTCCTACTTATTTGAACTTGCCTGGCTGAAACAAGTGGTATTTGGGAATAGCAGTACTTAGCCCTTAGGTTTTCTTTGAAATGTAAGAAAAAACAGAAAGGCAGCACTCAAAAGACAAACAGTGCTCAGTTCTTACATAGCCTACTCAGCTAGAGGTGCTGATATATCACTATCATTTCCCTGAATATGACTTTTTACGTGAATTTCATGTGGTTTGGCAATGGATGTTGCTCCTCCTCTGTTTTATTTACTCCTGGCACTGGTGAACGTTCTGTGCTGTTTGCTGACATAATGAAGGGGCCATTAATCCAGCTGTACTTGAGCCAGTCAGTAGTATTTGTTTAAAGGCCATTAGTTGGGATCTGTCAAAGAACCTTCTGCTAAATTTTCTGCGTGCAACTCACTGCAGAAGTTTTTTGAGAGGGAACATCATTCCTTCGCTCACGTTTGGGTCAAAGCACAAGGGAAGCTGGGCTGTGTCATTAAGCTCATTAAGTCAGTGGAAATAATTGCAAACTGAAGAGCAGAATCTTGCTTGTCAATAAGAGAAGTAAGGCTCCTTCAGACCTAGTGACCCAGTCATTTTTCCTGTGTGCTCTGTGAATGTGGAGGATCCCTTGGAAATCACTCACCCACTGTAGGAAGTGGCTCTTTTTCTGAGTGCTGCATGTGATGTAGGGCTGAGATTTTCAAGAGTACAAAAGTTTTGGAGAACCAATGGCTGTTGATTATCAGGAGCATCTCTCTCAGTGGGCTCTTGGAAAACACTTGGAAAGCCTGAGTGTTTTCAAGGTGACTTTGTGGCCCTGGCTGTTTTGGTTGGCAGAGTTGGTATTGACAATTAAACTGAAGATGTAAAACAGTAACTAATGAACAAAAGTACCATGCTGAGAGTCAAAACACTTGAGTCAAGTAGCTTGAAATGTCTATTCTTTGGGACACAAGGGGTTTTCCAAGATTTTCACATACTGTTCTCAGATCTCTTGCCCTTTCTTTGCACTGGGAGACCAGAAAGGAAACAGCTTCCAGACACAAAAAAAAGTTTCTAGACTGCTTTGTGGCCCATATCACCAGGGGGTCTTAAAGCAAATATTTTGACCTCAGGATTCCAAGTTGTCAGGCATGGGAGAGTCCTTTTCCCAGAGACATGCCCAAGCTGAGATAGGTATGTATGAGCATGTTCTGGCCACAACAAATCAGGGAGGATTTCTCTGAAACCAGCAGCATAAAGTTCACTCTAAGTCAAAGTGAGCTACCAGAGCAGTATCCCAGCAGATGGGACAATTTTTTATATTTTGATAGAAATTTAATAATTTATCACATTTTATACTCACAGGAAACACAGACTTATTTAAAATGCTTTTTTTGTTTCAAGTGACCTTCCTGCCAGATCTCAAAGCAAGAATATTTCTGAGTAGTTCCAATTTAGCCGGTTTTCCAGATTTTTGATGCATTTGCCTTCGACCTGTTCTGCCCATGCCTGATCACAGCAATGAAACTGCCCAAAGAGCTGCTTCATCTTCCCACAGAGAAACAGATTGATCATCTGCATTTTGCAATCCCTGTTTCCTTTGCCATGCTGTCTATGAGGTAAAGGTAAGTGTCTAATAACCTCAGCAGTGATCCCCCTTGAGTTGTTTGAGCATTGGCAGACGATTACATTTCTCTCACCCATCTGGAATTTCCTATGCAAGCATTCGTTAGCTGGTAGCAGCAAGAGGCAAGAGCTAAAAATCCACTTCTAAAGCATTTAGAATCCCAGTGAATCTTTGAGTCCCAGTGCTGTCTGTGTTCTGGCAATTCCATCTTCTGGAAGGACACAGAGTAACTGAATTACAGCACTTTTGGCTGGTCCAACCTAATCCCATCCCATCCTCGCGCAAGGCAGCGGTGACGTGTGTGCTGAGGGTCTGCATTGCACTGGTGATGAGGTCAGAGCCCATCCCACTTCCCAGGACATCCCGTCCCACAGAACCATGGAAAATGCCAAGACAAATCAGATCCAGCTTCAAAGTCCAGCATCTTAGTCCAGTCTCTGGCTGCTAACATCTGTCTCAGAACGTGGAGCAAACATGCTCTTTGGGATCTGTGCCCCTGGCTATCGCTACTCTGCTAGAGTATGATGGTTATGATGGAACCAAGCCAACACATCCAGGTGGACTTACTATCCAGTGCTGTAGGGTGGTTTTATTGCTAACTGAGCTATTTTTAGTCTCTTCTTTGTTATCATCCTACTTATCTACTGCTGACACATCCAGCACATCCAGCAGTTCTTTTGCCCAGATGATCTGCTGTTACAATACAGATCACAATCTTGAATGAGTCTCCTCAGCAACGATGTTTTATCTGTGGATGAGATTGTTGGGTTAGTCATGATTTCTGGGAATGTTCTTGATTAACTGACTGACCTATTAATGCAGGTTTGAAAATGTAAGGCTCAGTACTTCTGGCGCGAAGTACTTTGGGGGGTTCTAAATTGATCTAGGCATTTCACTGGATTTTTAACAGTATCCTGGGATGTCTGTCCCGGCAAATGGTNCTAAAAACCTGGCACGAAGTACTTTGGGGGGTTCTAAATTGATCTAGGCATTTCACTGGATTTTTAACAGTATCCTGGGATGTCTGTCCCGGCAAATGGTGTTGGTTCAAGGAGAGAACTTCTAGAGAAAGGCAAAGAGTGGTACTGTCACTGCACTTGACAGATACCCCTTTAAATCAAAAAATCTCATTAATGTGGATGATAATTCCTGGCAGCCACAGCCAGCAGTGTCCATACATGAAGGATAGTGGATTCTCCCTCCATGTCCAGCTCTGCTGCTGCTCCTCAGCTTTTACCCAGAGCAGCACCACAGGCTGAGTTTGCCTTCAGCTGTGGGGCTGTTTTCAGGCTTGAGTATTTGCCATAGATTTCCCCAAAGCAATTTGGACAATTAATGAAGGCAGGCTGAATTGCCCCTGCCATGCAGACAGGTTCTAGGCTGGGTGACCTCAAAATTCCCTCCTGGCACAGTTTTCTACTAAATTTTACCTCGAATTTCTCTCCTGAGAGATAAGGGACAGTGGTGAGGTGCCAAGAGCCTTTCGTCTTTGCTGAGCTCTTACAATGGATGCTAGAGAAACTGGAGCAGGTGCTTTTTACACTGGAATTTTATACCACTTGGAAATCCCATGTGAAACATTCCTGGTGGATAACACCTTTTTTATTTATTTGACCTTGGGCATTTCCTGTGACTTTACCCTTGGGTTTTGTTTTTTGTGCTTCTGCAATCCCTAAGGGAGTTGTTTCTCTGCTCCTCTGGTAAAACCAGCTTCCATGGCAACTCCTGGGGGCTTTCCATTAATTTCTTTACACACACTCAAGCCTTTTTTATTCCCAAACTTCCTTCATGAGGATCTAGTCCCCGCTCTCAGCAGTGTCTGCTCTCATGTAACTTCATCTGCACAAGCCTTCACCCATTACGTCAGAAGGGAGTGACGCTTAAAATTCCTGGTAAAGCAACAAATTGGTACGAAAAAGAATCAGACCTCATGGAAAATGACAGAGATCTGGTGCAGAAAACATGGGCAGCACAATATGCAATAGCACTGGGGAAAAAATTACCTAAAGGTTTCCCATAAATGAGGTGCTTGTCAACTGGAAACAAGGAGAGGAGGAGCATCGGCAGTTAACTACGCAGGGCTGGAATTCTGCCGGGCATCCTTTTTAAACACAAAATCAAGAGGCAGGAATCTCCTCATTCCTTCTCAGTTTCACTTTTTCCTTGAAGCGGCTGATGCTAAATGAGTTTCAAAATTTCCGTGTTGTTAGGAGTGTCCTCTTGGATACCGCATTCCTCACATCCTTTCTTGAGGATGTCTGTGCAGTCTCACTTTTCCCATGTGTTACCCAAGGTAGCTGTGAAGGTGAGGCAGTGGATACATTCCATTAGGAACACACAGGATCCTTTCCTTGGGACAAAACCCTTCCTGGACCAATACGTAGTATTCTCACTAACACTGCTAACTCATGAGTAGTAACTCCTTTTTTGCTTGGGCCATCTTGTCTAGGCTGTGCTTTTGCCAAGAACGGTTGGACTAGATGATCCTTGAGGTCCCTCCCAACCTGGAATTCTGGGGTTCTGTGATTCTCCATTATTTGGATGTATATCCTTTAGCTGAATGCATTTCATGCTAAGTATTTGAAGGAACTAATCTAAGCCTCTGACCCCATGTAGCCTTAAGCCATCTGTATTCAGCACATACCAGAAGCACTTCTCTGAGGGCAAACTAAATTCATTATAAAATTAAGTGTATCCTTAAGTGCTTTCCTGAAACAGAAACCTCTGGAGTTGTTCCTGTTGCATTGCAGTTCAGTTCATAGCCAGGAACTCGTCTGCCAGTTCTCAGAAGTCAAAGAATCTCATACCATTTCATTGGAGATTTTCATTAGAATTTTTTCTTTTTTATGTCAGACTCCCACAAAGAATAGAAACATTCCATAAGGCAGTCATAAGGAGGAATAAGGAATTTGCTGTTCCCAGAAGCTGGTATTAGGCACAGTACCTCCTCACTGCCTGTAACAGTAACAGACAATGGAGTGTATGGGCAGCTCAGTATTTCAGAGAATCATTAAATATCCTGAGTTGGGAGGGATCAACAAGGATCATCGAGTTCAACTCCACGCTGAGCTTTTGCTGGTTTTTGTGACCAAAGGTTTTCAGATAGGCTCTTCTGCCAGGGGAACAAGAGGATCTGGGGGATACTGAGGCATATCCTGCCCTGTTGAAAGATTTAGGTCCTCTGACACAAGCAAGGCTTATTTTTAACTGACATATTGGCAGTTATACATAAAAACCCCAGTACTGACCACCAGAGCTTTGCCCTACAGGCACAGCATTGGGGCAGAGGCAGCTGTGGCCTCCTAGGAAAGGACAACTGAACGAAAAACAACCAATCCCATGCATCAAGGATTAAGCTCTCCCAGGGATTAAGCTCTACCCACATCCTCAGCATGGTGGAAATTTTGACAGCTCACTTCCATGCCATGAGAAGAGGCAGGATCATGGGACAGCCCACACCACAAGCTGTGAAAGACTAGTAACTCCCCTGTGAGTATATCTGGTGTATCAAAGGGCAGGGGATCTCTGCAGACAAGAGGTGCTGAATCACAGGCAAGGTTGTTCCTCCATGACAAGACAGCACACAACACATGAAACTGGGTGAAAGAAGAACTTGGGGTTGATATTCTCAGAGTTGATTTGTCCTTTCATGTTCAGAGTCATGGAGTGGGGAATGTACACTCCTATTCTTATCTCCCAAGTTTCCCAGCTAAAGAGCTCTAATCTTAACTTCTGGGAAGACCAAAAGAAGTCCGATAAACCACCTGCCAAGCTGCAGTATCACAGAAGGAAGTAGAGAGAGATGGGAATAGAAACCAGCAGCAGGGAATCTGTGTGATCTGACCAAGGCTGAGCAAGCACATTGGATCAAGTCCCTGAAGCCAGTCTGGACTCTTTTATGTGGTGCCTTACACTTCCCACTCAAAAACACCCTCAAATCCACATGCCTGAGGCTCAGCAGCACTGACCACCCAACACCTATCCTCACTGAGCTCGTGTCCTCACAGCCATAGCTGGGGAGTCATCATTCCTTGTGTCTCCATAGGAAAATGACAAAGTCTCCTGGCTCCACTCCCATGTTACAGCTAAGTCACTGCACTGCTGGAGCTCCTCCATGTCCAGACCAAGCACAGGATCCTGGTGCACTGGATTGCCCAGGGTGATGCTTGGGTGAGCAATGACAAAGGACACCACAATGGGTGCCACATGGCACTTGGAGGTCGGGGATCCCCAGTAGTGCTTAGTCACTTAGACACAGCAGGATTTCTGCCCTCTTTCCCTAAACATTGTGTAACTTTAATTGTTTTTCAAGGGCAAACAAAGAGTTGCTGAGGGAAGACTCCTGTTGACTCAGACAATAACACGTCAAGGGCTCGTGGTTCTAAACAGGGAGAGTGTTGTGTATGGATATTGTAGTTGTGGCCATGGCTTTGTTACCGAGAAAATTCTTTTAAGTTAAAGGGCACCAGAAGGTTTACTAATATATTCTAATTTTATTCACGCTAAGAGGAGGCAGTGCCCAGACCTGAATCAGAGCCCAAGTACCTTGGGAGCAAGGTCAGGGGAGCCAAACAATGTCTGACCAAACAGAATCATAGAACATCCTGAGTTGGAAGGGACCCGCAAGGATCAAGTCCAACTCCTGGCCCCACACAGACCACGCCAAAATCCCACCCTGTGCCTGAGAGCATTGTCCAAACGCTCTTTGAGCTCTGGTTCAAGTTTGGGGCTGTGACCACTGTCCTGGGGAGCGTGTTCTAATGCCCAACCACCCTCTGGGAGAAGGATCTTTTCCTAACATCCAACATAAACCTCCCCTGACAGCTCCAGCCATTCCCTCAGATCCCGTCACTGGTCACCAGAGAGCTAAGGTCAGTGCTGCCCCTGTAAGTGACCCTTTAAACCTCTCAGGGTAAAACCAATCTGTCCTGTGAAGGACAAGTGGTCTCCCAACACTTGCTTGGAAGCAAACACTAGGAAGAAGTGAAAACTACAGCATTGTGCTCTGTAAACACCACAAGAAACCAAATCCAAGTTTTTGTTTAAAAAGACAATTTCATGCTAGTATTTCTTTAGCTGCCTTTTAAATGGTTGACTCAGTGCTACAGTATTGTCTGAACAAGTCTATTGAGCACTAAATATTCTTGAATAATTGAATTTACTCCGGGAGATGGTGATAAAAGGAACCGTCATCTGTTCTCAACTTACTCAGCAGCACGCAGCAGTAATTTGCTTTTTTGAAACATTACTCCAAAAACATCCTAACACATTTGGAATGTGGGACCTGGAATGATCATCCTGTTTCATAGAACCACAGAACAGTTTGAGCTGGAAGGGACCTCAAAGACCATCTAGTTCCAACTCTGCCATTTTACAAGGGGGACAGAAGGCCCTTTGAGGACCAACACAGGCAGCTGGACAGTGAGGTGAGGGTAGGGAGTGACCCCCCAGCCCCTGCTGCACCCCGAGGCCAGACATGGCTTTGAACTGGGGACCCTTCAGCAGCACTTGTAGGGTCATCAGGCTGCCAAAACATGTTTGAGCTTCTTTAATAGGAATATATTGACAAATCAAACTGCTTCCTTTTAATCAATGTTTTTTCATGGAGGTTTTCATAGTTTCATTGAAAGGATTTATCAGTCAGATTCTGGTTGTGGTCAACATGAGGCAAAAACTCTCATTTCTTTAAAAAATACATGCAAACTGCTCAGGAGTCAGAGTTTCATCCAGCTCTGGATGCAGAGCAATAGTATGAGCCCCACTCAACCCAAGAAAACCTGATCCATGTCCTCACCTGACCAAAGTGACACCAACTCATCATGGGGCTCCCTGGTCCTCACCACTCAGTTCTCCTGTGTCCCCCTGGCCCCATCTGGGACAGGTCACCTGCTGTGCCTCCCCTTGCTCACTTTTGGAGACTTCCCACTCATAGAAAGCTCCTAGAACACAGAAAGGAACAGAAATTATAAGTTGAGGAGGGGTAGAAATGAGGGCAGGAGATGAGGTGAGACCCTGTTGGAAAAGAGGACCTCCTTACATCCACATTCTCTGCCCCACAGGCTGGGCTGCCCTGCACATCTCAGCCCTCTCTGCTCCTGCTCTAGGACAGGACTGACTTCCTCAGGCTCACCTCTGCTTCTCCAACACGGCTGGCACTGTCCCCCTCCAGCCCTGGCACCAGGAAGTTTGGTCCCATTGTTGGGTCCCTGCAGTGAGGGATGAGTCTCAGCAGGCACAGCCTGGACACACCACACTGGATTACAGCCAGAAGGGAAAACGCTACCAGCGGAAGAAAAATAGAAGTGTGCTTCAAAATAAGATAAAATCAGCGCCTCTGGAATAGTGATGGGGGAATGCAAATAAGTTTGGTGTTTGTTAGCACTCCCTGAGTCCTCTCCCACTGTGTGTGGAGGGCTCAGCCCACTGCCAGCTGCTGAGCAACACAGGAGGGTTGGAAAATTTGCAGGCAGGAGAGTGAATTTACCTGTCTTGCGTATGACAAGGTGGCAGCCCCAGGGCCAAGAGGGCTGCAGGCTGTTTCGACAAGCTGGATTATGCATTTGCACTGGTTTCATCCCCTCTGCGTCTCTCTGCACACCTCAAAAATTCCCCCCCTTGGTTTCCTCTATCAATCCTGGCTCTCCCTGCTCAGAGGTCAAGGCGTGAACCAGCTTTGTGTGACCTCACTAGAAAAACTCCCTGACTCCTTACATTCATGTTAGTCATTCCATGATCCCATTCCAGCTTTGCAGCTGGGCCAGCACCCACGGTGCTCTCCTTGGATGAAGAGGGACATGTCCCAACTGCTCCTGCAGCGAGCAGGTTGGGAGCACGTCAGCTCCTGCCGCCAGCGCTCTCGGGTTTGAGGCATCACCACCAGCCTGAGTCATTGACACACCTGGCTGTGGTAACAGGTGGCCAAGGAGCCCGTGGCACCGACCTAACCCACCTCAGCCCTTTAAACCAACCAGCGGCTTTGTGGGATTTTATCTGGGTTTAAACAGGGGGAAGCCTGACGTGGAGAACAGCGTGGGCTTGGCTTTTTATGTAGTGCTTGTAGCATGTGGAAAATTATCTTCTGTGTACTAAATATCTGAGTCATCCTGGGATAGCACTGCATCTACTTTTAGATATTACCATGTGCTCTCCTCTGCCACAGCTTATGAGGAAAGAGTCTTCCAAACCATCAGGAAAAAGCTCACGCTGCCGACTCTTCCTCTTCTCTCTCTGGGCTTTGGAAACTTTAGTGGAAACCAAAAGGGGATTTATGCTCTTAACTTCAATTTAAAGGTGAAATATCTCATGATCAAGCCACAGATGGTTTGGGAGTGCTCACTGTGGTCTGGGTGCCAGACAGTGGAAGCAGAGGTGGGGAATGCTGGGGCTGGCCCCACGTGATGCTCATCCCGCCTTTTCCAGCGAAGCCCATTTCCTGGAAGCCCAGCAGGACTCATGTGCCAGGGTGTTTGGCCACCCTTATAAAGGTTAATATTCACCAGAAAGATTCTTCTCAGTCACCCGACCTCTGAGCCCACGTGAGGAGAAATTTCCCAGTGCAGAAATTCCAGCTAACTTGGCACTGAGGGGACTTTGGGGTGGGGGGACCTGAGGAGAGAAAATAAATGCCCTGAGCAGAGCACAGTAACAACGCGCGGGTGCTCAGGAAACACCCTGGCAGAGCAAGTCACTGGTGGCACTGAGCTGGGGAGCTGCTGGTGGCACAGGGCATCATCCCCTGCCAGCCCCTCCGTGCTGCAGTGGCTGCTGGCAGGAGAAGCCTGGCAGCGAGTGCACAGCTCTCTGACATGGTCTGGGCCATCCCGTTATTTAATCACCCTCTCCTTCACCGAGCTGAGCTCTGTGGTCCCCACTGCAACCTGCCAAGGCACAAGAGTGCCAGACACGGTGGGGGTCAGACGTGCTGGACCCTCACTCAGTGCTGGGAGGGCCACAGGTCTCAGCAAGGCATCATTTCCTGACAGGATGGGGGGGAGCTGGCAGCTCTCCTCGCCCTTCCACACCTGCACGTGGGTGGTGACCCTCGGAGTCACAGGGGTGGGACATAAACTCTGGCAAACCTCTGGGTCAGAGCGAGCCTGTCAAAGCATCTGCTGCATCTGCTCTGTCTGAAGGGACAAAGAATCTGTGCTGACTGGTGTCTAGGTGGGATGGAGTACTCAGGATATTAACTAAAACCCCCCAAATAATAAAAATGACCCCAAACTTCCCTCCTCTGCTTCAGCATTCAGCAGAAAAACTGTTTCCTGGGCTCTCCTCCGGGCCAGGGCAGCCCAGGGGGAGGCTGGGTGCTGGGAGAAGCAGGATCACTGCCCAGGCTGTGTTATCAGCTGCTGGGCTCTGACGTTGCTCAGTGGGCGCAGGGCTGAGCATGGCTGGACTGCCACTGCTCTGCTTCCACCTCTGCCAGCACTGGATGGACCCAGATTGTCACTGAGCCCCTGGCACAAGACACCACCAGAGCAGCCACAGCTCACCCAGGAGCCCAGGGACCAGAGCTGACTCCTTGGGACTCGCTGCACAACTGCTGGAAGCCTCCGGCACACACCCAGGTTTTTCCTTGGTGGTGAGAAGGGCAGCAAGGTCCAAGGACAACATGAGGTGTCCCAAGGACCCTGAGCTCAGCCACCGGGCCCCACAGGGACTTCCACCTCAACACTGAAGTCTTTTATCACCAAAAAAAAAAAAAAAATAGACAGACGAGGAACCTTTTTCTCTGGAGAAGTCACCCAACTAAACAACTAAACCAGCATCCTTCTTGCCAATAATATTCCTCTTTTCCCTCCCTCTCAACTCCCATGGTAAATACATATTTGAAAAAGCCAGGATGGTGTGGGAGGCAGTTCCTGCACTAACAGCTCTCTGTTCCTGTTCCCCTTCAGACCAAGGACACCGAGTCCTCTGTGCTGAGTCAGGATAACTGCAATGCAGCACGATGGGAATCCCTCAAGGAGCTGCAGCCAGTGCTGGAGGCTCTGGCTGCCCCAGCCTTCAACCCATCAGCACTGGCTGTCCTGCCTTGCACTCTGCCTTGGAGCAAAGTGCTGCAGCTGTGCTTCAGTTCTCACAGTGCTCTGATGGAAACCCTCCTCATCTCCTGCCCCAGCTGCTCTCGGACCACAGCAGCAGCACTTGGGTCCTGCCAAGGGACTCAGAGTAAGTGACGCCCAGGGACTGAGCTGCATCTCACTAGGATAAAGCAGCTTGGAAGGGCAGAGATCAGATGTGGTAAAAACTGAGCATTGGGAGGGGGAGGTCTGGTCGCCTGTGAAGCTCCTTGGCAGGATTTCAAGGCCAGGCTTGATGAAGCTTCGAGGAGATTGCCAGGATTGAGGGGATTCCCAGGACTAACCCAGGCTCAACACACAGGGGTGAGTGCTCCCCTCAGCTGCTTTTCAGCCATTTGCTTCTCTTCTTCCCTGGCTGAACTGACCCAGGACAATGCCAGAGAACCTGAGCTGCTTCATCCTCAGAGCCCAAAACTGGGGTGAGATATTGCAAGTCTGGGATCCCAGTGTGGGGGCACTTCCACATAGCACTCGCTTCAGAGTGCTTTAAACAGCTCCAAGCTGGGGGAAAATATTCCTCTTTTGAACCACAAACTATTCCTGGCAACTGCTCAGCTAAGAAAGAGCTATAAAAAGTCAAACTCATTCACGACATAAAATGTAGTTCTGCGTCATCATTGCTACAGGCTGGAAAATGCCCGCAGGGGTCACTCTTGTTGACTTCCCTAAGCAACATCTGCTTAAAAAAACTTCCTGCAGTCAGCATAACTGCTCCAAGCCCAACTCTGGGCTAACTGAGCATCCTGTCGGGTTTGGGGACAGAGCTGGGACTCAGGGGGACACATCTGGGTTGACCCAAGAGACGTGAGCTTCACCCTTGCCATAAATCTCAGCACAGACAGTCTGCATCCTGCTGGCACACAGCCTCACCGTGGCTCAGGGGGGCAGGGGGTGGCGGGGGGTGTGTGATCACAGAATTACAGAACGGTTTGCATTAGAAGGGATCCTAAAGATCATCTTGTTCCAATGCCTTGCCACGGGCAGGGATGCCAACCTGTGGAAAAGCACATGGGAAAAACAGGCAAGCGTAAGCAGGATCAGATACGACGATCTGGGACTCCCAACACCACCTCCAAGTAAGACTAGGAAAGGACTCTGGTGATAGAGAGTTGTACGATAAAATAACTTCTTTGGTTTCTTTCTTTAGAAAACATCTTTCACACATGGTATAAAAACAGGTAGTTAAGAAATAAATTTCAAGCCAGCTGTATCAGTGTGTTTGGGGCATCCTCCCCCTCCCTGTGCCTCAGCAGCAAATTCCCTTCTCAAACAAAAGCATGACAACAAAACGCAAGCAAATCCTCTGTAGGAAATACTGTTAAATGACTAAAACCCCCAGCAAACCCAAACTTACACAGTTTAAAACAAAGCCAAATAGTTTTCTATAAATGGGACCAGGTTCTTTACCAGAAATAATGACCCTGGATGCAGGCTTTTCTTCTGATAAAATATTGACCCTTCCTGAGGGCTGGAAAATCAGTGAGCTCCCAGGAGCTGCCTTGGTGCTGGCACGGGGATGCTGCTGGTCCCACATTCTATCCCATCCCATCCCATCCCATCCCATCCCATCCCATCCCATCCCATCCCATCCCATCCCA